>JAQMRL010000040.1:1199298-1258611 GCA_035578175.1 Catonia carolina
ACATATCAGAGTGCGTGCTAAACTAGGCTCTGTAGAGAAAAATGCTCTAAACAAAAGTTGTAGATCTTTTAATTTTCTATAACTTTTATTATATACACTTTTGTCGTAAAATGCATACTAAGACCGAAATGTTAAAAAAAATCGATTTTTCTCACGTTTTCGTGAGAAAAAAAACAGAAAATCGCAAATTACCGCTAAACTAAGCGTTATACAAAAAAATGTTTGAAACAGAAGTTGTAGGTTTTTAGATTCTCTACAACTTTTATTATATAAGTTTTTGCGCTAAAAATTTATATTAAAGCCGTAATTTTAAAAAAACAACGTTTTTACGTATAAAACAGCCTCACCGAGAATTTCAGCAAACATGGCGCCTAACCTATCTTGTAGAGAATAAAAAATTGAGTAAAATAGGCGATTTTAAAAAAAATCGTTAGGACCAGTTTTTGAGAAAATCGCAAAACACTGAAAAATTATTCGAATAAACTACTACTTCCGGTTGACCGATTTTGATGAAAATGTTCGAGTCGCGTCCGGTAGTGGTATGTAACTTAAGTTTCAAGTTTTCAAGTTCGTACGATGTTCCGTTCTTGAGATATTCTGTTCACACACAGACACACAGACACACACACACACACACACACACACACACACACACACACACACAGACCAATCGCTAAAAACATGTTTTTTGGGTTCAGGGGGTCTGAAAACGTATAGATCCGGTGAAAAACTCGATTTCGAAAAATCGACATGAAAACAATACTTTCCTTCCTATATATTCATATAGGCAAGAGAAAGTAAAAATTATTAACAAAATAATAAATTGCCTGCTTTCGTAGCGAAGTGGCAACGCACGAGCCTACAACACGGACATGCCGGGTTCGATACCCGGCTAGGGTCTGAAAATTTTCACAAGTAATCCTCCGCCGTAGTCGCCGTAGTCACCGAGATGTTGACGTGACTTTCAATAAAACAAAAAACCAAATCTGGTGTGAAACACTCACACAACTTTCTCTTGCCAGTGCAAATAATTAAACAATAAACCTAATATTAGCAATAAAACATAAGAAATAAACAAAAAACTAACCTCAAAAACATAACCTAATTTTAATCATGAGTGAAAGACGCAAAATGAAAATCGTACTCAGTTTCGCTTAGGAATACGGAAAATCACTCTTTCTCTCTAAACTAGGCTCTGTAGAGAAAAATGCTCTAAATAAAAGCTGTAGATCTTTTAATTTTCTATAAATTTAATTATATACACTTTTGTCGTAAAATGCATTCTAAGGCCAAAATCTTAAAAAAAATCGATTTTTTACACGTTTTCGTGAGAAAAAAACAGAAAATCGCTAATTACCGCTAAACTAAGCGTTATACAAAAAAATGTTTTGAAATAAAAGTTGTAGAATTTTAAATTCTCTACAACTTTTATTATATAACGTTTTGCGCTAAAATGCATATTAAAGCCGCAATCTTAAAATGAAAATGTTTTTACGTAAAAACAGCCTCACGCAGAATTTCAGCAAACATGGCGCCTACCCTATCTTGTAGAGAATAAAAAATTGAGTAAACCAGGCAATTTTTAAAAAAATCGTAGGACCAGTTTTTGAGAAAATCGCAAAAAAGTGAAAAATTATACGAATAAACTACTACTTCCGGTTGACCGATTTTGATGAAAATGTTCGTGTCGGGTCCGGTAGTGGTATGTAACTTAAGTTTCAAGTTTCAAGTTCATACGATGTTCCGTTCTTGAGATATTCTGTTCATACACACACACACACACAGACCAATCGCTAAAAACATGTTTTTTGGGTTCAGGGGGGTCTGAAAACGTATAGATCCGGTGAAAACTCGATTTCGAAAAATCGACATGAAAACAATACTTTCCTTCCTATATATTCATATAGACTAGGCAAGAGAAAGTAAAAACCAAATCTGGTGTGAAACACTCACACAACTTTCTCTTGCCAATTCAAATAATTAACAATATAATCTAACATTAGTAATTTTTTTTTGTAATTCCTAATGTGTGTACGTTGCAATCTGTTCAATTGAGAACAATAAGCAACTCCATGAACCAGTGACATGAGAATGATGTGTATGACGTGTAAATGAGGTGTAGCCTTGTACAGACTCAGGTCGACCATTCCTGAGAGAGTATGGTTAATTAAACCCCAACCATCAAAGCACACCGGTAACCACTGTCTAGTACTCAAATCCGTATAAAAGTAACTACCTTTACTAGGATTTGAACCAGGAAACCTTCGTCTCCGAAAATAAACTGTTAAACAGCTGATTTTGGCGACGACTTTACCTCTCTAGACCAACCCGGTGGGTTACATTAGTAATAACATAAGAAATAAACAAAAAACTAACCTCAAAAAATAACCTTATTTAATCATAACTAAAGGACGCAAAATGAAATTAAACCTCAGTTTGGCTTAAAAATACGGAAAATCACTCTTTCACGCTAAACTAGGCTCTGTAGAGAAAATGCTCTTCATAAAAATTGTAGATAAAGGGTGATTCAAAAAGAGCGCCGGTTTTTAAACGGCTGGTAAATTTTTGTTTATCGGTTGGTAACATTGTTTGACCACATTTCTATTTTGGAGAACATTCCGATTGACGATTCAGTTGTAGTTTCTCTTGTTCGCAGTGTAGTACTCTCGCAGTCTGTGTCTAACCATGGAGAAGTTTACTATTGCGCAACGAGTGTTAATCGTCAAAACATTTTACCAGAGTGGAGAGAGTTATGCGGCTACTGTCAGGCGACTTCGCGGTACTGTAGGACGTAATGAAGCACCGAATGAATCAACAGTTCGCAGGCTCATGAAAAAGTTTTTTGAGACGGATTCAACAGTCGACCTTAAAAGTTCTGGACGTCGTCGTTCTGGCCAAACTGAGCACAACGTTGCGTTGGTTCGTGACAGTGTGGCTGTTAACCCAGCAAATTAGGGAGTTTTTGTGGCGTCATTTGGATGGAATAGACATTGACGAGTTGTGGTTTCAGCAGGATGGTGCCACCTGTCACGCTGCACGAGAAACAATGTTGTTGCTCCGTGAACGGTTCCAGGATCGCATCATTTCTCGTAATTCCGACCATCAATGGCTACCAAGGTCGTGTGACTTGACGCCTTGTGACTTTCCTCTTTGGGGTCATCTGAAGTCATTGGTGTATGCCAATAAACCCCGAAACATCAATGACTTGAAGGGGGAAATTCGACGGGTTATCGGGCAAATGGAAGTCGAAACTTGTCGTGCAGTAATATCCAGTTTCATGGACAGAGTTGATGCGTGCCAGCGCAGTAGAGGAGGACACATGCATGACATCATTTTTCATACATAAAATCGGAAGAAAAGATGAACTTGTTGATGTATTTATTTTCAGTTTTTCAATAAAATAAATCTCTTAATTTGATATATCAAAACCGGCGCTCTTTTTGAATCACCCTATATTTTAATTTCCTATAAATTTGGTTATATACCTACCAGTAGGGTAATGATACTTTAAGTAGGCCTGTACACTTTTGTCGTAAAATCCATACTAAGGCCGAAATATTAAAAAATCGATTTTTTACACATTTTCGTGAGAACAAACAGAAAATCGCGTGTAATTTTTCACTTTTTTGCGATTTTCTCAAAAACGGCTTCTATTATTATTTTTTAAATCGCCTCATGTACTAAATTTTTTATGCTTTACGAAATAGGGTAGGGGCCTATGTGCCATTCAGCTGAAATTATTGGGAAGGCTGTGCTATAGTAGAAAAAAAATTGGTTTTTTTAAAATTGCTGATGAAATATGAAATTTAGCGCAAAAATGTATAATAAAAGTGACTATACCTGCAGTGCCTTACTGTGGAGAAACCCTAACAAAACTGTCACAAAAAACTAAAACCCACAGAATCCTGACGTTAGAACGAAGAATCCTTAGAACCTGTATTGGTAAGAGAATATACAAAGATAATAGTTGGAGACTGCTACCAAATAATGAAGTCTATAAAATTTCGGAGCCAATACTAGACACAATTAGGAAAAAACGAATCTCCTTTTCGGGCCATATCCTTAGAACACCGGAGAACAGAGTACTTAGACGACTTATTGAAAGTGTCTGGGATTTTAAAATCGGTTTGAACTGGACGAAGGAGGTCAAGGAGGACTTGGAAAGGTTTGGGTTGACGCTGGAGGATGTGAGGTTCAAGTCTGAGAGTTATAGAAAGTTGAAGGATCTGGCTTTGGAACCGGAAACCAAGACTAGAAGAGTGCAGAGGGTGACGGAAGAACTCCGGGCTCAGAGATCACAAAGAATGAGGGAATACTGGGTAAAGATCAAGGCTCAGAGATCGAAGTAGAGTCTTCCATGTTGTGGCTGAAGTGGTCCATTGTGGCCTCACAAGTAAAAAAAAAAAAAAAAAAAAAAAAAAAAGTGTAGAGAATTTAAAATCCTACAACTTTTATTTCAGAAAATTTTTTTGTATAGGTAACACTTAGTCTGGTGGTAGGCCTAATTAGTGATTTTCCGTTTTTTTCATGAAAATCTGCAGAAAAATCGATACTTTTAAGATTTCCGCCTTAGTATGAATTTTACGACAAAATTGTATAATAATATTTATAGAAAATTAAAAGATCTACAACTTTTATTTAAAGCATTTTTCTCTACAGAGCCTATTTTAGCGTGAAAGAGTGATTTTCCGAATTTTTTAAGCCAAACTGAAGTTGATTTTAATGCATCATTCACTCATGATTAAAATTAGGTTATGTTTATTGAGGTTAGTTTTTTGTTTATTTCTAATTTTAGGTTATATTGTTAATAATTTGCATTGGCAAGAGAAAGTTGTGAGAGTGTTTCACACCAGATTTTTTAATGACCAAACGGCCCTTACTTTAGGAATTGCGTCGTATAATCTAAGCTGTACTGTAAAATAATTCTTTGACCCACCGGGGGTTGATCAAGTAGAGGTAAAGTCATCTCTGCGAATCAGCTGTTTAACAGCTGATTTTCGGAGACGAAGGTTCCTGGTTCAAATCCTAGTAAAGGTTATACGGCTTTTATACGGATTTGAACACTGGACAGTGGTTACTGGTGTACTTTGATGGTTGGTGTTCAATGAACTACACTCTCTCAGGAATGGTCGGCCTGGGTCTGCACAAGATTACACTGCTTTACACGTCATATACATCGTCCTCATCTCATTAGCTATGCCCGCACTCGTGCGTTGTCGCATGCGCTTAGAGGCATGCGATTCACCATCCCGCACTCGTTTGAAGAGCTCGGTTTAAAAACAACATAACGAATATTTTTGAACAATAAACTAAATTAAAGCCTGTTTTTTCCTGCGTTGATTGGTTTACTTTGATTATTTCATTTTGAAACTATTCGGAGATGCAGCAATTTACGCATAAAGAGTACTTAGATTTTAGCCGGTTTTCCGTTAATGTGGTTTTTAAACGTCCGTTACTTCGTCCAGGATTTTCATAAAAGAACGGCGTTTAAGTACGTTGAAGATTAGAGTTTCTCCATATGAACATTTTAAAATATAAGTTTGATGTTTAATTTTG
The DNA here is from genome assembly GCA_035578175.1 of Catonia carolina. Lineage (NCBI taxonomy): Eukaryota > Metazoa > Arthropoda > Insecta > Hemiptera > Achilidae > Catonia > Catonia carolina. Next base: position 1,204,855 of record JAQMRL010000040.1, read on the forward strand.
AAATGACGGCCATTTTTTTTTAAAGTTTATTTTGGCTTCACGTAAAGATAGGGAAATGATTTTTGAACTGATCCATGCATTTTTTACAGCAGTATTGTGCCATGTATCGTATTTTGCATTTGTAATTAGAAATAGATATGTGGTGTTAATAGAAAATTCTATTAGTCTCTAAACTTTTTAAGAGGAAATTGAGCTCTATAGCGGTATCCGCTCCGAGTACAGTCGTTTAGAAAAACAAACTTCTGTCTTTTTCCTGCTGCAACTCATTCTGAAAATTTAGTTAATTTTGAATAATTTAACAATGTTTTTATTTAAATTAAATAAACGCTTTGCTTGACGTAATACCGTTGTGAAAATGCATGGTTCAGTCCAAAAATGATTTCCCTACCCTTACGTGGAGCCAAAAAAGCACTTTTTTAAAAAATGGCTGGCATATTAAAACGGAACATGAGATTTAACTTTTAAAATATTCATATTATAGAAAAAACTCTGATCTTAAACGTATTTAAACGCCGAATTTTATGAAAAGACTGGACGGAGTAACGGACGTTTAAAAACCACATTAACGGAAAACCGGCTAAAAACTGAGTACTTTTTTGCGTGAATTGCTGGAGTTATCTCCGATTTATTTCTAAATAAAACAATCTAAATCAAACCAATCAATTCAGGAAAGAACAGGCTTTAATGAGTGTAATGTTCAAAAATATTCGTTGTTTTATTTTTTGAGATTCTTGAGACTCTTGAAACGAGTGCGGGAAGGTGGTTTGCCTCTAACGCATGCGTTGAGGCTTGCGTCAACGCACGCGATATTGCAAGCGCACGAGTGTGGACGTACCTATTGGGTCATAGGGTTGCTTATTGTTCTTCATTGAAGTTGAAACGTCCACATATTAGAAATAAAAATAAATATACCGTTATTTTTACTTTCTCTTGCCTATATGAATATATAGGAAGGAAAGTATTGTTTTCATGTCGATTTTTCGAAATCGAGTTTTCACCGGATCTATACGTTTTCAGACCCCCTGAACCCAAAAAACATGTTTTTAGCGAATGGTCTGTGTGTGTGTGTGTGTGTGTGTGTGTGTGTGTGTGTGTGTGTGTGTGTGTGTGTACAGAATGTCTCAAGAACGGAACATCGTACGAACTTGAAACTTGAAACTTAAGTTACATACCACTACCGGACCCGACACGAACATTTTCATCAAAATCGGTCAACCGGAAGTAGTAGTTTATTCGTATAATTTTTCACTTTTTTGCGATTTTCTCAAAAACTGGTCCTACGATTTTTTTTAAAATCGCCTGGTTTACTAAATTTTTAATTCTCTACAAGATAGGGTAGGCGCCATGTTTGCTGAAATTCTGCGTGAGGCTGTTTTTACGTAAAAACGTTTTCTTTTTAAGATTGCGGCTTTAATATGCATTTTAGCGCAAAACGTTATATAATAAAAGTTGTAGAGAATTTAAAATTCTACAACTTTTATTTCAAACATTTTTTTGTATAACGCTTAGTTTAGCGGTAATTTGCGATTTTCTGTTTTTTTCTCACGAAAACGTGTGAAAAATTGATTTTTTAAAGATTTCGGCCTTAGAATGCATTTTACGACAAAAGTGTATATAATTAATTTTTTAGGAAATTAAAAGATGTACAACTTTTATTTAAAGCATTTTTCTCTACAGAGCCTAGTTTAGAGAGAAAGAGTGATTTTCCGTATTTCTAAGCCAAACTGAGGTTGATTTTCATTTTGCGTCTTTCACTCATGATTAAAATTAGGTTATGTTTATTGAGGTTAGTTTTTTGTTTATTTCTAATGTTTTCTTACTAATATTAGGTTTATTGTTGATTATTTCTATTGGCAAGAGAAAGTTGTGTGAGTGTTTCACACCAGATTTTTTTCATTTATTTATGAAATACGCTTCAAATTTTATTACCACTTGTTATAGTGCAGACAGTACCGGGCGAAAACTGAAGTGATTCGATTTAAACCGATTATTTCGTTAATCTGACCACACACGGATTACAAAAATTACCAGTTAATGCAAACATAGTTAGTAGACACGTAAAAATGTCACATTTTAATAACGTGAATTGTCACCAGATTCTTAAAGAAACTGTAATGATGGGTTTTGGCACGTAATAATTACCAGTCTCTAGCCGGGAATCGAACCCGGGACCTCCGCTTAAAAGGCTAGCGCGCTATCCACTACGTCACGTAAGCGGCCGTTTTTCATTTTACGTTGTTTACTAATGTTACGCTATATATCCTGCCCATAACAGACAGGTGGAGTGTCAAATTATTTACACTCAATCTGTTTGTTGCAGGGCTAAAATAAATAGTTCTGTTTCTTATCACATGGTCAGCCAATTGAATGACTGAATCATTTAAGAGCAGAAGAGGTAGAGGTGTAAAAGACACTAATCAGAGTTATCTTCTCTGAAAGTAATGAATTTCATTATACAGCCAGACCCTGTGGAGAATGAAGTGAAGGTGTCATTTGCAGAGTGGAAAATGTGTGCTTTTCAGAGGGCCCGGCATGCTGATAAGCGTACTTTTGCACTCAGTGAGGAAGGCAATGGTAAACCACCTCACTCCTCGTTTTACTTAGTAAAACCTCTACAGGTTCAAACCAGCCTTTTGGCTGATGACCTAAACAACAACAACAACAACGCTATATTAGTTATTTTAACATTGGCAAGAAAAAGTCGTATGAATGTTTCACGCCAGGTTTTTTTTTCAATTTTATCTACGAAATAAGCTTAAAATTTTGTAATAGTACACGTAGTGGTTAGCGCAACTGTCTTTTACGCCGGAATCCCGGGTTTGAGTCCCGGTCAGATCTGGCATTTTTTCTTCACACATCTTCATGTATCATACTTCTCACCGTCTGCATTTGCAGCAGTTGCAAAACAGTCGGACAACCCCCTCCCCCGAAAAAAGAATGTTATAGTACATACAGTAAGGTACCGGGAAAAAACAAAAGTGTTTCGGTTAAACTTCATTAAAACCGATTATCTCGTTAATCCGATAACGTACGGATTACAAAAACTAACAGTTCATGCAAACATAGCAGACTCGTTAAAAGGCCACATTTTAAACACGTGAATTGCCACCTGATTGAAAAATACTTTATTTAGTAAAACGCCACACATTTAACCTTGAAAACAAACACACACACACCGAAATATTTATATCAAACACCTGTGGCTTAAAAATCAACCATACAAATAATTACTTTGTAAACGTAAGCTTTATGTAACCTTAAAAAATGATAATCTCTTAATCTAGGACATAGTTAAACGAAGCTGTGTTTTTTTAAGACACATTAAAAATTGTTTACTGTAACTAATTCTATTCTTGTTATATAATAAATTTAGTAATCAATATGCCGTAAAAAGTAGATTACTTGTCTACAAAATACAACCGCTAAAAGTAATTTCCAAATATATTAATTTACACAGTAATACCAAAGTTTAATGAAGAGTGAATGACACAAAATTAAAATCAGTATCTGTAGTACTTAAAAATACGGGGAAATCACTACTTGACGCTAAAATAAGCTTTGTAAAAGAAAATGCTAGAAAACATCTGGTGTGAAACACTCACACATCTTTCTCTTGCCATTGAAAATAATTGATACAACCTAACATTAGAAATAAACAAACATCAATAAACATAACCTAATTTTAATCATGAGTAAAAGACGCAAAATGAAAATCTACATCATTATATAAATTTATGCGCTAAAATGCATATTAAAGCCGCAATCTTAAAAAAACAATTTTTTTACGTGAAAACAGCCTCATCAAGAATTTCAGCAAACATGGCGCCTAACCTATCTTGTAGAGCATAAAAAATTTAGTAAACCAGGCGATTTTTAAAAAAAATATCGTAGAACCAGTTTTTGACATAATTTCAAAAAAAGTGAAAAATTAAACGAATGAACTACTACTTCTGGTTGACCGATTTTGATGAAAATGTTCGTGTCGGGTCCCGTAGTGGTATGTAACTTACGTTTCAAGTTTCAAGTTCGTACGATGTTCCGTTCTTGAGATATTCTGTTCACACACACACACACACACACGCGCGCGCGCGCGCGCGCGCGCACACACACACACACACACACACACACACACAAACACACACACACACAGACCAATCGGTAAAAACATGTTTTTTTTTGGGTTCAGGGAATCTGAAAACGTGTAGATCAGGTGAAAACTCGATTTAGAAAAGTCGACATGAAAACAATATTTTCTTTCCTATATATTCATATAGGCAACAGAAAGTAAAAAATTATTATCATTATTAACAGTAACCCACCGGGGGTTGGTCAAGTAGAGGTAAAGTCGTCGCCAAAATCAGCTGTTTAACAGCTGATTTTCGGAGACAAAGGTTCCTGGTTGAAATCCTAGTAAAGGTAGTTACTTTTATACGGATTTGAATACTAGACAGTGGTTGTGGGTGTACTTTGACGGTTGGGGTTCAATTAACGATACTCTCTCAGGAATGGTCGACCTGAGTCAGTACAAGACTACACAGTCTCATTTACACGTCATACACATCATGCTCATCTCATTGGGTGATGGGGTTGCTTATTGTTCTCAATTGAACAGATTGCAACGTACGCACATTACGGATTACAAAAAAAAAACAAATAAAAAATTATTAACAGTTCAGATTTTCGAAGGTCCCAAATGCTGACATTCGGATTATCAACGTTCTACTTTAATAAAATTAATACCGGACAACGGGAATACGATGAATTGCATTTACAATAAATATACAAGTACGTAATTAATAATAAAAATCCCATTACATTATACAATAGAAAAACCGACAAGTTAACTTTTAAGGAAAGTTTATCTAATGTCACGTCCTAATTGTTGAGAGTAAAGCACGAGTTGAATTCGTATTAAAAGTTGTTAAGTGGAACACAAGATGCGAATGGAAGGATGTCAAGGTAGCTCGGATGACCTTGTGGTGATTGTCTGTCTACTAACAGGCTTCAGGTAACGCACCGTCTGGTGATAGATGCATACATAAGGCGGCAGCTGAACAAAAGTCAACAATGGTGTCCGCCACGAAAGAAGTCCGTTGTATTTGAGCAATACTTTTTCAAAAACGACCAAACGGAAAAATTTAACGCTACACCAAATTTTTTATTTTCCCTTGCCTATATGAATACATAAGAAAGAAAGTATTGTTTTCATGTCGATTTTTCGAAATCGAGTTTTCACCGGATTTACACGTTTTCAGACCCCCTGAACCCAAAAAAACATGTTTTTAGCAATTGGTCTGTGTGTGTGTGTGAACCGAAATCTCAAGAACGGAACATCGTACGAACTTGAAACTTAAGTTACATACCACTACCGGACCCGACACAAACATTTTCATCAAAATCGGTCGACCGGAAGTAGTAGTTTATTCGTATCATTTTTCAATTTTTTACGATTTTCTCAAAAACTGGTGATACGATTTTTTTTTAAATCGCCTTATTAACTAAATTTTTTATGCTCTACAAAATAGGGTAGGTACCATGTTTGCTGAAATTCTTGTAGAGGCTGTTTTCACGTAAAAAAATTGTTTTTTTTTATGATTACGGCTTTAATATGCATTTTAGCGCAAAAATTTATATAATTAAAAAGGTAGAAACTTTAAAATCCTACAATTTTTATTTTCAACATTTTAGGTATAACACTTGGTTTGGCGGCAATCAGCGATTTTCTGTTTTTTCTCACGAAAACGTGTGAAAAATCGATTTTTTAAGATTTCGGCCTTAGTATGCGTTTTACGACAAAAGTGTATATAATCACATTTATAGGAAATTAAAAGATCTACAACTTTTATTTAAAGTATCTACAGAGCCCTAAATCATATAATTTATTTAAAGTGTCTACAGAGACTCTACAGTGCCTAGTTTAGCGTGATAAGAGTGATTTTCCGTATTTTTAAGCCAAACTAAGGTTCATTTTCATTTTGCGTCTTTCATATATGATTAAAATTAGGTTTGTTTATTGAGGTTAGTTTTTTGTTTATTTCTAATGTTTTATTACTAATGTTAGGTTTATTGTTAATCATTTACATTGGCAAGAGAAAGTTGTGTGTCTTTCACACCAGATTTTTTTTTATTTAAAAATTTGTCGAAGATACAGCAAATTTAAGCATAAAAAGTACCCGGAAAAATTGTATGACAAATTTCGGAAAACAGATAAACATTTTCGAACAAATATTCAGAAAAAAATTTAGCCGCAAAATCTGACGAAGAAGTATGAAGACATCACATCCGTTCCAGTTCACAAAAATTAAATTTAACACTATTTTTTTAACGCTATTAAAAATAAAAGTTTATTAGCTTACCCTTGAAATTTTCTTTTTATGGTAATTGTACTCGTCATCTTCACTATTGACAGCAATTGCGAAGTTCAGGTTCCTAAAACAAAACAGAATAACCAAATTAAGTTCGCATATTTAAAAAATCTGATGGGAAACACTCACACGTCTTTCTCTGGCCAATGCAGTTAATGAATAAATCCTATATTTAATCACGAGTAGCCTATACAATGTAAAATGAAAAATATAAAATAATTTTAATTATGAGTAAATGACGCAAAATGAAAATCAGCCTCTGTAGAACTTAAAAACACTACGAAAAATCACTAATTGCCTCTAAACTAGGCTTTGTAGAGAAAAATGCTTCAAATAAAAGTTGTAGGATAAGCAAATGAAACTCGAGGGTAGTTTTTTTACAAATTTATTTATTATAACTGAAAAGTTTCCAGTCTGTGTAGTGTGCGAAACGTCTGGTATAGATACTGAAGTCACGAGATTGCCTTTTGCGTATGGATCGGTTGTGAGGTAGGGAAGTGTAAATATGACAGTGCTGCCAACCTCAACAGTGAGACACTACTCGTACATTTCGCTATCGTACAGTTTCTACGTACATTTTGTAAGCTGTGGTTTAATCCGAGAAAATTATCTTCATAAACCTTGTGTTGTTTAGGTCATCAGCCAAAAAGCTGGTTTGAACCTGTAGAGGTTTTACTAAGTAAATCGAGGAGTGAGGTGGTTTACCATTGCCTTCCTCACTGAGTGGAAAAGTACACTTATCAGCATGCCAGGCCCTCTGAAAAGCATATATTTTCCACTCTGCAAATGACACTTTCAATTCATTCACCACAGGGTCTGACTGTATAATGAAATGCATTACTTTCAGACGAGATAACTCTGATTAGTATCTTTTACACCTCTACCTCTTCTGTTCTTAAATGATTCAGTTATTTAATTGGCTGACCATGTGATAAGAAACAAAACTATTTATTTTAGCCCTGCAACTAACAGATTGAGTGTAAATAATTTGACACTCCACCTGTCTGTTATGGGCAATTCATAAACCTTATAAGAAATAAATCTGACCTGTAATACTGCCTAAAGCTTAATAACATGACTAGAAATTATTAATTTACTATAATTACCAGCTCTACCTTTTTCCATTGGAACAAATTTTCTACGGATGAATCGCCTTGTTTACTATCGCTGTCACCAGCGGGCGTCTTCACTATCAGTCTCACTAGTATCTACCTAACAGTTTCCTTTTTTTACCAGCTGTGTCAACTAAACTGTTGAAGAATAGCTTCTTCACGTCTTTAATTTCCTTCTTTATTTTTCAAATTGTGGAAAAAGAAACATGACAGTAGTTAGCCACTTGCTCATGGCTTTTGTTAAGAGGCAGTGAAAGGTATTTTTGTTTAGTTTCAACTTCACAGCATTTTATTACACTGCGTATTAGACTTCGTTCAGCACTGTGAAGTCTGCCCACATTTTTGAGAAACTAACATTTGTGTTTACGGTAACAAACATTTATATTCGTACCGTTAACCTGAAAAAGGTTCCGCGATATACTGATAGGCTATGCTCTGGGTATAGCATAAATTGTTACGTTTGTCGTACTGAAATTAAAGCAGTCGCGCATGCGCACTGATACTTTTCCCTCTTTACCCCTCGTTGCAAACTCGTGACTCAAGTGACTATATATTAGGTAATTCAAAAATAGCAACTGCTTCGTGGGACACCCGTATGAAGACGGTAATACAAAAAAAGCATATAATTATAGTTGCAAAATAACTCTTTTTACAATAACGTAATTGTAGTTATGAAAATAAGTTTATCAAGTGTGCCGTAACTATGGATTTCAGTTAGGGTGCCGCAAGATACAGATTGTTGGGAATCGCTGCTCTAGAGGCTTTATGAAGTAAAACGAGGAGTGAGGTGAATTACGATTGTCTTACTTATCGAGTGGAAACGTATGCTTATCAGCATGTCAGGCCCTCTGAAAAACATCTACTCTCCACCCTGCAAATGACACCTTCACATCATTCACCACAGTCTGGCTGTGTAATGAAATTCATTACTTTCTAAGTAAATATTAGTGCCTAGTTTCTTTTACGCCTGTGCCTTTTTTGTTGTTAAATCCTTCAGTCATATAATTGGGTGACCATGTGATAAGAAACACAACTATTTTTTATACCCCTAGCACTAGCAGATCGAGTGTAAATAATTTAACACTCTACCTGCCTGTTATGGGCAAACTCGTGCACCTTAACATGCCCTAATTTTAAGAAACGCTTCAATCACCCAAAAAATTTATTTCTAAGTGTTATGAATCAAAAGCGGTTAACGAAACTGAAGGACAATCAAGAGAAAACGAGAACGACTAAGTATGTGTGGTGTGTGTGTGTGTTGAGAGAGAGAAAGAGAAACTAAGGAGAGGAAAGGTACAGCAGCAGTTAGTACGTGGGATGACCTTGGCAATCGTCACGTGCCGAACATAAAATGCTGTTTTCGAATGAATAACAAACAATAATAACACTATTTAGTTGACAGCAGTCACCTGTAAATGGTTGTAGACGTAATGGCTATAGACTAGATGCACGGATTTAGAGCGCGCGTGCGCGTGCGTTTACCTGCCATTAAATAAACACAAGATAGTAACGTTTTAATTTTACCAACTTTTATTATTATCATGGATAAAGTACGCATTGTAAAACTTGTTGACCTTGAGCTCTACAGTATCGGATTCAATTAATACATCGACCTGATAGATTCTTGTAATATAGTTTTACTTAAGGCCAAACACACGTCAACGTGTGTACTACCACTATACGATTTATTCTGGTGTACCACAAGGGACTATGATATCGCCAATACTGTTTCTACTTTTGTTAGGTCCAACACTACTCTCAACCAATCGCGTTTCTTTGGGTATACCAGTGATAGTAACACTTTTGTAGGAGAGAGCCAGAGGAAAAATACCGGAGATAACTCTGATTAGTGTCACAATACACCTCTACCTCTTCTGTTCTTAAATGGTTCAGTCATTTAATTGGCTGACCATGTGACAAGAAACAGAACTATTTATTTTAGCCCTGCAACTAACAGATTGAGTGTAAAAAATTTGACACTCCACCCGTCTGTTATGGGCAGTATTCAAACATATGTTTCAGAATTGCATGACTTCCCAACCAAGTACGGTGTACACAATGTGATAAAAAGTAGGCCTCCGTATTTTAAGGTTTTAGGCCCACGGACACCAAGGGATCACTGTAGATGCTTTTAAGAGAGCCTAGCATGCTGATAAGCATACTTTTAAACTCAGTGAGTAAGGCAATGGTGAATCAACTCACTCCTTGTTTTTCTCAGTAAAGCCTCTACAGTTTTAATTATTTCTGTATCTACTCTTTAAGAGGAATCAAATTTTTCTTTCCAAATTCCGACTTTGATTTCTTGACTTCCAGTTTTGGGTCACTTCCGGTCAAAATCGGAACTTCAAACCCAATCCATCCCCACTAACTTTTTGTGTAGATTACGAATCCGAAAACTGTTTGTTGCTATCTCTTGTAGTTCCTGACATCTAGATTTGACGGAAAATTTACAAAAATAGCCACTAACAACAAAACTGACCGACAACAAGATACGACAAAAAATATCGCAATTCAAAAACTATTACATTGTATTAGTTAAAAATAATAAAAACAAAAAGAAAACTATAAAATAGGCGTGTAAGAGGCATAGGTCACTCACAGCCAATCAAATTAGAGTAAATAAAAATACCCAACACACACCCCTAACTAATACAAAGATAAATTAAACACATACACACACACACACACACACACACAAATGTAAATGTTTCCTTTAAAACAAAGAGGTCAAAAACCACAACTTAATACTGCAGTATAACATATAACAGATTATTTTAATAATGAACATTTTTGAACGACCAGACAAAGCGTTCGGTGTTTATTTGAAATGAAATAAAGAGAAAAATAATCAGAAGTGCATGTGAGTGTGTGTGTATGTGTTACGCGCTCGAGTAAATCTAACATAATAAATAACGAGATAAGAAATTACAGATAAAATTTCAAACTTTGTACTTTTTCTATTGTGTGTTTTCTTGTTGTCGTAACTCATGTTATTTAGCTGTGAAATTCTTCCGGTCTCCTGAAAGTTGCTTCGTAAAAAGGTTGTTCTATAGGTGGTTAGAAAATCCAAGAAATGGGGCTCATAGTTTTTTGGCCGGCCCGTTGGGGGTGATGGTTAGCGCAACTGGCTTCTACGCCGGGGTCCCGGGTTCAATTCCAGATCACGTGTGGCATTTTTTCATCATTCAACTTCATTTATCATTCTTCTCACCGTCTGCAATAGTAGTAATTGTAAAACAGTCGGACGTAAATCAAGAAAAAAATAAAAAATATTTTTTTTTCTTTCGTATAGGGTCAATTTTAGACCACGTAAGGTGATTTTATACTTTTCTGAAAGCTCGTTTTGTTTTTTCTTTCGTAAAGGATTAAGAATAGACCACGTGAGGTGATTTTATACTTTTCTGAAAGCTCGTTTTGTTTTTTCTTTCGTAAAGGATTAAGAATAGACCACGTGAGGTGATTTTATACTTTTCTGAAAGCTCGTTTTGTTTTTTCTTTCGTAAAGGATTAAGAATAGACCACGTGAGGTGATTTTATACTTTTCTGAAAGCTCGTTTTGTTTTTTCTTTCGTAAAGGGTTAAGAATAGGCCACGTGAGGTGATTTTATACTTTTCTGAAAGCTCGTTTTGTTTTTTCTTTCGTAAAGGATTAAGAATAGACCACGTGAGGTGATTTTATACTTTTCTGAAAGCTCGTTTTGTTTTTTTCGTATACGGTTAATATTAGACCACGTGAGGTGATTTTATACTTTTCTGAAAGCTCGTTTTGTTTTTTCTTTCGTATACGGTTAATAATAGACCACGTGAGGTGATTTTATACTTTTCTGAAAGCTCGTTTTGTAGCCACATTCTCAGCAACTGTTCCTTTTTTCCGTCCTCCCGGTGTTCTGTTTTTGCTTTTCATGGAAGCCTTTAAAACCCGTAATTATAGTACGTAAAATGAAAAATCTGGTGTGAAACACTCACACAACTTTCTCTTGCCAATGCAAATAATTAACAATAACCCTAACATTAGTATTAAAACATTAGAAATGAACAAAAACTAACCTCAAAAACATAACCTTATTTTAAACATGAGTGAATGACGCAAAATGACAATCGAACTCAGTTTGGCTTAAAAATACGGAAAATCACGCTTTCACGCTAAACTAGGCTCTGTAGAGAAAAATGCTCTAAACAAAAGTTGTAGATCTTTTAATTTTCTATAAATTTAATTATACACACTTTTGTCGTAAAATGCATACTAAGACCGAAATGTTAAAAAAAACGATTTTTCTCACGTTTTCGTGAGAAAAAAAACAGAAAATCGCAAATTACCGCTAAACTAAGCGTTATACAAAAAAATGTTTGAAACAGAAGTTGTAGGTTTTTAAATTCTCTACAACTTTTATTATATAAGTTTTTGCGCTAAAATTTATATTAAAGCCGTAATCTTAAAAAACAACGTTTTTACGTGAAAACAGCCTCACCGAGAATTTCAGCAAACATGGCGCCTACCCTATCTTGTAGAGAATAAAAAATTGAGTAAAATAGGCGATTTTTAAAAAAATCGTAGGACCAGTTTTTGAGAAAATCGCAAAAAACTGAAAAATTATACGAATAAACTACTACTTCCGGTTGACCGATTTTGATGAAAATGTTCGTGTCGCGTCCGGTAGTGGTATGTAACTTAAGTTTCAAGTTTCAAGTTCGTACGATGTTCCGTTCTTGAGATATTCTGTTCACACACACACGCACACACGCACGCACGCGCGCGCGTGCACGCACGCACACACACACACACACACACACACACACACACAGACCAATCGCTAAAAACATGTTTTTTGGGTTCAGGGGGTCTGAAAACGTATAGATCCGGTGAAAACTCGATTTCGAAAAATCGACATGAAAACAATACTTTCCTTCCTATATCTTCATATAGGCAAGAGAAAGTAAAAAAGAAGCCTGTGTTTTTAAAACCCACCTATATCACCAATTAAAAACCATAAAATTTCAGGTAGGCCTACTTAGAAAAAATTAAATTTCAGGTAATTTTAAAGCTTGGTTTTTTACTTCTCTTACCTATATGAATAAATAGGAAGGTAAGTATTGCTTTCATGTCAAATTTTTGAAATCGAGTTTTCACCGGAACTAAAGGGTGATTCAAAAAGAGCGCCGGTTTTTAAACGGCTGGTAAATTTTTGTTTATCGGTTGGCAACATTGTTAGACCTCATTTCTATTTCGGAGAACATTCCGATTGACGATTCAGTTGTAGTTTCTCTTGTTCGCAGTGTAGTACTCTCGCAGTCTGTGTCTAACCATGGAGAAGTTTACTATTGCACAACGAGTGTTAATCGTCAAAATATTTTACCAGAGTGGAGAGAGTTATGCGGCTACTGTCAGGCGACTTCGCGGTACTCTAGGACGTAATGAAGCACCGAATGAATCAACAGTTCGCAGGCTCATGAAAAAGTTTTTTGAGACGGGTTCAACAGTCGACCTTTAAAGTTCTGGACGTCGTCGTTCTGGCCGAACTGAGCAGAACGTTGCGTTGGTTCGTGACAGTGTGGCTGTTAGCCCAGCAAAATCAATACGTCGCCGTTCTCAACAATTGGGTTTACGATGTTCTTCTGTACGGAGAATTCTTCAGTACGATCTCCAATATCACCCGTATAAAATTCAGTTGACGCAACATTTGAAAGTGGCAGACCACCAGAAGAGACGACAGTTTGTTGACTGGGTATTGAGAAAACGGCAGGATGATGACACCTTCGCAAACAAAATTGACGCCTTGTGACTTTCATCTTTGGGGTCATCTGAAGTCATTGGTGTATGCCAATAAACCTCGAAACATCAATGACTTGAAGGAGGAAATTCGACGGGTTATCGGGCAAATGGAAGTCGAAACTTGTCGTGCAGTAATATCCAATTTCATGGACAGAGTTGATGCGTGCCAGCGCAGTAGAGGAGGACACATGCATGAAATCATTTTTCATACATAAAATCGGAAGGAAAGATGAACTTGTTGATGTATTTATTTTCAGTTTTTCAATAAAATAAATCTCTTAATTTGATATATCAAAACCGGCGCTCTTTTTGAATCACCCTATACATGTTTTTAGCCCCCTGAACCCAAAAAACATGTATTTAGCGATTGGTCTGTATGTGTGTGTGTGTGCGCGCGCGCGCGTGTTTGTATGTGTCAACAAAATATCTCAAGAATGGAACAAAGTACAAACTTGAAACTTTAGTTAGTTAAGTACTACTACTTAAGTAGTAGTTCATTCGTGTAATTTTTCATTTTTTTGCGATTTTCTCAAAAACGGCTCCTAAGATTTTTTCAACATCGCCTCATTTACTACATTTTTATGCTCTACAAGATAGAGTAGGCACCATGTCTGCTAAATTCTTCAGAAGGTTGTTTTCTCGTAGAAAAAAAGTTCTTTTTAAGATTGCAACTTAAATTATGCATTTTAGCGCAAAACTGTTTATAATAAAAGGTGTACAAATTTAAAAGCCTAACTTTTATTTCAAACATTTCATTGTATCACGCTTAGATGAGCAGTAATTAGTGATCTTCTATTTTTTTCATGAAAATCAGTAAAAAAATGGTTTGTTACATTTCAGCCTTAGTATGCATTTTACGAGAAAAATGTGTATAATCAAATTTATAGGGAATTACAAGATCAACAACGTTTATTAAAAGCATTTTTCTCTACAGAGCCTAGTTTAGCGTGAGAGTTATTTTTTCGTATTAGCGAAACTCAGGTTGATTTTCATTTTGCGTCTTTCAATCATGATTAAAATGAGGTTATGCCGGGTTGGTCTAGAGGTAAAGTCGTCGCCAAAATCAGATGTTTAACAGCTGATTTTCGGAGACGAAGGTTCCTGGTTGAAATCCTAGTAAAGGTAGTTACTTTTATACGGATTTGAATGCTAGACAGTGGTTACCACCGGTGTACTTTGATGGTTCGGGTTCAATTAACCATACTCTCTCAGGAGTGGTCGGCCTGGGTCTGTACAAGACTACACCTCATTTACACGCCATACACATCATCTTCATCTCATTGGGTCATGGGGTTGCTTATTGTTCTAAATTGAACAGATTGCAACGTACACAAATTAGGAATAAAAAAAAAATGTTTTTAAGGTTAGTTTTTTGATATTTCTAATATTTTATTATTAATGTTAGGTTATATTATCTTTTATTTGCATTGGCATGAGAAAGTTTTGTGACCAGATTTTTATCATTATAAATACTGTAAGATTACATACGAAATGTCTACAAAATGTGACATTTTATGCTTAGGGGAGTAACAGAAAAGACTTAGGGATTTTTTATTATTATTATTATTATTAATGTGAAGAATAAAATAAAATAAAAGACCTAAAGAAGTAAAAACATCTTCAAATAAAACTAAAATCGCTTAAGAACAAAACCGATTAATGTACGAGTAATTAGGAATACAGTGCAAACATTGTTTTCAATCAACTGAAGTGACCTTGTTCACCTTTTTCCCTTTCAACCTCTGACAATGATAACATGTGATAAGTTAACTAATACTGCAACGTTAATATAGATCTTATCATATTATTTCTCGGAGTACATTAAGTTCGAGAAAGTACAGGAACCGCAAAAAGTTTATTACCAAAACATTTTATTCACCCTTTATAGGTAGGGCCTATGTGGTAGGTAAGCTATACGAGGTATGGCTATTAAATAACCAGACTGACATTTAAAAATTTAATTTTAATTTTATACATAATCACTTATTATCACCTTCAATATACACTCCTTCTCTATCCCTACAACGCTCCATGCGAACTTTCCATCGATGGAAACAGTGCTGGAAGTCATCTTCTGTCAGCTCCTTCAGGACACGTGCCGCTTTCTATTTTACAGCCTCCACAGACTCAAATCTTGTCCCTTTTAATGCAGATTTCACCATACGGAACAGGTAGAAGATAATAACTTGTGATGAAACGTGGTTTTTTATTTATGATCTGGAAACGAAGCGCCAATCCATGCACTGGAAGAGCCGAACTTCACCGAGAGCCAAAAAAGCTCGAATGAGCACGTCAAAATTTAAAGCAACGATGACTGTTTTTTTTTTATATCCATGGGATTTTGTACCTTCACTGGGTTCCAGAAGGTCAAACAATTTATCAATATTACTGCCTTGAGGTACTTCTAAACTACGTAAAGAGTAAGGAAAAACGCCCCGAAATGTGGAAAAATTAATCATGGGTTTTCTACCAAGACAATGCGCCAGCTCATTCCGCGTTATCTGTCAAGAGGTTCCTAGCCAAGTACAGCATCTCAGTGTTAGAACATCCACCTTATTCACCAGATCTTGCACCATATGACTTCTACTTGTTCCCTAAGGTGAAATCTTCATTAAAAGGGACAATATTTGAGTCTGTGGAAGCTGTAAAAGAGAAAGCGGCACGTGTCCTGAAGGAGCTGACAGAATATGACTTCCAGTACTGTTTCCAACGATGGAAAATTCGCATAGAGCGTTGTAGGGATAGAGAAGGAGTGTATATTGAAGGTGACAATAAGTGATTACATATAAAATAAAAATGAAATTTTTTACAACGTCAGTCTCGTTATTTAATAGACACAGCCCATTTTCTTGGCCGGCCCGAAAATTTGTAAAACTCAATTTTATTAGAAAATAATTTTTCGAGCCGGACAAAAATTAGTAAAGTTCTCTGAAATACATAAATTTTCTCTAAAATCTAAAATTTTACACTCGTAACAAGGAAAAAAATACAACTTACCCAGTGCTTTCGCAGTAGCGATAAGAATTCTGTTCTTCTTTGCAAGACGGATGAGGCGAAGGCCCGCCATTGGATCCACACCTGCAAAAATAACAAAATATTTTTGATAAAACTAGCGTAGAAAAACATGGATGGAGTACGCAAGACCGTGAAGAAGCTCATTAACAAATCTGGTGTGAAACACTCACATGACTTTCTCTTGCCAATGAAAATAATGAACAATATAACCGAACATAAGTAATAAAAAAATCTGGTGTGAAACACTCACACAACTTTCTCTTGCCAATACAAATAATTAACAATAATGCTAACATTAGTAATAAAACATTAGAAATAAACAAAAAACTAATCTCAATAAACATAACCTAATTTTAATCATGAGTGAAAGTCGCAAAATGAAAACAACCCCAGTTTGGGTTAAAAATACAGAAAATCACTCTTTCACGCTAAACTAGGCTCTGTAGAAAAAAATACTTAAAATAAAAGTTATAGATCTTTTAATTTCCAATAATTTTCATTGTATAAACTTTAGTCGTTAAATGCATAGGCAACTAATGCCGAAATCTTAAAAAATCCATTTTTTTAGATTTTTATAAAAAAAACAGAAAATTAGGCCTACTAATCACCGCAAAACTAAGCGTTTAACAAAGAAATGTTTGAAAGAAAATTTGTAGGTTTTTAAATGTTCTACAACTTTGATTTAATACATTTTTGTTCTAAAATGCATATTAACGCCGCAATCTTAAAAGAACCATTTTTTTCTACAACAGCACAGTCTCTCCAAGAATTTCAGCAGATATGGCGCCTACCCTATCTTGTAGAGCATAAAAAATGTAGTAAACGAGGCGATTATAAAAAAATTTTTTAGCCATTTTTGAGAAAATCGCAAAAAATGAAAAATTACATGAATAAACTTTTATTTCCGGTTGACAGATTTTAATAAAAATGTTTTTGTCGGATCTTCAAGTAGATTCTAACGTAAGTTTCAAGTTAGTAGCCTATGATATTCCGTTCTTAAGATATGTCGTTCACACACACACACACACCAATCGCTAAAAACATGTTTTTTGGATTCAGAGGGTCTGAAAACGTGTATAATATCCAGTGAAAACTCGATTTCAAAACATCGACTTGAAAATTATACTTTCCTTCCAATATATTCATTTAGGCAAGCGAAAGTAAAAATAAATCTGGTGTGAAACACTCACACAACTTTCTCTTGCCAATGAAAATAATTAATAATAAACCTAACATTAGTATTAAAACATTAGAATTGAACAAAAACTAACCTCAAAAACATAACCTTATTTTAATCATGAGTGAATGACGCAAAATGACAATCGAACTCAGTTTGGCTTAAAAATACGGAAAAATCACTATTTCACGCTAAACTAGGCTCTGTAGAGAAAAATGCTCTAAACAAAAGTTGTAGATCTTTTAATTTTCTATAAATTTAATTATATACACTTTTGTCGTAAAATGCATACTAAGACCGAAATGTTAAAAAAATCGATTTTTTTCACGTTTTCGTGAGAAAAAAAACAGAAAATCGCAAATTACCGCTAAACTAAGCGTTATACAAAAAAATGTTTGAAACAAAAGTTGTAGGTTTTTAAATTCTCTACAAATTTTATTATATAAGTTTTTGCGCTAAAATTTATATTAAAGCCGTAATCTTAAAAAAACAACGTTTTTACGTGAAAACAGCCTCACCGAGAATTTCAGCAAACATGGCGCCTACCCTATCTTGTAGAGAATAAAAAATTGAGTAAAATAGGCGATTTTAAAAAAAATCGTAGGACCAGTTTTTGAGAAAATCGCAAAAAACTGAAAAATTATACGAATAAACTACTACTTCCGGTTGACCGATTTTGATGAAAATGTTCGTGTCGCGTCCGGTAGTGGTATGTAACTTAAGTTTCAAGTTTCAAGTTCGTACGATGTTCCGTTCTTGAGATATTCTGTTCACACACAGACACACACACACACACACACACACACACACAGACACACACACACACACACAGACCAATCGCTAAAAACATGTTTTTTGGATTCAGAGGGTCTGAAAACGTGTATAATATCTAGTGAAAACTCGATTTCAAAACATCGACTTGAAAATTATACTTTCCTTCCAATATATTCATTTAGGCAAGCGAAAGTAAAAATTACCACCAAAACAAGGGCAGATATGACCTGGAATCGAACCCGGGACACTTTGCATAAAAAGACAATTGCGTTGACAATATTACACCAACGAATCAAACCATCGTATTATTCATGGATAATTTTGTCCATTGTCCATCAGAAATTGAGCAATATTCATTTCAATACATACATACATACATTAAATACATATTTCATTTTCATTTTAATACATAACTGAGACATTTTGTTTACACACACACGCTTTCACTCACTCACTCTCTCTCTCTCTCACTCGCATACACAGACCAAGCGCTAAAAACATATTTTTTGGATTCAGGGGGTCTGAAAACGTGTACCTATACCTGGTGAAAACTCGATTTCTTAAAATCGACAGGAAAACAATACTTTTCTTTTTATAAATTCATATCGGGAAGAGAAAGTCAAAATTACCATCAAAAATGGGCAGACCTGAACTGGAATCAAACCCGGGACACTTTGCATAAAAAGCCAATGGCATTGACAATTACACCAACGAATAAATCAAACCATTGCACAATCTCTGATGGATAATTTTATCCATTATTCATCAGAGATTGTGCAATGGTTTTTTACTTTCTCTTGCTTTTATGAATATATAAAAAGGAAAGTATTGTTTTCATGTCGATTTTAAGAAATCGAGTTTTCACCGGATCTACACGTTTTCAGACCCCTGAACCCAAAAAACATGTTTTTAGCGATTGGTCTGTGTGTGTGTGTGTGTGTGTGTGTGTGTGTGTGTGTGTGTGTCTGTGAACAGAATATCTCAAGAACGGAACATCGTATGAACTTCAAACTTGAAACTTAAGTTACATACCACTACTGGACCCAACACGAACATTTTCATCAAAATCAGTCAACCGGAAGTAGTAGTTTATTCGTGTAAAATTTTACTTTTTTGAGATTTTCTCAAAAACTGGTTTAACTTTTTTTTTTAAAATCGCCTGATTTACTAACTTTTTTATGCTGTACAAGATAGGGTAGGCGCCATGTTTGCTGAAATTCTCGGTGAGGCTGTTTTCACGTAAAGAAATTGTTTTTTTTTAATATTACGACTTTAATATGCATTTTAGCGCAAAAATTTATATAATAAAAGTTGTAGAGAATTTAAAATTCCACAACTTTTATTTCAAACATTTTCTTGTATAACGCCTAATTTAGCGGTAATTAGCGATTTACAGTTTTTTTTCTCCCGAAAACGTGTGAAAAATCGATTTTTTAAAGATTTCGGCCTTAGTATGCATTTAACGACAAAAGCGTATATAATCAAATTTATAGGAAATTGAAAGATCTACAACTTTTATTTACAACATTTTTCTCTACAGAGCCTAGTTTAGTGTGGAAGAGTGATTTTCCGTGTTTTTAAGTCGGACTGAGTTCGATTTTCATTTTGCGTCTTTCAGTCATGATTAAAATAAGGTTATATTTATTGAGGTTAGTTTTTTGTTAATTTGTAATGTTTTATTACTAATGTTAGGTTTATTGTTAATTATTTGCATTGGCAAGAGAAAGTTGTGTGAGTGTTTCACACCAGATTTTTTAATACATACATGGATATGTTGTTTACACACACACACACACACACACACACACACACAGGTTTTCCCCGGGTACGTTCCGAGGTCAAAAGTCCGAACCACACGTTCCGAGGACATCATTAATTAATCAGTTTTTCTGGAAAATATATGCATCACTGTGTTGTAAAAATTTTTTTATGCGTCCCGAATAGTCAAATTTTGAGCTATCGCAACTTTTTAAGTTTTTTGAAACTACCATACCATCTGAGGACCATAACATTTAGTCATCGAAGTGAGGACACACACAAAAAACCGTTAAAAATGATTTTCATTCACTATTTGAGGACCATAGTATTTAGCCATCGAAGTGAGGACACACACCAAAAACCGTTAAAAATGATTTTCATTCACTATCTGAGGACCATAGTATTTGGCCATCGAAGTGAGGACACACACCAAAAAACCGTTAAAAATGATTTTCATTCACTATCTGAGGACCATAGTATTTGGCCATCGAAGTGAGGACACACACCAAAAACCGTTAAAAATGATTTTCATTCACTATTTGAGGACCATAGTATTTAGCCATCGAAGTGAGGACACACACAAAAAACCGTTAAAAATGATTTTCATTCACTATCTGAGGACCATAGTATTTGGCCATCGAAGTGAGGACACACACCAAAAAACCGTTAAAATGATTTTCATTCACTATTAGAGGACCTTGTACTTCTTCCATCTCACCGAGGACACACACGAATTGCATTCCCGGCTACAAACCGAGGACCATAGTATTTAGCCATCGAAGTGAAGACACACACCGAAAATCTGTTAAAAATAATTTCTATCTACTATTAGAGGACCTTGTATTTCTTCCATCTCACCGAGGACACACGCAAATTGCCATTATAAAATTGCCTCCAGGCTACAAACCGTGGACCATAGTTCTACACCATTGTTTTGAGTAGGCCTACTTTAATTGTAGCAACCCACACATCGGCATTTGGTAGCGATCAGAGAAAGAAGATGACCGTGTAATGACCTTCCCTCGAATTTTAATTGTAATTTTTTAATACAAGCATTCGCGACTGTGTTTCATCCAACGGACATAAGTCTACTACATTCGTGTATAGCCCTCTGATGTTTGCCCTTCGTTACAGAATTTTATTTTTATTTCATGTTACATCTTTTAAAGGACATAAAACTAGGAACCACAAGATTTAAAAGACAAAATCTGTTAAACTCTCTATTAACTTAATTAATGTACTTAAAAGAAAATACATGTATTAAAATAAATTAATTATTTACTTACTGTTTATTTTTATCAAGTAAACATTTTTAACAACTATAAATTTTCATACATCAAAAAAGTAACAGTTGCCATAAAAAATAACCACGTCACAATAGATGTTCAAAATACAAGCATCCAGCCGTTTTCTCATGGACTGGTAAACTCTTTCTAAGATCCCAGGTGTCTCACATATCCTCTGAATCCCATTAATAATCCTTGTGAGCAACTCTTCTTTGGTATCCACAGGCGAGTCGTAGACAAGCGACTTTAAATGTCTTAATGAGAAAAGTCTAGAGGATTGAGGTCAAGTGACCTTGCAGGCCATGTTACTGGGGCTCCTCGTCCAATCCATCTGTTAGGGTATGCTTCATTTAGAAATTCTGTAACTCGTAATATGTAATGAGCCGGAGCCCCATCCTGTATAAACCTCATTTTGTTGCGTGTGTTTAGAGGCACATCTTCGAGTAACTCGTGCAGATTATTAATCAATAAATGTAAATAATTTTCGCCATTGAGCGTAGCAGGTAAAAAATGGATAAAAATTTTGTCACCCAGAATAGCAGCCCATACGTTTACAGAAAACTGATATTGGTGATGGTTCTCTGAAATAGCACGTGAGTTTTCAATTGGCCACATGTGAGTATTGTGGATGTTAACAATAGCCAATCTTGAAAATTTTGCTTCATCAGTAAAAAAATGTTGCTTAAGAAATTTGGACTGGTGCACCTTTCGATAAGCCATTAGCATAGCTGAACACGGGGAAAGTAATCTTTAGGCGTAAGAGCCTGAACCTTTTGATAGTGACAGGAATGCAACTGCTGCTCATGCAAAACCTTTCAGACAATTGAATGACTAACACCGAAATCCATAGCTAGCTCTCTTACTTCTTCCAGGATGATTCTCTATTTCATCCAATTCGGCTGTACACGTTGTACGTGGCCATCCTGATCTACCAACTTTTTTTGGTTGTAAGGTTCCTGTCTCTCTTAACCTTCTATGAATGGAAGAAAACATTTTGTGAGACGGTAACTGTCTATTAAGAAAATGTTTCTGATAGAGGCGTCTAGCCTCTAGACTGTTGCAACGTGCGGGACCGTACATTAAATGCATATCTGCCATCTCACTTTTAGTGTAAATAATATTCATATTACCCGCCATGGTGAATGAGATGTTTTCTGCATCAAAAATTAACTGCAACAGCACACTAACTTGTATTACAGTACAGATATTTACTTAATGAGGAATGGAAAAATAACTGCTTGTAATATTTATTTAGATTATTTACAACAATGTATTTTTTGTTATATCATATGTTTTAAATAAAACATATGATTTATTTTCTTAAATCATGTTTTAATACAAGTGTTTTCTTTTAAGTATTACATTAATTTTTTTTTGACTTTAAACTTTATTTTTATTCACACTGTACAGAACTTAACAACTAGTGAATGAGATGAAAGGTTTATGATAGTGAAGCCAGCCCAATGGCCAATTTCGACAACATTAATTAAGTTAGTAGAGAGTTCAACAGATTTTGTCTATTTATCATGCGTTTTTTTTATTTAATTAAAAAATAATTGTTTTTAAAATAACGTTTGTCTATTATTGACTTATTTACATCATTCTCTTCGGATTTAAATTCTCTACAAGTTTTGTATAAGAATTTCTTGAGTTTATTATCCATTTAACAAAGTTCATCTGCTTCAAACCTAAAAGAAACTTGTTTTTCGGGACCAAGTTTTGCGTATTTCATCAGATATCTTAAAAATTACTGCAGCACAGGTCTGAAACCTGTTTTGTTCAATTTTTCTGTTCATTTTACATACGATACGGTAAAATTTATGCCTAATTTAACGCCCAACAAATATCTATAGGGCTTCGTTTCAACGGGGTAACTGAAATTCTGACGAAATCTTTCACCCTGTATAACTCGGTAACTGATGATTTTTGGACCTACGTTAATTTGAACTTATTTTCTTCTTTTGTTGTGGTGAATCACGCCTTGAATTCTTGGACTTTTTCAGAACGCCCTGTATATCTGTGTGTGTGTACGCGCGCGCGCGCGTTTTTGGAGTATACAGTCGACTAGCAGCTAATTTTTGTTACAATTTGTTATTTACATTATTGCTATTTTATTTACAGTTATATTTTGTTATTGTATATTAGGCCTAAACATGTTTCCCGTGCGAAGCCGCGCGGGGTATGTATGCTAGTTAATAATATTAATATTTGATAATTTTGTAGGGTTCTTAATAATAATTTTATTATACCTATTGAACTGGTATAGAAATTATGTAACTTTTACGTTTCACTTCAAAATAAGTCTGTGTACCATAATTCATATTAAACTTTACGTACTATTATTTAGTTTATTTCAATTCACAATAAACTTTGTAGTTTGGCAAAACAGAATGTCTCTAATCATTTAAGTATGTGGGTTGCAGAAGGAAAATAAGCTGATCTTACGCAATGGGACAACTGTAAATATCCGCTAAACTCTAAAACGAACCGTATATTTTACTTCCCTTTTGTAGAAGCTAAATTACATTATGTTTTATTAATTATAAATTAAAACCAAATAAGGCAACAATGTTTTAGTAAGTACTAATCAAAGCGATTTAGGGTGCTACAATTAATTAAAGTACTTTAAAATCCGTACTATGTACGCTTTGATTAGTACTTATACGCCGTAGAATAGTTTAATCACAAATTTAGGAATCGTTTGAATCACAAAAAAAACAATAGGTAGAGCAATAAACAATATGGTAAGTTTACAATTATAGTAATACCGATAAAACAAAAGGGAAATGTAAATGCGCCAACAGTTCCCACTATTCTGAATGAAGTGATTTGCAAAGACAGAACATTATGCTTCTCCTGTATACATTACAGACTAACAGTGTTGTACGAAACTTGGCATCAGTGTACTGCTAATACACACAAGGCTACATTGTACGGTTGTAACAGACGGTTCAACTGAGGACTTATTTTGAATTTTTTGTTAACTATGAGAATGGCTCGTGAGTCCTCACTTATACGACTTAAGCCAATACTACGTGTGTATGAAACTTGGCATCAGTGTACTGCTAATACACACAAGGCTACATTGTACGGTTGTAACAGACGGTTCAACTGAGGACTTATTTTGAATTTTTTGTTAACTTTGAGAATGGCTCGAGAGTCCTCGGTTATGCGGTTTAGAACAAGAACTTGTGTGTTTGGTGTGTATGACTCTCAAGTGTCAGCGCTACGTGGGAGACACACTTGGAACTAACTGTCCCTGCACACCATACTAACAGGGGACATTTTTTTTTTCTTAAAAATATATACTTTTCTGAATCGTAGGAGGCCGTAGAAGCCGAATTTCAACGTTTGACGTTCCGAGGACCATGTGTGTGTCCTCAGTCCGTTTTTAGTCCTCAGTACGTCAATGAAAATCAATACCAATGTCCCCCAATAGCCCTATTGCCAAACACACACACACACACACACACACACACACATCAAGCGCTAAAAACATATTTCTTGGATTCAGGGGGTCTAAAAACGTGTAAGGCTACCTATACCTGGTGAAAACTCGATTTCCTAAAATCGACATGAAAACAAAACTTTTCTTTTTATACATTCATATAGGCAAGAGAAATTCAAAATTACCACAAAAAAAGGGAAGACCTAACATGGAATCGAACCCGGGACACCTTGCATAAAAAACCAATTGCGTTGACAATTGCACCAACGAATGAATCAAACAATCGTATTATTCATGGAAAATTTTGTCCATTATTCATCAGAAATTGTGCAATATTCTTTTTAAGAATATTAGTACAAACACACACACACACACAAACAGTTGAAACATTTTAATAATAGCGTGGCAGTGCTAATTTACTTACAAGCTTTACATCAGTTTGATGCGTTGCCAAAACGCTGTTAAGATTGCAGTTACGCTGTATAAATTTAGAATGAATTTCTGATTTGTTTATAACCGAAACATCACGTTTAACACTTTGTGCTGTACTTTTTCATATTCTTTGCTTATAACTACAATTATGTTTACGTTTTAAACTTGTAGGAAAAGCAACAATTATAAAATTGTTTTAAAATTTTGAATTTATTCAACCGTAAGATTTTACAAACTTGACTTTATTTGGTCTTCAAACGAGGTGTGGCTATTAAAAAACGAGACTGACGTTATAAAACACTTTATTTTCATTTTATACATAATCACTTATTGTCACCTTCAATATACACTCCTTCTCTATCCCTACAACGCTCCATGCGAATTTTCCATCGTTGGAAACAGTGCTGGAAGTCATCTTCTGTCAGCTCCTTCAGGACACGTGCCGCATTCTCTTTTACAGCTTCCACAGACTCAAATCTTGTCCCTTTTAGTGCAGATTTCACCTTAGGGAACAGGTATAAGATAATAGCATGTGATGAAACGTGGTTTTTTTACTTATGATCCGGAAACGAAGCGCCAATCCATGCACTGGAAGAGCCGAACTTCACCGAGAGCCAAAAAAGCTCGAATGAGGACGTCAAAATTTAAAGCAATGACGATAGTTTTTTTTATATTCATGGGATTGTGTACCTTCACTGGGTTCCTGAAGGTCAAACAATTAATCAATATTACTGCCTTGAGGTACTTTCTAAACTACACCAAAGAGTAAGGTAAAAACGCCCCGAAATGTGGAAGGACAAATCATGAGTTCTCCACCTAGACAGTGCGCCAGCTCATTCCGCGTTATCTGTCAAGAGGTTCCTAGCCAACTACAGCATCTCAGTGTTAGAAAATCCGCCTTATTCACCAGATCTTGCACCATGTGACTTCTACCTGTTCCCTAAGCTGAAATCAGCATTAAAAGGGACAATATTTGAGTCTGTGGAAGCTGTAAAAGAGAATGCGGCACGTGTCTTGAAGGAGCTGACAGAAGATGACTTCCAGCACTGTTTCCAACAATGGAAAATTCACATGGAGCGTTGTAGGGATAGAGAAGGAGTGTATATTGAAGGTGACAATAAGTGATTATGTATAAAATGAAAATAAAAATTTTTACAACGTCATTCTCGTAATTTAATAGCCATACCTCGTAATAATAACAGATTTATATATTTTTGGAAGATGTATTTGAAGTTGAAGAATTTGAAGGATACATTGACGTTCTGAGTTTGTTCAAGATGACAGAATTGGGTGGACAATGTCCTATGACGTATTGCTATCAGAATTCGGGTAATCGGACGCTTTAGCAACATTAAAAGCATTTGTTATCACAAGTAAACAATACGTCATACGTCTCACTAGTGTATTCGGGTAGAGATAAACAGAATGATCGTTTAATTCATGATTGCGCCATTCTAAAAGTACTTTGTTGTTACATACATTGAAAAAGCCATTGCAAAAGGTAAGTTTTAAGTTATTGAACCGGACCTTCTTCATGAATGTACTCTCTCCAACTATCTTTATGTCACCTAACAACTCACCTTTACTTTCTCTTGCCTTTTAAGGGGAGATTGCACAATGGTTTTAACTCAAAATTTCAATAATTTTTGGTTTTTTACTTTCTCTTGCTTATATGAATATAATAGGAAGTAAAGTATTGTTTTTATGTCCATTTTAACAAATCGAGTTTTCACCGGATCTACACGTTTTCAGACCCCCTGAACCCAAAAATATGTTTCTAGCGATTGGTCTGTGCGTGTGTGTGTGTGTGTGTGTGTGTGTGTGTGTGCGTGTTTGTGTGTGTTTGTGCGCGTGCGTGTGTGAACAGAATTCTAATGAACGGAACATCATACGAACTTGAAACTTAAGTTACATACCACTACCGGACCCGACACGAACATTTTCATCGAAATCAACCGGTCAACCGGAAGTAGTAGTTTATTCGTATAATTTTTCACTTATTTGCGATTTTCTCAAAAACTGGTCCTACGATTTTTTTAAAAATCGTCTGGTTTACTAAATTTTTATGCTCTACAAGATAGGGTAGGCGCCATGTTTGCTGAAATTCTTGGTGAAGCTGTTTTCACGTAAAACTTTTTTTAAGATTGCGGCTTTTAGTATGCATTTTACGACAAAAAAGTATATAATCAAAGTTATAGGAAATTTAAAGATCTACAACTTTTATTTAGAGCATTTTTCTCTACAGAGCCTAGTTTAGCATGAAAAATTTATTTTCCGTATTTTGAAGCCAAACTGAGGTCAGTTTTCATTTTGCGTCTTTCACTCATGATTAAAATAAGGTTATGTTTTTTGAGGTTAGTTTTTTGTTTATTTCTAATGTTTCAATACTAGATTATTGGTCATTTTTAGCCTTGGCAAGAGAAAGTTGTGTGAGTGTTTCACACCAGATTTTTATGTTTTTCAATTGTTTAGTCCTAGATCTACCAGAAAAACATAAAATTACGTCATAAAGATATTTTTTTACAAAAAAATAAAGTTTTATTTTTTTTATTTTTTTTTTACAAAAATATAAAGAAAAATTATCATGTTACGAAGAACGAATATTTTTTCATAATTTTTTTTTTTTATTTTATTTTATTTTTTATTTTTTTTAACGTCGCATCAACTACAACGGTCATTAGCGACGACGTTGGGGTGTAACTGTTTACAATGGAGGATGAAATGATTTTTTTTATAACGTATGAAAATATGCCATGCCTGAGTGGGATTCGAACCCAGGACCGCATGATGAGAGGCGAGCACGTTACCAACTGCGCCAATGAGGCCGGCTTTTCATAATTTTATACTACTCGTTTTAGTGCAAAGAGAATTTTAGTTTTTAAAATATCTGCGTCACGGTTTTTAATATTGTCAGCTGTTGTTTCAGATTTCTAAACAATTGTTGATGGTAAATTTACTTGTTTGTGTACATATTGTTTTTGATTTTTGCTTTCTTGTTTCTTACCTTTTCCCAAAAATTTAAATTTTTAACACTAAGGTACATTTTTCTCAGAAATTAGTAAACGTACCAGGCTGAAATTTTTACCTGTTAATTATCTTGTAGTCTATATTCACATATACCGACTTTTTTATGACTTCCTACGAAGCTACAAAAATTAGTAATACGCAACAAACGTGGAAAACGATTTTTAAAAATTTTATGTTATTGTAATTTTTAAAAAAATGGTCCAAAGATTAAATTGAAAAAAATGTGAGTAGCTCGCGAAGAAACCCGACATCTATACCTATACTGTGTAAAGTTTCATTTCGCTATATTTTACAAATTCAAAGAAAAATGTACCAAAAAAATCTGGTGTGAAACACTCACACAACTTTCTCTTGCCAATGCAAATAATTAACAATAAACCTAACATTAGTATTAAAACATTAGAAATGAACAAAAACTAACCTCAAAAACATAACCTTATTTTAATCATGAGTGAATGACGCAAAATGACAATCGAACTCAGTTTGGCTTAAAAATACGGAAAATCACGCTTTCACGCTAAACTAGGCTCTGTAGAGAAAAATGCTCTAAACAAAAGTTGTAGATCTTTTAATTTTCTATAACTTTTATTATATACACTTTTGTCGTAAAATGCATACTAAGACCGAAATGTTAAAAAAAACGATTTTTCTCACGTTTTCGTGAGAAAAAAAACAGAAAATCGCAAATTACCGCTAAACTAAGCGTTATACAAAAAAATGTTTGAAACAAAAGTTGTAGGTTTTTAAATTCTCTACAACTTTTATTATATAGGTTTTTGCGCTAAAATTTATATTAAAGCCGTAATCTTAAAAAAACAACGTTTTTACGTGAAAACAGCATCACCGAGAATTTCAGCAAACATGGCGCCTACCCTATCTTGTAGAGAATAAAAAATTGAGTAAAATAGGCGATTTTTAAAAAAATCGTAGGACCTGTTTTTGAGAAAATCGCAAAAAACTGAAAAATTATACGAATAAACTACTACTTCCGGTTGACCGATTTTGATGAAAATGTTCGTGTCGCGTCCGGTAGTGGTATGTAACTTAAGTTTCAAGTTTCAAGTTCGTACGATGTTCCGTTCTTGAGATATTCTGTTCACACACAGACACACACACACACACACACAGACCAATCGCTAAAAACATGTTTTTTAGGTTCAGGGGGTCTGAAAACGTATAGATCCGGTGAAAACTCGATTTCGAAAAATCGACATGAAAACAATACTTTCCTTCCTAAATATTCATATAGGCAAGAGAAAGTAAAAAAATGGTCCAAAGATTAAATTGAAAAAAATGTGAGTAGCTCGCGAAGAAACCCGACATCTATACCTATACTGTGTAAAATTTCATTTCGCTATATTTTACAAATTCAAAGAAAAATGTATCAAAAAACAGCAAATTTGACATTGCTGGGATACAAAGAACAGTCTCCCTTTAAGAATATACTCGCTAAAGTGCCCGTTCTTCGAAAGGTTTCCTTGGTGCCGTGGACGGTCGGTTGGGGGTACCGAGTTCGATTCCTGTCAGTTCTAATATTCTTTAACTATTCATTGTTATCTACCTCGTTTCAACGTCAGCATTATTATTTATTAAAAAAAAAATAGTTGATAAAAAAATAGTTGGTAAAATAAAAGTGAGATCTTGGTATTTTTACTTTCTATATAGGAAGGAAAGTATTGTTTTCATGTCGATTTTTCGAAATCGAGTTTTCACCGGATCTATACGTTTTCAGACCCCCTGAACCCAAAAAACATGTTTTCAGCGATTGGTCTGTGTGTGTGTCTGTGTGTCTGTGTGTGAACAGAATATCTCAAGAACGGAACATCGTACGAACTTGAAACTTTATACTTAAGTTACATACCACTACCGGACGCGACACGAACATTTTCATCAAAATCGGTCAACCGGAAGTAGTAGTTTATTCGTATAATTTTTCAGTTTTTTGCGATTTTCTCAAAAACTGGTCCTACGATTTTTTTTTAAATCGCCTATTTTACTCAATTTTTTATTCTCTACAAGATAGAGTAGGCGCCATGTTTGCTGAAATTCTCGGTGAGGCTGTTTTCACGTAAAAACGTTGTTTTTTTAAGATTACGGCTTTAATATAAATTTTAGCGCAAAAACTTATATAATAAAAGTTGTAGAGAATTTAAAAACCTACAACTTTTATTTCAAACATTTTTTTGTATAACGCTTAGTTTAGCGGTAATTTGCGATTTTCTGTTTTTTTTCTCACGAAAACGTGAGAAAAATCGATTTTTTTAACATTTCGGTCTTAGTATGCATTTTACGACAAAAGTGTATATAATTAAATTTATAGAAAATTAAAAGGTCTACAATTTTTGTTTAGAGCATTTTTCTCTACAGAGCCTAGTTTAGCGTGAAAGCGTGATTTTCCGTATTTTTAAGCCAAACTGAGTTCGATTGTCATTCACTCATGATTAAAATAAGGTTATGTTTTTGAGGTTAGTTTTTGTTTATTTCTAATATTTTATTAATAATGTTAGGTTTATTATTAA
This sequence comes from Catonia carolina, assembly GCA_035578175.1. Lineage (NCBI taxonomy): Eukaryota > Metazoa > Arthropoda > Insecta > Hemiptera > Achilidae > Catonia > Catonia carolina. The sequence goes on from JAQMRL010000040.1 coordinate 1,235,538, forward strand.
TTATTTGCATTGGCAAGAGAAAGTTGTGTGAGTGTTTCACACCAGATTTTTAAATTAAGATATGCAGCACTTTATTATTTTCATAATAAATGAAAGGGCAAATCACAACAGGAACACCACGATGGTGACCACTGTTAAGACGACTGATTCATTTTTGGCAGTGTGACCGAGAATGGGTGTATAAGGTGGAATGGTAGGTAGGCAACTAACTGAATGAATACGGGTTTTACCGGCGCGTAGGCCTGTGTTTATTGTACTGTTTATTTTGTATGGTAATATTCTAAAAATATTGGTTTCTTTATTATTTTTAAATTGGTAATATCTCCGTTATTATGCATGAAAATGCAAAACTTTACGTAATCAAACTTATTCGTCTTCAAACGTTTCGTAATTTCGATTATATAACATTTTTTGATACATTAACTTTTAACGGAGATATTCGTAGTTTTTGTTCACGCCGCTTTCTGAACTCCCCTATTCGTTTGTGATATTAAAATAATTTATAGCCTGTATTCATTTTGATAATGTCCAGAACCTAAGTACCGAAACTAATTGAGTTTGGTTGAGCGGTTCTCGGTGATGCCGTAACATACAAACAGACAAAAATTCAGCTGAACTTATTTTCGGTGATTACTTAATAGATTTGGCGTAGAAACAAAATTTGGGGCATTTTGAAACATAGTACAGATAAAATCACAATTTTATTTATATAGATAGGAAGGAAAATATTGCTTTCATGTTGATTTTTCGAAATCGAGTTTTCACCGGATCTACACGTTTCAGACCCCCTCCTACGATTTTTTTGATTGAAAACGGCTTGTAAGTATTTTTTTAATCGCCTCATTTACTAAATTTTTTATGCTCTATAAAATAGGGTAGGCGCCATGTCGGCTAAAATTTTTGGGAAGACTGTTTTCACGTAAAAAAATTATTATTTTTTAATTGCGGCTTTAATATGCATTTTAGCGCAAAAATGTATGTAATAAGAGTTGAAGAGAATTTAAAATCAAAAACTAAAATTATAATTAAATAATTTTTTACGAGAAAAAACCTCCCCAAGAATTTCAGCAGACTGGTACCTACCCTATTCTTGTAGAGCATAAAAAAATGTAGTAAATGATACGTTTTTTTAAAAAAATCGTAGGAGCAGTTTTTGAGAAAATCGCAAAAAGTGAAAAATGACACGAATAAACTACTCTTTCCGATAGACAGATTTTTGATGAAATGTTCGTGTCGGGTGCGGCAATAGCATCTAACTTAAGTTTCAAGTTTCGAGTTCGTACGATGTTTCGTTTTTGAGATATTATGTTCACGCACGCATGCACACACAGACAAATCGTTAAAAACATGTTTTGTTGGGTTCAAGGGGTTTGAAAACCTGTAGATCCGGTGAAAACTCGATTTCAAAAAAAATCGACAAGAAAACAATACATACTTTCCTTCCTATATATATTCATATAGGCAAGAGAATGTAAAAATTGAATAAATTTTTAACAAATTTGTTAAAACTAAATACGTAAGAATACGGGTGAAATTAACATTGTTTGAAATTTTAGGCCTATTACAAGATAAAAACTACGGATTAGAACAATTTTTCACTGCCACAATACGTTCTCCATTTTAATACAAATACAATAACAGGATTAATTCAAAATGAATTCGATTGCGTAATACTTGGAAATAACTTGACTAACAAATAACATTGGATTGCGATTTGAATAGTATTAATTTTTGTTTTTTGAATAAAATTTGTTGAAATTTATTGAAACATTAAATAAGTATTAGTGATATTTCTGTTGAAATTAATATTGTATGTTTGAAGTTACGACCGATTCTCGGTAAAGCTGTTAAGTAATTAATTAAAGCTATATGATACAGAAATGAACGAACGCACGTGTCCTCATAGCAAGTTTTAAAATTCTGAACCTAAACACGTGTCTGACCAGGTAGCCTAACTGTCGCTTATTAATTCAAAACGTGTCCGTTCAAGTACTACAGTAAACTCACGTTTTCCGAAAATAAATCAGAGCAAACCGATAACGAATTACAGTAGAACCTCTTTAATCCAGCACGTTTGGGACTCGAAGCTTGCCGGATTAAAGGAAATTCCGGACTATGGAGGTTATTTATAAAAATACAGGAGTCGTATAAAAAAATAACACAATTTGCACAAAAAACTTTTACTGTATGTATTTATTATTTAAACATGGGTTATTTAAACAATATAAATCAATATATAAGTACAGGAGAAATATTAAAATGCATTTTAATGCGGTACAGTACATGATGAAATAAATTTGAATACAGTACACCTACTGTACTATTCGTGGTTTTTAGCAACAGCACTGGTAGATGGCTGGAAAAAAGATCTAATATCTACTTGCTTCTTACGACTAGTATTTTTTTTATTTAAAAAATCATTTTTTATTACATGCAAGTTCATAAAGTTCGGCCGTACTGTATTGTTTATTTGACACAGCAAATTTTACAAACGTGACGCTTTGTGGCTGTCGAGTGTCGGGTTGCTCACTTTACAATGTTCATTGTGAAGGCAATTCTATAATTTTTGTCTATTGCCGTTGATGCCGGATTATAGACAATTCCGGACTATAGAATGCCGGATTAAGGAGGTTTTACTGTACAGATATTTTCAGGTAATGAATAAGGTGACAATACTCTCGCTGTCCCCACAATTAAATGTTGGATGCTCTATTGAGCTAGTTTGAGTGAACTTCTATAAATGGAGTGTTGAATTGTTTGCTCTCAATCTGCTAGTCCACATTTACCAAAAAATCTGGTGTGAAACACTCACACAACTTTCTCTTGCCAATGCAAATGATTAACAATATAATCTAACATTAGTAATAAACAAAAAACTAACCTGAAATAAACCTAACCTTATTTTAATCATGAGTGAAAGACGCACAATAAAAATCGACCTAAGTTTGGCTTAAAACTACGGAAAATCAATCTTTCACGCTTAACTAGGCTCTGTAGAGAAAAATGCTTTAAATAAAAGTTGTAGATCTTTTAATTTGATTATATACACTTTTGTCGTAAAAAGCATACTAAGGACGAAATCTTAAAAAATCGATTTTTCACACGGTTTCGTGAGAAAAAAACAGCTAAACGCTAATTACCGCTAAACTATCCGCGTTATAGTTAATTAAAAAAGTTGTAGGATTTTAAATTCTCTACAACTTTTTTTATTACATTTTCGCGCTAAAATGCATATTAAAGCCGCAATCTTAAAAACACAATTTTTTTACGTAAAAACAGCCTCACCAAGAATTTCAGGAAATATGGCGCCTACCCTATCTTGTAGTTTTTTGGCAGGGGATCTGAAAACGTGTATATCCGATGAAAACTCGATTTCGAAATTGAGCACGAAAACAATACTTTCTTTCCTACATATTCAAAAACGGCAAGAGAAAGTAAAAATACATAATGACGTATTGACGAAAAACCAGCGTTTTGTGAACTTTATTTGGAGGATATTTTAAACTTATATTATTAATGAACCGTTGCGAAAAATTGCAAATTTGGAATAAATAAGTGAAATATGAATTGGAATGAATGATAAACACTCCCGATTTGGCCGTGTTTGTTTTGCGCAGTATACAAGCAACCGGCCCTATCTGGGTCTAGGACAAATGTTAATCTTGTATGGTATAAACATACATTACGAATTTAGTACTGTACTTAGTAAAGTAGATTTTATATAACATTATTAAAACTGGGATATGAATGCATTATGTTGTACATTAACATAAAACATAAATTCAGAAACTTGTTGGTCTGTTATTAGAGCTTACACTTGACCTTCAGGACGCCAAATAATATCCAACTGCACGAAGAATCACTCTATTACTCGACTACACGGTAGAAACGAGAAAAAGAACTTGCTGATTTTCACTCGCTCTTTTAATCGTCACGTTATTTTCAAAATTATAAAGCCTAGAAACGTGAAAATTAGGGTTTTAGTTCATTTAGGTATACTTGGTTCATAGTAAGAAAGCTACAATGTGTGGCTATTAAACAACGAGACTGACGTTGTAAAGCATTTTATTTTTATTTAATACATAATCACTTATTGTCAACTTCAATATACACTCCTTTTCTATCCCTACAACGCTCCATGCGAATTTTCCATTGTTGGAAACAGTGCTGGAAGTCATCTTCTGTCAGCTCCTTCAAGACACGTGCCGCTTTCTCTTTTACAGCTTCCACAGACTCAAATATTGTCCCTTTTAATACAGATTTCACTTTAGCAAACAGGTAGAAGTCATATGGGGCAAGATCTGGTGAATAAGGTGGATGTTCTAACACTGAGATGCTGTACTTGGATAGGAACCTCTTGACAGATAACGCGGAATGAGCTGGCGCATTGTCTTGGTGGAGAACCCATGATTTGTCCTTCCACATTTCGGGGCGTTTTTTCCTTACTCTTTGACGTAGTTTCGAAAGTACCTCAAGGTAGTAATACTGATTAATTGTTTGACCTTCAGGAACCCTGTGAAGGTATACAATCCCATGCATATAAAAAAAAACAATCATCATTGCTTTAAATTTTGACTTGCTCATTCGACCTTTTTGGCTCTCGGTGAAGTTCGGCTCTTCCACTGCATGAATTGACGCTTCGTGTCAAATCATAACTAAAAAACCACGTTTCATCACATGTTATTGTCTTCTACCTGTTCCCTAAGGTGAAATCTGCATTAAAAGGGACAAGATTTGAGTCTGTGGAAGCTGTAAAAGAGAAAGCGGCACGTGTTCAGAAGGAGCTGACAGAAGATGACTTCCAGCACTGTTTCCAACAAAGGAAAATTCGCATGGAGCGTTGTAGGGAAAGAGAAGGAGTGTATACTCAAGGTGACAATAAGTGATTATGTATAAAATGAAAATTAAATTTTTTACAACGTCAGTCTCGTTATTTAATAGCCGCATCTCGTATATATTAAAGCGACAATCTTTAAAAACAAATTTTAACTACGAGAATACAGCCTCCCTAAGAATTTCAGCACACATGCCACCTACCCTTTCTTGTAGAGCATAAAAAATGTAGTCGTCGTCGTCGTCGTCTTCATGGATTAGGCTGTGCGTTAGCCTGTTCCGGCGTCCATCTCTTCCTCGGTCTACCAATACATCTTTTACCTGTCGGATTATGGATCAATGCATTTAATGGAAGGCGATCTTGGGACATTCTTAACACATGCTCTGACCACTTTTCTTTGTATGTCCTTATAGTGTTCAACAATGGTTGGGCACCGCATTCATTCCTTATTACTTCATTACGAATGCGATCCTCTCTTGTGCAGCCCTTAACTTGCCTTAGAAATCGCATTTCCGCTGACTGGATTCTTGATTCCTGTTTTCTCGTCAGCACCCATGCCTCACTTCCATAAGCCAAAGTTGGGATCGCCATTACTTTATAAAACTTTAGCAATGTGTTTTTTCTTGGCTCTATTCTTGAGAGATCGACTTATTGCACCACATACCATGTTGAACCTAGTTACTTTTTGATGCACATCATGGTCATAATCATACGTAACATCGCATCCCAAGTATTTAAAATTAGCTACTTGCTCCAAACGCTTGCTTCCAATCACTATTTTAGACCTTGTAGGCCATTTTCCATGGAAAGCCATAATTTTTGATTTGTCTGCAGAAATTTTCATATTAAAATGTTTGCCAATTATGAAGAGCTTATGCACTGCCATTTGCAGCTTGTCCTCGGATTCCTGTATAATCACAGTGTCGTCAGCAAATAATAAATAGTTCATAAAAGTATTGCGGGTAAGAGCGATACCCTTGTCTACTTCATGCTGCCACATAGACATAAGCTCGTTGACATATATATTAAATAAAGTAAATATATTAAATAAAAAATGTAGTAAATGAGACGATTTAAAAAAATCGTAGGAGCCGTTTTTGAGAAAATCGCACAAAAGTGAAAAATTACACGAGTAAACTACTACTTCCGGTTGACCAATTTAGATGAAAATATTTGTATCGGGTTCTCTAGTGGTATCTAAGTTTTAAATTTCAACTTTGTATGATGCTCCGTTCTTGAGATATTTTTTTCACACACAGAACAATCGCTAAAAACATGTTTTTTTGGGTTCAGGGGTTCTGAAAACGTATATATCCGGTGAAAACTCGATTTCGAAAAATCGACTTGAAAATAATAAGTACTTTCTTTCCTATATGTTCATATAGGCAAGATAAAGTAAACCAACCTAATTTTACTGACCCTTTTTAAGAAAATCGCAAAACAGTGAAAAATTGCACAAATAAACTAAGTATTACTTCCGGTTGACCGATTTTTACTTTCTCTTGCCTATATGAATATATAGGAAGGAAAGTATTGTTTTCATGTCGATTTTTCGAAATCGAGTTTTCACCGGATCTATACGTTTTCAGACCCCCTGAACCCAAAAAACATGTTTTTAGCGATTGGTCTGTGTGTGTGTCTGTGTGTGTGTGTGTGTGTGTGTGTGTGTGTGTGTGTCTGTGTGTGAACAGAATATCTCAAGAACGGAACATCGTACGAACTTGAAACTTGAAACTTAAGTAACATACCACTACCGGACGCGACACGAACATTTTCATCAAAATCGGTCAACCGGAAGTAGTAGTAACTTAGTTGATTCGTATAATTTTTCAGTTTTTTGCGATTTTCTCAAAAACTGGTCCTACGATTTTTTTTAAAATCGCCTATTTTACTCAATTTTTTATTCTCTACAAGATAGGGTAGGCTCCATGTTTGCTGAAATTCTCGGTGAGGCTGTTTTCACGTAAAAACGGTGTTTTTTTAAGATTACGGCTTTAATATAAATTTTAGCGCAACAACTTATATAATAAAAGTTGTAGAGAATTTAAAAACCTACAACTTTTATTTCAAACATTTTTTTGTATAACGCTTAGTTTAGCGGTAATTTGCGATTTTCTGTTTTTTTTCTCACGAAAACGTGAGAAAAATCGATTTTTTTAACATTTCGGTCTTAGTATGCATTTTACGACAAAAGTGTATATAATTAAATTTATAGAAAATTAAAAGATCTACAACTTTTGTTTTTAGCATTTTTCTCTACAGAGCCTAGTTTAGCGTGAAAGCGTGATTTTCCGTATTTTTAAGCCAAACTGAGTTCGATTGTCATTTTGCGTCATTCACTCATGATTAAAATAAGGTTATGTTTTTGAGGTTAGTTTTTGCTCATTTCTAATGGTTTAATACTAATGTTAGGTTTATTGTTAATTATTTGCATTGGCAAGAGAAAGTTGTGTGAGTGTTTCACACCAGATTTTTATGAAAATGTTCGTGTCGGGTTTCCTTATAGAACTTAAGTTCAAAGTTAAAATTTCGTACGATGTTCCATTTATGAGATATTTCGGTTGCACAAACACAGGCAGGCCGCATTGGCGTAGTTGGTTACGTGCTCGCCTCTCATCACGCGGTCTTGGGTTCGAATCCCATTCAGGCACGGCATATTTTCATGCGTTACAAAAAAATCATTTCATCTCTCACCGTCTGCATTAGCAGTAATTGCAGAACAGTCGGACGTTAAACCAAAAAAAAGAAAAAAAACAAACAGACGACCAATCGGTATGAACATGTTTTTGGGTTCAGGGGTTCTGAAAACGAACATAATCAGTGAAAACTCAATTTATAAAAATCTTTATTAAAACAATACCTACTTTTCTTCCTTATAAATTTATACAGGGCAAGAAAAATAAATGCATCAAAAATGTTTTAGTGATAAAATTTACAATCAATTTTTATTTTTATTTTTTTGCTATAATTACTAAACACAGCGCTATAGGTATTGAAATATTTCAAACAATGATAAAATTAAAACTTCCCCCACCATTAAACACGACCACGTTTCAAAAAAACGTGACTTCATGTCTATAAACGAGACATAAAAAACCGCGTTAAAAATACATGTAAAAAAATTTAACCTACAAAAATTGAAAAAAATATTAAATTTTATCAAGTATTTATAAGAAAAACATTTTTTAAATTTTCTAATAAACAATTTAGCAATCTTATACCGGGTGTTTCGTAAATCCACTCCAATCTATAGGGAAATTATTCTACAGCTAAAAATTAGGTAAAAAATCTGGTGTAAAACACTCACACAACTTTCTCTTGCCAATGCAAATTATGACCAATATAACCTAACATTAGAAATAAACAAAAAACTAACCTAACAAAACATAACCATATTTTAATCATGAGTGAAAGACGCAAAATGAAAATCGACTTCAGTTTGGCTTAAAAATACGGAAAATCACTCTTTCACGCTAAACTAGGCTCTGAAGAGAAAAATGCTTTAAATAAAAGTTGTAGATCTTTTAATTTCTTATAAATTTAATTATATACACTTTAGTCGTAAAATGCATAATAAGGCTGCAATCTTAAAAAATCGATTTTTGACACTTTTTCGTGAGAAAAAACAGAAAATCGCTAATCACCGCTAAACTAAGCGTTATACAAAAATACTAGATAATGTTAGAAATAAAAGTTGTAAGATTTTAAAGTCTCTACAACTTTGGTTATATACATTTTTGCGCTAAAATGTATAGTAAAGTTGCAATCTTAAAAAAACAATTTTTTTTACGTAAAAACAGCCTCCCCAAGAATTTCAGCAGATATAACGCCTACCCTATCTTGTAGAGCATACAAAATTGAGTAAATGAGGCGATTTTTAAAAAAATCGGAGGAACCGTTTTTGAGAAAATCGCAAAAAGTGAAAAATTACACGAATAAACTACTACTTCCGGTTGACCGATTTTGATGAAAATGTTCGTGTCGGGTCCGGTAGTGGTATCTAACTTAAGTTTCAAGTTTCAAGTTCGTACGATGTTCCGTTCTTGAGATATTTTGTTCACACACACACATACACACACACACACACACACACACACACACACACACACACACACACACACACACACACACACACACACACACACACACACACACACACACACACATACACACAGACCAATGGCTAAAAACATATTTTTGGGGTTCAGGGTGTCTGATAACGTGTAGATCTGGTGAAAACTGGATTACGAAAAATCGACATGAAAACAATACTTTCCTTCCTATATATTCATATAGGCAGGAGAAAGTAAAAAGTAACGAATAACATAAAATTTTTACAGATCTTTCTGTCCGTTTTTTGCGTATTACTAATTTTTGTACCAACTAAGGAAGTTATAAAAATGTTGGTATAATTATGTGGTTATACAAGATAATTAACTGGTAAAACTTTCAGTTAGGTAGGTTTATTGGTTTCTGAGAAAAATATACCTTAGTGTTAAAAATCTAAATTTACGGGAAAAGGTAAGAAACAAACCAAAAACAAAATATACATAAACAAGTAAATTTCCCATCAACAGTTGTTGTTTAGAAAAAGCTGAACAGCTGAGAATATATTTTTACTTTCTCTTGCCTATATGAATATATAGGAAGGAAAGTATTGTTTTCATGTCGATTTTTTGAAATCGAGTTTTCACCGGATCTATACGTTTTCAGACCCCCTGAACCCAAAAAACATGTTTTTAGCGATTGGTCTGTGTGTGTGTGTCTGTGTGTGTGTGTGTGTGTGTGTGTGTGTGTGTGTGTGTGTGTGTGTGTGTGTGTGTGTGTGAACAGAATATCTCAAGAACGGAACGTCGTACGAACTTGAAACTTGAAACTTAAGTTACATACCACTACCGGACGCGACACGAACATTTTCATCAAAATCGGTCAACCTGAAGTAGTAGTTTATTCGTATAATTTTTCAGTTTTTTGCGATTTTCTCAAAAACTGGTCCTACGATTTTTTTTAAAATCGCCTATTTTACTCAATTTTTTATTCTCTACAAGATAGGGTAGGCGCCATGTTTGCTGAAATTCTCGGTGAGGCTGTTTTTACGTAAAAACGTTGTTTTTTTAAGATTACGGCTTTAATATAAATTTTAGCGCAAAAACTTATATAATAAAAGTTGTAGAGAATTTGAAAACCTACAACTTCTGTTTCAAACATTTTTTGTATAACGCTTAGTTTAGCGGTAATTTGCGATTTTCTGTTTTTTTTCTCACGAAAACGTGAGAAAAATCGATTTTTTTAACATTTCGGTCTTAGTATGCATTTTACGACAAAAGTGTATATAATTAAATTTATAGAAAATTAAAAGATCTACAACTTTTGTTTAGAGCATTTTTCTCTACAGAGCCTAGTTTAGCGTGAAAGCGTGATTTTCCGTATTTTTAAGCCAAACTGAGTTCGATTGTCATTTTGCGTCATTCACTCATGATTAAAATTAGGTTATGTTTGTTGAGGTTAGTTTTTTGTTTATTTCTTATGTTTTATTACTAATGTTAGGTTTATTGTTAATTATTTGCACTGGCAAGAGAAAGTTGTGTGAGTGTTTCACACCAGATTTTTTTTTTATAATCCCCAGTGTTTGTACATTGCAATCTGTTCAATTTAGAACAATAAGCAACCCCATGACCCAATCAGATATGAGGATGATATGTATGACGTGTAAATGAGGTGTAGTCTTGTACAGACTCAGGCCAACTATTCCTGAGAGAGTATGGTTAATTGAACCCCAACCATCAAAGTACACCGGTAACCGCCGTCTAGCATTCGAATCCGTATAAAAGTAACTACCTTTACTAGGATTTGAACCAGGAACCTTCGTCTCCGAAAATCAGCTGTTAAACAGCTGATTTTGGCGACGACTTTACCTCTAGACCAACCCGTTGGGTTAATACAGATATTTAAAAAAAAACTAAAATTTCCTTTACACTAGAACGAACAGAATAAAATTATATTCGTTCTTGGTAACATAATAATTTTTCTGAGTAAACCTGATAAAAAAACTATTTTTTTGACTTAATTTAATTTTTCTGGTATATCTCAGGTGGAGTGTCAAATTATTTACACTCGATCTGTTAGTTGCAGGGCTAAAATAAATAGTTCTGTTTCTTATCATATGATCAGCCAATTAAATGACTGAATCATTTAAGAACAGAAGAGGTAGAGGTGTAAAAGACACTAATCAGAGTTATCTTATCTGAAAGTAATGAATTTCATTATACAGCCAGACCCTGTGGTGAATGAAGTGAAGGTGTCATTTGCAGAGTGGAAAATATGTGCTTTTCAGAGGGCTCGGCATGCTGATAAGCATATATTTCCACTCAGTGAGTTGTGGCACTGGTAAACCACCTCACTCCTCGTTTTACTTAGTAAAACCTCTAGTGGTTCAAACCAGCCTTTTGGCTGATGACCTAAACAACAACTGGTATATCTATGCCTAAACTATTGAAAAACATAAAAAAAAACAAAAATTCAGTAACATCATCGTGCAATCTCCCCTTAAGCGTGGTTGTGCCACACAATTTCGCAAATCGTCTTTAGTTAGCTGCAACTTCGTGAGAAAATGAACGTTCTTCAGATGCATCGGTCACAAATAAAGTAAGAAATCTCATGCAAATTTACATATTTGGGAATGCTGATATAGGTATAACGATATACCATGCGTTCTGAAAGTCGCTGTGCACCAAGTGACATGACAGGGAATAATTTCATGGCTAGGTTGGTGGTAGCTCTGTGCTGTTCAATTGTTGCCGAACACGTCGAGGCCTGTCAGTCATTGAGTTGAAGTTGTATATGTTTCATTTATTGCAGTTCTGTTGCACGTTTTTTGTTGTTGGACGCGATGGTTCTTTCAGTAGAGGAGCGCATTTTCCTCGTTGAATACGTATTTCGCGAAGGTGACAAGTACAGTGATTTAGTGAAGCGCAAATTTTCTGAAAAGTTTCCAGATTCAATTATTCCTCACCGTAATGCAGTACGAACACTGATAGAAAAATTTCGGGCAACTGGCTCTGTTGAGGACGCTGAACGTAGTGGTAGGCCCCCTAAGCTAGACGAACAAAAGCTGCTGGATATTTCTGATTCTATGGCACAAAGTCCAAAAAAATCAATGCGTAAGTTAGCACAACAGCATAATATCGGACTTGCTACCGCACATAAAGCTGTCAGACAAGAACTTAAACTATTCCCATACAAAGTGAGGTGTGTTCAAGAGCTGAAACCTTCAGATAATGACAAGAGACTAAATTATTGTCATTGGTTTCAACGTTTCATCAACCAAAATTCCGAAGACATCCTTGACGTAACGTTTTATACAGATGAAGCGTGGTTTCACTTGGGAGGGTATATAAGTTCACAAAATACTCGAGTATGGTCGACAACTAACCCTTGCGCTTTACATGAACAGTCCTTACACGAAGCAAAAATTGGAGTCTGGGTTGCTGTGAGTAGAGCACGTATTGTTGGACCAATTTTTTTTGCAAACACAATCAATAGTGAACGTTATTGTTCTGATATTTTAGAGAACTTTACGCATCAAATAACACAAGTGGAAATGAATAATGGTTGGTTCCAACAAGACGGGGCAACAGCACATACATCTAACATCTCAATGGCTTTCCTGCGCAACGTGTTTGGTGAACGAATAATTTCAAAGAATTTGTGGCCTGCAAGATCTCCTGATCTGACTCCCCCCGATTTCTTTTTATGGGGTGCGGCGAAACAAACTGTGTATCGGAACAGACCACACACGATTGACGAACTTAAAGCCGCAATAACGGCATACATTCAAGGAATCACTGTTCTTCAGTTGCGAAAGGTGTTTGCAAACAAAATGAAACGAGTGCAATGCTGTATTGATGCCAATGGAGGTCATTTCGAACACCTTCTATAAACAATGTAATCACGGTTTAACAATGTAATTAAGGTATTGAATAAATTTTTTTCCAAAATGCTTAGTCATTTCTTTATACATATTTTCATAAATCCATAGTCACAATTCCAGTGCACAGCGACTTTCCGAACGCACGGTAGTTATAAAATTATTAGTAATTTTATTACGCATAAGAAACATTTTCTCAGCCAACTGTGAATGGATTTTAATGAAATTTTTGGACAGCTTTTCATACCATAATGTTCTGAGTAAATATTACAATAAAATAATGTGTTTAAATATTATTAGATAAGATAAAACAATAATCAAGATGCTACTAACTCAGATTCGGGTGGAGTAAAAAAAAAAGGAAAACCTACAGTGAACGAATTCTGAGAATTCGCATAAACCACAAAGGTCATTAGCGACGACGTTGGGGTGTAACTATATACAATGGAGGATGAAATGATTTTTTTTATAACGTATTTTTTTTTTTTTTTTTTTTTGTTTTAACGTCCGACTGTTTTGCAAATTGCTGCTAATGCAGACGGTGAAGGATGAAATGAATTTTTGTAACGTATGAAAAAATGCCATGCCCGAGTGGGATTCGAACCTAAGACCGCGTGATGAGAGGCGAGCACGTTACCAACATCGCCAACGCGGCCGGCTTTATAACGTATGAAAATATGCCATGCTTGAGTGGGATTCGAACCCACGACCGCATGATGAGAGGCGAGCACGTTACCAACTTTGCCAATGCGACAGTCATTATTGTTTTTAATCTTTACATATTTCGAGAAGAACTTTTCTGCACTAAAAGGAGGCAAAATCATGAATTGTGTTTTAACAATAAATTTGTGCCAAAATATCAAGTACAATACTTATCAAACTTAAATTATTTAAGCATGGTTGTGTCATACAATTTCGCAACTTGTCTTTTATTAGCTTCTACTTCGCGAGAAAATGAACGTTCTTCAGATGCATTGGTCACAAATAAAGTGAGAAACCTCATGCTAATTTCCATAATTTTGGGAATGCTGATAAAAAAAAATATAAAAAAATCTGGTGTGAAACACTCACACAACTTTCTCTTGCCAATGCAAATAATTAACAATAAACCTAACATTAGTATTAAAACATTAGAAATGAACAAAAACTAACCTCAAAAACATAACCTTATTTTAATCATGAGTGAATGACGCAAAATGACAATCGAACTCAGTTTGGCTTAACAATACGGAAAATCACGCTTTCACGCTAAACTAGGCTCTGTAGAGAAAAATGCTCTAAACAAAAGTTGTAGATCTTTTAATTTTCTATAAATTTAATTATATACACTTTTGTCGTAAAATGCATACTAAGATCGAAATGTTAAAAAAATCGATTTTTCTCACGTTTTCGTGAGAAAAAAAACAGAAAATCGCAAATTACCGCTAAACTAAGCGTTATACAAAAAAATGTTTGAAACAGAAGTTGTAGGTTTTCAAATTCTCTACAACTTTTATTATATAAGTTTTTGCGCTAAAATTTATATTTAAGCCGTAATATTAAAAAAACAACGTTTTTACGTGAAAACAGCCTCACCGAGAATTTCAGCAAACATGGCGCTTACCCTATCTTGTAGAGAATAAAAAATTGAGTAAAATAGGCGATTTTAAAAAAAATCGTAGGACCAGTTTTTGAGAAAATCGCAAAAAACTGAAAAATTATACGAATAAACTACTACTTCCGGTTGACCGATTTTGATGAAAATGTTCGTGTCGCGTCCGGTAGTGGTATGTAACTTAAGTTTCAAGTTTCAAGTTCGTACGATGTTCCGTTCTTGAGATATTCTGTTCACACACAGACACACACACAGACCAATCGCTAAAAACATGTTTTTTGGGTTCAGGGGGTCTGAAAACGTATAGATCCGGTGAAAACTCGATTTCGAAAAATCGACATGAAAACAATACTTTCCTTCCTATATATTCATATAGGCAAGAGAAAGTAAAAAATTCGGGTGGATTTCTATCCAAAAAACCTATGAAAGAAAACCCTACAAGGTAAAGAAAAACCTACAGTGAACGAATTCTAAGAATATGGGCTGCACAAAGAGATTCCAGAACATGTAAAGTCAGTTCACGTGGCTGATTTTTTTGTTTTTTTTTTGTTTTAACGTCCGACTGTTCTGCAATTACTGCTAATGCAGACGGTGAAGGATGAAATGATTTTTTGTAACGTATGATTGTGGTCTGAAATTGGCCATATACTGTACGAAAAACTGCCCATAACAGACAGGTGGAGTGTCAGATTATTTACACTCAATCTGTTCGTTGCAGGGCTAAAATAAATAGTTCTGTTTCTTATCACATGGTCAGCCAATTAAATGACTGAATCATTTAACAACAGAAGAGGTAGACTGCCCATAACAGACAGGTGGAGTGTCAGATTATTTACACTCAATCTGTTCGTTGCAGGGCTAAAATGAATAGTTCTGTTTCTTATCACATGGTCAGCCAATTAAATGACTGAATCATTTAACAACAGAAGAGGTAGACTGCCCATAACAGACAGGTGGAGTGTCAGATTATTTACACTCAATCTGTTCGTTGCAGGGCTAAAATAAATAGTTCTGTTTCTTATCACATGGTCAGCCAATTAAATGACTGAATCATTTAACAACAGAAGAGGTAGACTGCCCATAGGTGGAGTGTCAGATTATTTACACTCAATCTGTTCGTTGCAGGGCTAAAATAAATAGTTCTGTTTCTTATCACATGGTCAGCCAATTAAATGACTGAATCATTTAACAACAGAAGAGGTAGAGGTGTAAAAGACACTAGTCAGAGTTATCTCCTCTGAAAGTAATGAATTTCATTATACAGTTGGACCCTGTGGTGAATGAAGTGAAGGTGTAATTTGCAGAGTGGAAAATATGTGCTTTTCAGAGGGCCCGGCATGCTGATAAGTGTACTTTTCCACTGAGTGAGTTGTGGCAATGGTAAACCACCTCACTCCTCGTTTTACTTGTTGTTGTTTAGGTCAACAGCCAAAAGGCTGGTTTGAACCTCTAGAGGTTTTACTAAGTAAAAACGAGGAGTAAGGTGGTTTACCATTGCCTTCCTCACTGAGCTGAAAGAGTATGCTTATCAGCATGCCAGGCCCTCCGAAAAGCACTCACTTTCCACCCTGCAAATGACACCTTCACTTCATTCACCACAGGGTCTGGCTGCATAGTGAAATTCATTACTCTCAGAAGAGATAACTCTGACTAGTGTCTTTTACACCTCTACCTCTTCTGTTCTTAAATAGGTCAGTCATATAAGTGGCTGGCTATGTGATAAGAAACAGAACTATTTTTTTTAGCCCTGGACCAAACAGATAGAGTGCAATTAAAATAACACTCCACCTGTCTGTTTTGGGCATCGTTTTACTTAGTAAAATCTCTACACGTTCAAACCAGCCAACCAGGCTGATGACCTAAACAACAACATGTACGAAAAAATAAAATTTAAGGGAATCTCCGTAATGTTAATGTAGGGAACATTTTATCAAAAACTGTTTAAAGTTATCCTGTCAAATTTTCTTGTGGTTACTTTTCAGGCAATTCTACACCCGAATCTGAGTTAGTACCATCTTGATTATTGTTTTATCTTATTATCTAATAATAATTATTTAAACACATTATTTTATTGTAATATTTACTCAGAACATTATGGTATGAAAAGCTGTCCAAAAATTTCATTAAAATCCATTCACAGTTGGCTGAGAAAATGTTCCTTATGCGTAATAAAATTGCTATTTACGGGAAACAAGAAAAAACTAAAAGAGAAAACATTACACGTTAAAATAATTCAATGTTATTTTTTTTACAGTTCAGAGGTTAAAATATTATATTCACAGGGGGTCTGGTGCTAACTTAAAATTTTTTTTTTTTTTTAAATTCCTAATATGTGTACGTTGCAATCTGTTCAATTGAGAACAATAAGCAACCCCATGACCCAATCAGATATGAGGATGATGTGTATGACGTGTAAATGAGACTGTGTAGTCTTGTACAGACTCAGGCCAACTATTCCTGAGAGAGTATGGTTAATTGAACCCCAACCATCAAAGTACACCGGTAACCACTGTCTAGCATTCAAATCCGTATAAAAGTAACTACCTTTACTAGGATTTCAACCAGGAACCTTCGTCTCCGAAAATCAGCTGATTTTGGCGACCACTTCACCTCTAGACCAACCCGGTGGGTTAAAGTTAAAAAAAAAATCTGGTGTGAAACACTCACACAACTTTCTCTTGCCAATGCAAATAATTAACAATAAACCTAACATTGGTATTAAAACATTAGAAATGAACAAAAACTAACCTCAAAAACATAACCTTATTTTAATCATGAGTGAAAGACGCAAAATGAAAATCGAACTCAATTTGGCTTAAAAAAAACGGAAAATCACACTTTCACGCTAAACTAGGCTCTGTAGAGAAAAATTCTCTAAACAATAGTTGTAGATCTTTTAATTTTCTATAACTTTTATTATATACACTTTTGTCGTAAAATGCATACTAAGACCGAAATGTTAAAAAAATCGATTTTTCTCACGTTTTCGTGAGAAAAAAAACAGAAAATCGCAAATTACCGCTAAACTAAGCGTTATACAAAAAAATGTTTTAAACAGAAGTTGTAGGTTTTTAAATTCTCTACAACTTTTATTATATAAGTTTTTGCGCTAAAATTTATATTAAAGCCGTAATCTTAAAAAAACAACGTTTTTACGTGAAAACAGCCTCACCGAGAATTTCAGCAGACATGGCGCCTACCCTATCTTGTAGAGAATAAAAAATTGAGTAAAATAGGCGATTTTAAAAAAAATCGTAGGACCAGTTTTTGAGAAAATCGCAAAAACTGAAAAATTATACGAATAAACTACTACTTCCGGTTGACCGATTTTGATGAAAATGTTCGTGTCGCGTCCGGTAGTGGTATGTAACTTAAGTTTCAAGTTTCAAGTTCGTACGATTTTCCGTTCTTGAGATATTCTGTTCACACGTACACACACACAGACACACAGACACACACACAGACCAATCGCTAAAAACATGTTTTTTGGATTCAGGGGGTCTGAAAACGTATAGATCCGGTGAAAACTCGATTTCGAAAAATCGACATGAAAACAATACTTTCCTTCCTATATATTCATATAGGCAAGAGAAAGTAAAAAATCGCACAAAATAAACAAATTATATATTTGTCATTCAAAAAAATTGAGATGTTATACGTTTAAAAAATAACGAAGGATTCAACATATTTTTTATTTTTAAAAACCTGCTAAACCCACAACAAATTATACCTATATCGTTGGATGCAGAATACTCTAAAATTAAATAATTTGCAAAAAAACCGGATATGTGAAAATTTTTAATTTCTTTGATAATTTCTTCGGTAATAATGAAATTCATTACTTTCAAAGGAGATAACTCTGATTAGTGTCTTTTACACTTTTTTTATGAAAAAAAAAACAGAAAATCTCTAATTACGGCTAAACTACGCGTTATACAAAAAAAAATGTTTAAAATAAACGTTGTAGGATTTTAAATTCTCTACATTTTTTATTATATAAGTTTTTGCGCTGAAATGCATAAATTAAAGCCGTAATCTTAAAAAAAACAATTTTTTCACGTGAAAACAGCCTCACCAACAATTTCAGTAAACATGTCACCTACCCTATCTTGTAGAGCATTACAAATCTAGTAAACTAGGCGATTTTACAAAAATTCGTAGGACCAGTTTTTGATAAAATCGCAAAAAAGTGAAAAATTACACGAATAAACTACTACTTCCGGTTGACCGATTTTGATGAAAATATTCGTGTCGGGTACGGTAGTGGTGTCTAACTTAAGTTTCAAGTTCGTACGATATTCCGTTCTTGAAACATTCTGTTCACATACACACACAGAGAGAAATTGCTAAAAACATGTTTTTTGGGTTCAGGGGGTCTGTTTACGTGTAGATCCGGTGAAAACTTGATTTCTTAAAATCGACATGAAAACAATACTTTCCTTCCTATATATTTATATAGGCAAGAAAAAGTACAAACAATTAAGTGTTGTTTGTTCTTAAACATGTAAAATTTAGAAAGAGTGATATAAAAGTTTAAAAGGCGTTCAACACCAATTTTTTCATCAAAAACTTTTAAGCTGCTCTAATTTACACAATTTTTGAGAGTAAATTCTGAATATTGCATCAAATTGGTTAGAATTCAATGGTAAATTTTAAAAGGGTAACAGCTCATAACGAAAAGAGGTCCCTTTTTGGATTCCGGCTTACAAATTGAGTTTTTTTTATCCTAATAAACGATAAGTCTCCCCAGAGCAGACAGGTGGAGTGTCAAATCATTTACACCCAATCTGTTCGTTGCAGGGCTAAAATAAATAGTTCTGTTTCTTATCACATGGTGAGTCAATTAAAAGACTGAATCATTTAAGGACAGAAGAGGTAGAGGTGTACTGTGACACTAATCAGAGTTGTCTCCTCTGAAAGTAATGAATTTCATTATACAGCCATACCCTGTGGTGAACGAAGTGAAGGTGTCATTTGCAGAGTGGAAAATATGTGCTTTTCAGAGGGCCCGGCATGCTGATAAGTGTACTTTTCCACTCAGTGAGGAAGGCAATTGTAAACCACCTAACTTCTCGTTTTACTTAGTAAAAGCTCTGCAGGGTCAAACCAGCCTTTTGGCTTTTGACCTAAACAACAAACGATATGTCTGTTTATTTAACAAGTATTGTTTTGGTTATTAACCGGATTTTAGATTTTCCTGTTGGTCCCAGTTAATCCGAATAAACGAGATTGTACTGTAATTGTAAATTAAATTACATTGTAATGATTTTTATTAAGGGGGTAGTCAACCCAGAAAATGAAAACTTCTGGCTATAATTTATAATTATTTATTTTAAATGAAAGAGTAATTTACTAGTTATGATCTACCATGAACCAAGCCAAAAAAGTACCGTAATTACAGCCCCTAATATAAGGGTGAGGTTGGAAAAGCGAGCTTTTACGGGGAATCAAATATCTCAGGAACCAAGAAAGATATCAACATGATTTTGATGCTACAAAATACGGAAAATTGTTGTCTGTTATTTGTTGTATGCGCTTGTATGTATATTTTCTTACAAGAAATTTATTGAAGAAAAACTAAATTTTCAGAAACATTTATTTTATGTATTCACCAATTATTTTTAACTAAATCCCTATTAAGGTTTATATTAAATTATTCTACAGATAATAGAGCAAGAAATTATGAACATTTGAAAAAAAAACATCATCCAAATATCTCCAATACAAACCGAAATATTTAATTCCCAAGAATGTACAATCATGCAAAAACTACATTTCCGGAAAACTTAAAGTGTAAGGAATAATTGGTAATGAGCTTTATTTTAAACAATTTTTATAACTTTTTGTCAACGTACAAACAAAGTAAACAAATGTTGTGCTTCAAAAAATTTTAAACTTCAAATAAATGCAAAAACCAATCAAAATTTAAAAAAAAAATCATCTTCTTGAGTGGACTACCCCTTAAGTAAAATTAATTATTTACTTAATTAAAAATAAACACTAAATTAATATTTACTAAATTAATTATTTACTTAATTAAAAATAAACACTAAATTAATATTTACTAAATTAATTATTTACTTAATTAAAAATAAACACTAACCTTTCAAATTTGAGGTTATTATGAATAGAAGAATCTTCCCAGTATGTAGAAGCCGGTGAATTCATGATTATTAAGAAAGGGACACATGTGTTCACACCAAACAAATTAAATAAACAAACAAACTATAAACACCACTAATTTCTTTAAAATGTAACAATAAATATATCTATCATAAATATTAACAAACAATACATTATTCACACTTATGTCAGAAATATCTAACCAATAAAAAAATATCACAACTAAATTAACAACACGAAATTGTAGACTGCATAAAAATAATAATGCAACAGTTCAACGACAACACTTCAGAGAGCGCACTACGTTTGTGATTGAATGAAAGGGAATAAACTGGGAAAGTGTTGCCAACTTTTCAAATCTAAATGTACTTTAAAATTTCTACGGTATCCAACTAACATGAATTTTTTATCTAATGAAAACAACTTAGTCAAGTTGTTTTATTATTAACACGCGTTATAAAACGTGCTTAGTATTAAAATGCAGTATACATCTGTAATATTTCAGATAGGGTTTTTACCCTTCTGACATTTGTTTCTAGTTTATAAATTCTTTAACATAATATTATAATATTCCAGAATCTTCTTTTCATATTTTACATTCTTTTGCCTTTATGATGAATATATAGGAAGGAATGTATTGTTTTCATTTCGATTTTTGAAATCTAGTTTTCACCGGATGTACATGTTTCCAGATCCCCTGAACCTAAAAAAACATGTTTTTAACGATTGATCTTGTGTGTGTGTGTGTGTGTGAACAAAATACCTTAAGAGCGGAACATCGTACAAAGTTAAAACTTGAAACTTAAGTTAGATACTACTACCGGACCCGACTCGAACATTTTCATCAAAATCGGTCAACCGGAAGTAGTAGTTTATTCCTGTCATTTTTCACTGTTATACGATTTTCTCAAAAACGGATCCTACGATTTTTTTTAAAAATTACATTTTTGTGCCTCTACAAGATAGGGTGGGCGCCATGTCAGCTGAAATTCTAGGGGAGGCTGTTTTGTAGTAAAAAAATTATTCTTTTTAAGATTTAGGCTTTAATATGCATGATAGCGCAAAAATGTTTAATAAAAGTAGTAGAGAATTTAAAATCCTATAACTTTTATTTCAAACTTTTTTGATATACCGCTTAGTTTAGCGGCAATTCGTGATTTTTTTTGTTTTTTTTTTCGTGAAAGCCTGTAAAATAATCGATTTTTTTAAGATTTCAGCCTTAGTATGCATTTTACGACAAAAGTGTATACAATCAAAATATAGGAAATTAAAAGATCTACAACTTTTATTTAGAGAATTTTTCTCTACAGAGCGTAGTTTAGCGTCGAAAAGTGATTTTCCGTATTAATACCCCAAACTAAGGATGATTTTCATTTTGCATCGATTGCATCAATTTAAAAAGTTTTAAATTTTAACACAACATAGACAATCATATTCTTACAGTGTGTACGAAATTTCAAATTCTGACGTTACTTAAATTTTGATTTATTAACAATATTCTGAACCCTTGATATCTCGGTAACCGCTCAACCGTTCGGGACGAGCAAACTATCGTTTTACTCAGCGTAAAAAAAATAGTACATTTGTATTAATAACATAAAATACTGATCAGCCAATGTGTGGCAGAATTTTTTAAATTTTGAAAAATAGACTAAGCTTTGCGGGGGATGGGCGCTACTATCCATGTTACCAAGTTGACATCCTGTCGGACTGTCTACTCGAATTGACAGACTGCAGTCATTCATTGAAATCATTAACCATTATGTTACAAATATTCGGCCGGCCCGTGGTGTAGTGGTCAGCGCAACTGGCTACTATGCCGGGGTCCCGGGTTCGATTCCCGGTCAGGTCTGGCATTTTTTTCATCTATAAAATCACCACATATCATTACCTACGCACAAGCCCAAGGCTTATGTAGGCATCATCACTCAATAATAATAAAAAAAAAAAAAATGCCCGTCCATTATTACATAACATACCGTGATTCCAAACAAATTTGACGTTTAGGGAAATTAACAATGTACTGTCAACATTAATTATATGATTATAATAGGTGAACGCAGAATAAAATGAGCTAAATTTTGGTGTAAAGTATGTTGAAATCGGACTTATCGTTTTGGAGATGCTTTGGGTTCAAACTCGGGTGTCTATGATTTTTTTTGGTCATCAGTTTCGACTGGTTTGATGCAGTTTTCCAACCTGTCCTATCTTACGCAAGTCGTTTCATATCTACATACCTGTAACACCCTACATCTTTTGTAATTTGCTTTATATATTCTAATCTTTGCCTCCCTCTACAATTTACTCCCTCTATATTACCCTCCATTATTGATAGCCCAATACCTGGATGTCTTAGGATATGCCCCACTAGCCTATCCCTTCTTCTGGTAAGATGCTTCCATATACTTCTTTTTTCATCCACTCGCCTAAGAACCTCTAAATTACTTATTTTGTCCACCCACCTAATCTTTAACATTTTCCTATAACACCACATTTCAAAAGCTTCTATCCTCTTCTTTTCTACAGCCCCTATCACCCACGTTTCACTTCCGTATAATGCTACACTCCAAACATAATGTTTTAAGAAATTTTTCCT
>JAQMRL010000040.1:1258711-1261211 GCA_035578175.1 Catonia carolina
CTTTATATATTCTAATCTTTGCCTCCCTCTACAATTTACTCCCTCAATATTAACCTCCATTATTGATAGATGTCTTAAGATATGCCCCACTAGCTTATCCCTTCTTCTGGTAAGATGCTTCCATATACTTCTTTTTCCATCCACTCGTCTAAGAACCTCCAAATTACTTATTTTGTCCACCCACCTAATCTTTAACATTTTCCTATAACACCACATTTCAAAAGCTTCTATCCTCTTCTTTTCTACAGCCCCTATCACCCACTTTTCACTTCCGTATAATGCTACACTCCAAACATAATGTTTTAAGAAATTTTTCCTAATCTGTAAATTAATGTTTGTAGTCAGTAATTTTTCAAGAGTCAGTAGTTTTTCATTTCAAATGGTTTTCTAGCTTGAGCAATTCTACTCTTGATATCACTTGTGCTTCTACCATCCTTTAATATTTTACTCCCTAGATAGCAGAATTCCCCAACTTCCTGTCTATGATTATGAAACTAATAGTTGTCACAGTTATCTCATCTCAAGAGTAATGAATTTCACTATACAGCCAGACCATGTGGTGAATGAAGTGAAGGTCTCATTTTACAAAGTGGAAAGTAGATGCTTTTCAGAGTGCCGGGCATGCTGATAAGCATACTTTTCCATTCAGTGAGTAAGGCAATGGTAAACTACCTTACTCCTTGTTTTATTTAGTAAAGCCTCTATAAAGATTCAAACCAGCCTTTCAGCTGATCACCTGAACAACAAAACAAAGTTATTTTTAACCTTTTCAATGGCAACGTCCGTAAAACAGGACGTCGATATATTTTATGCAGTGATAACATCCGGTTTACCGGACACCCGTAAGTTATTGATTATGTGCAAACGTCCGGATAACCGTACATTTCCAAAATAAACTTTTAAACAAAAATTAATGGAATAATGTATTTTGAAACCGCCTTCGTGGCGTAGAAACTAGCGCGCTAGCCTACTAAGCGAAAGGTTCCGGGTTCGATTCCCGGCTAGGGTTTGGAAATTTTAACACGTTAAAACCACCGTTAAGGTACCAAAATCCACAGTAATTGCTAATGACCAAGCAGCTGTCGATTCAACTTTAAATAAACTAAAAAAAAACTATACTGATTATTTTAGTGTTAGGAAGATTTCTTTTTTTTGAAGTTGTTTAGGTCATCGGAATGAAGGATGTGAAGGAAGTAATAGATAGAAAACAATTGGGATGGTGGGGTCACATACAAAGAATGGATGACGAAAGGAAAGCCAAGCAGTATGCAAACGTAACCGTTGGCGGGAGTAGGAAAAGAGGACGTCCACGATACTCATATGATGAGCACATACGAAGATTGGAAGAGGAAAGAGGCATGGCCCTAGGGCAAATGAGACGATTGGCGGCGGATAGAGTACAATGGAGGAAGTTGTCCGAGACTACCCCGACGCTGTAAGGCACATGGGGAGAGAGAAAGAAGAAGAAGAAGTTTAGGTCATCAGCCTGTAGGCTGGTTTGAACCTGTAGAGGTTTTACTAAGTAAATCAAGGAGTGAGGTGGTTTACCGGTGCCTTCCTCACTGAGTGGAAAAGTATGCTTATCAGCATGCCAGGCCCTGTGAAAAGCACATATTTTCCACTCTGCAAATGACACCTTCACTTCATTCACCACAGGGTCTGGCTGTATAATGAAATCAATTACTTTCAGTGAAGACAACTCTGATTAGTGTCTTTTACACCTCTACCTCTTCTCTTATTAAATGATTCAGTCACTAATTGGCTGACCATGTGATAAGAAACAGAAATAATTATTTTAGCCCTGAACAAACAGATTGAGTGTAAATAATCGGACACTCCATCTGTCCGTTATGGGTATTCTTTTTTTTAAGAACACAATAACAATTAATTTTTAACAGGAAATTTTATTTTTCCGTAACGTTGGAATTTGGTCGGCAAGGGGAGGCTTTTTGAAATAAGGGCTGCCGCTTTTTGTACACCCTTATTCAAATTAAATGGCACTTTAGATTAAAGTTTTAAATATTGTTTCGGCACAGAAAGGGTTCATACAAAACATCGTAATTAATAAAATTTCACGATATTCCTAAAAAAAATTAGAAAATAATTCAAAAATATCAATAAAAAATCTGGTGTGAAACACTCACACAACTTTCTCTTGCCAATATAAATAATTAACAATAAACCTAACATTAGTAATAAAACATTAGAAATAAACAAACAACTAATCTCAAAAATATAACCATATTTCAATCATGAGTGAAACACGCAAAATGAAATTCTAACTCAGTTTGGCTTAAAAAAAACGGAAAATCACACTTTCACGCTAAACTAGGCTCTGTAGAGAAAAATGCTCTAAACAAAAGTTGTAGATCTTTTAATTTTCTATAACTTTTATTATATACACTTTTGTCGTAAAATGCATACTAAGACCGAAATGTTAAAAAAATCGATTTTTCTCACGTTTTCGTGAGAAAAAAAAACAGAAAATCGCAAATTACCG
>JAQMRL010000040.1:1266211-1621211 GCA_035578175.1 Catonia carolina
TTGACCGATTTTGATGAAAATGTTCGTGTCGAGTCCGGTAGTGGTACGTAACTTAAGTTTCAAGTTTCAAGTTCGTACGATGTTCCGTTCTTAAGATATTCTGTTCACACACACACACGCGCGCGCGCGCGCGCACACACACACACACAGACCAATCGCTAAAAACATGTTTTTTGGGTTCAGGGGGTCTGAAAACGTATAGATCCGGTGAAAACTCGATTTCGAAAAATCGACATGAAAACAATACTTTCCTTCCTATATATTCATATAGGCAAGAGAAAGTAAAAATCAAGTCCAAATCCATTATGTTGGTCAAAATTATGAAGAAATAATGACACATAAACTAGTCAACTCTCGATTATTGTTTACTTTAAAACAAACTAAACTGTAGCCGTTTTCCTTTTTGAGCTCCAAACTCGTCCACAACTGGATCTGGATCCGACATTAAAGGAAAACTTAACTCTCTTTCTATGGATACAAACGCCAGATTACTAAGTCTTTGCCCTGCCATAGATGCCCGTAGATAAGGTTTAATTCGTCTCATTTGCGATACGTAAAATATCGTAAACATTACTGTTTGCCATCTTGTTGTGGATAAAAATCCCCGTTGTTTTATTGTTTCAGTCAAGTCATATTAAAAATGGGTGGGCTGGGCCCACCCGCTAGGACCGCCACTGGCTTTAACCCTTTCGGTGGCTAAACAATGTTTAAAAGTTTGATCCTAAAGTGCCATGTTAACCCACCGGGTTGGTCTAGAGGTAAAGTCGTCGCCAAAATCAGCTGTTTAACAGCTGATTTTTGGAGACGAAGGTTCCGGGTTCAAATCCTAGTAAAGGTTATTAAAGTAAAGTTACTTTTATACGGTAAAGTAAAGTTACTTTTATTCGGATTTGAATGCTAGACAGTGGTTGTGGGTGTGTACTTTGATGGTTGGGGTTTAATTAACCATACTCTCTCAGGAACACACACACACACAGTCTCATACTCTACACAGTCTCATTTACACGTCATACACATCATCCTCATCTCATTGGGTCATGGGGTTGCTTATTGTTCCCAATTGAACAGATTGCAACGTACACAAGTTAGGAATATAAAAAAATCTGGTGTGAAACACTCACACAACTTTCTCTTGCCAATGCAAATGATTAATAATAAACCTAACATTATTAATAAAATATTAGAAATAAACAAAAACTAACCTCAAAAACATAACCTTATTTTAATCATGAGTGAATGACGCAAAATGACAATCGAACTCAGTTTGGCTTAAAAATACGAAAAGTCACGCTTTCACGCTAAACTAGGCTCTGTAGAGAAAAATGCTATAAATAAAAGTTGTAGATCTTTTAATTTTCTATAACTTTTATTATATACATTTTTGTCGTAAAATGCATACTAAGACCGAAATGTTAAAAAAATAGATTTTTCTCACGTTTTCGTGAGAAAAAAAACAGAAAATCGCAAATTACCGCTAAACTAAGCGTTATACAAAAAAATGTTTGAAACAGAAGTTGTAGGTTTTTAAATTCTCTACAACGTTTATTATATAAGTGTTTGCGCTAAAATTTATATTAAAGCTGTAATCTTAAAAAAACAACGTTTTTACGTAAAAACAGCCTCACCGAGAATTTCAGCAAACATGGCGCCTACCCTATCTTGTAGAGAATAAAAAATTGAGTAAAATAGGCGATTTTAAAAAAAATCGTAGGACCAGTTTTTGAGAAAATCGCAAAAAACTGAAAAATTATACGAATAAACTACTACTTCCGGTTGACCGATTTTGATGAAAATGTTCGTGTCGCGTCCGGTAGTGGTATGTAACTTAAGTTTCAAGTTTCAAGTTCGTACGATGTTCCGTTCTTGAGATATTCTGTTCACACACAGACACACACACACACACAGACCAATCGCTAAAAACATGTTTGTGTGGGTTCAGGGGGTCTGAAAACGTGTAGATCCGGTGAAAACTCGATTTCTTAAAATCGACATGAAAACAATACTTTCCTTCCTATATATTCATATAGGCAAGAGAAAGTAAAAAAAAGTGCCATGTACATGCACAAAAAGTGCCAACCGTTATTTCGACAACTACAGGTGTATCTCTACCATTGCCAATTAAAATTTCAACGTTACAGAAAAATAAAATTTTCTGTTAAAAATTAATTTTTATTGTGTTCATAAAAAATAATTTGTTCTAAGAATATAAATATTCTTCTGGATCTGTTGTAAAACACTCAAACAACCTTCTCTTGCCAATGCAAATAATTAATAATAAAGGCTAAAATTAGTAATAAAACATTAAAAAAACTAACCTCAATAAACATAACGTAATTTTAATCATGAGTGAAAGACGCAAAATGAAAATCGACCTCAGTTTGCTTGAAAATACGGAAAATCACTCTTTCACGCTAAACTAGGCTCTGCAGAGAAAAATGCTCTGAATAAACGTTGTAGATCTTTTAATTTCCTATATATTTATATATATATATATATATATAGAATTTGGTCGTAAAATGCATACTAAGGCTGAAATCTTTAAAAAATTAATTTTTCACACGTGTTCGTGAGAAAAAACAGAAAATCGCTAATTACTGCTAAACTAAGCGTTATACAAAAAATGTTTGAAATAAAAGTTGTGGGATATTAAATTCTCTACAACTTTTATTATATAAAGGTTTGCGCTAAAATTCATTTTAAAGCCGCAATCTTAAAAAAACAAAATTTTTACTTGAAAACAGCTTCACCAAGAATTTCAGCAAACATGACACCTACCCTATTTTATAGAGCATGAAAAATTTAACAAACCAGGCGGTTTAAAAAAAATCGTAGGACCAGTTTTTGAGAAAATCACAAAAAAGTGAAAAATTACACGAATAAACTACTACTTCCGGTTGACCGATTTTGATGAAAATGTTCGTGTCGGGTCCGGTAGTGGTATGTAACTTAAGTTTTAAGTTTCAAGTTCGTACAACGTTCCGTTCTTGAGATATTTTGTTCACCCACACACACACAGACCAATCGGTAAAAACGTGTTTCGTGGGTTCAGGGGGTCTGAAAACGTGTAGATCCGGTGAAAAGTGGATTTTTTAAAATCGACATAAAAACAATACTTTCCTTCCTATATATTCATATAGGCAGAGAAAGTAAAAATATTCAAAATACTTTTTACTTTCTCTTGCCTATATGAATATAGAGGAAGGATAGTATTGTTTTCATGTCGATTTTTTGAAATCGAGTTTTCACCGGATCTATACGTTTTCAAACCCCCTGAACCAAAAAAACATGTTTTTAGCGATTGGTCTGTGTGTGTGTGCGCGCGCGCGTGTGTGAACAGAATATCTCAAGAACGGAACAACGTACGAACTTGAAACTTGAAACTTAAGTTACATACCACTACCGGACCCGACACGAAAATTTTCATCAAAATCAGTTTACCGGAAGTAGTAGTTTATTCGTGTAATTTTTCAGTTTTTTGTGATTTTCTCAAAAACTGGTCCTACGATTTTTTTAAAAATCGCCTGGTTTGTTAAATTTTTTATGCTCTACAAGATAGGGTAGGCGACATGTTTGCTGAAATTCTTCGTGAAGCTGTTTTCACGTAAAAAAATTGTTATTTTAAAGATTGCGGCTTTAAAATGCATTTTAGCGCAAAACTTTATACAATAAAAGTTGTAGAGAATTTAATATCCTACAATTTTTATTTCAAAAATTTTTTGTATAACGCTTAGTTTAGCGGCAATTAGCGATTTTCTATTTTTTTTCACGAAAGTGTGAAAAATCGATTTTTTTAAGATTTCGGCCTTATTATCCTTTTTACGACAAAAGTGTATATAATCAAATTTATAGGAAATTAAAAGATCTACAACGTTTATTTAGAGCATTTTTGTGTGCAGAGCCTAGTTTAGCGTGAAAGAGTGATTTCCGTATTTTTAAGCCAAACTGAGGCTGATTTTCATTTTTTAAAATTTTTATTACTAGTGTTAGGTTATAATGGTCATTTTTTGCATTGGTAAGAGAAAGTTGTGTGAGTGTTTCACACCAGATTTTTTTTAGTTTATTAAAGTTGCATCAACAGCTTGTTCAATTGCGACTACTGTGGGTTTTGGAATTGTAACGTGTTAAAATTCGCAGACCCCGCATGGTTGGGTGAATTGTCTCTCCACACGATAGCGCACTGGATCCGCTCTTGAACGGAGCAGACTTTTTTTAAGTTACCATCTTTTGACGGAGAGGTAGTCGCTCTCGCTCAGTTTGCGGAGAGGGTGGTCGGGAGACTATGGAGGTAGGAGACATCTGGAGATCAGCGGGATCGCCCTCTCCCTCTCCCACAGTGAATCAATCCTGTCCCGATCTCATAAGGTAAGGTACTTACTTACTGCCATGGCCACACATATCTAAGTAGATATTTAGCCGCACCAACACAGCCCCTCCACCTCTCTCGACGCCCCGCGTCTTCCTCGGTCGCTCCAATTCTCTCCATATCGGCCCTCACTTGACTCCACCATTTACGTCTAGGTATTCCTCTCGGTCGTCGTCCTTCAGGATTTCTTCTTAACACTTGGTTAAGATTACTGTCCTCATTCCTTATTAAAACATGCCCAGCCCATCTAATTCTTCTACACTTGAACTCACACACCACATCTGGCTCCCTATAAAGGTCTCTAAGTTCTCTGTTGTGTCTTTTCCTCCACTCTCCTCCCTCGTTTACAGGTCCGTAAATTTTTCTAAGGATCTTGTTTTCAAATACAATCAATTTCCTTTCCTCTCTTTTATCTAATTTCCATGTCTCCGCTCCGTAGAGCAATATTGGACTGATAATTGTTCTATAAATTTTAATTTTTGTTGTACGTGATAACAATTTTGAAGACATAAGTTTGTTGCATGCGTCCGTTTTGTTGGTGATTCGTAACGGGAAATTTTTATGAGGTGGGTTGTTGGCCCAACGCTCATAAGGTAAGGTAGTCACACTAATTTCCTCACCTGGTCATGAAGTGAAAGAGATGAATGAAAGTGAGAGAGTGAGTGTTGGTCAGTGACAGTGAGAGGGGAATCAGGCTACGGTTCCCTTCCACGCCCCTCTGACATTTCCCTTCTAGTATTATATAAACAGTTCCGAGGGAGATGGAGAGTTGTTTGCTGATGTCAGATCAAGTGGCCAGGAGGTGGGTTTTTGGTTGGTAGGCGGTTGCGGCCTCCTTGGGGCTGGACGAGGACGCCTCAATTGAGTCCAACACTACTTCCCTCATCGTGAGGGAGTGAACATGAGTTTTTCTCGCCGCCTCAAATATAAAAAAAAAAAATCTGGTGTGAAACACTCACACAACTTTCTCTTGCCAATGCAAATAATTAACAATAAACCTAACATTAGTAAAAAAACATTAGAAATAAACAAAAAACTAACCTCAAAAAATATAACTTTTTTTTTTAAATCCTGAGTGAAAGACGCAAAATGAAAATCAACCTCAGTTTGGCTTAAAAATACGGAAAACCTTTCACGCTAAACTAGGCTTTGTAGTGAAAAATGCTTAAAATAAAAGTTGTAGATCTTTTAATTTCCTATAAATTTGATTGTCTTAAAATGCCTACTAAGGCCGAAATCTTAAAAAAATCGATTTTTCACACGTTTTCGTGAGAAAAAAACAGAAAATCTCTAATTACCGCTAAACTAAGCGTTATACAAAAAAATGTTTGAAATAAAAATTGTAGGATTTTAAATTGTCTACAACTTTTATTATATACATTTTTGCGCTATAATACATATTAAAGCCGTAATCTTAAAAAAACAATTTTTTTACGTGAAAACAGTTTCTCCAAGAATTTCAGCAAACATGGAGCCTACCCTATCATGTAGAGCATAAAAAATTTAGAAAACCACGCGATTTTTAAAAAAAAATCGTAGGACCAGTTTTTGAGAAAATCGCAAAAGTGAAAAATTACACGAATAAACTACTACTTCCGGTCGACAGATTTTGATGAAAATGTTCGTGTCGGGTCCTTTTGTAACTTAAGTTTCAAGTTTCAACTTCGTACGATGTTCCGTTCTTGAGATATTCTGTTCACTCACACAGAGACCAATTGCTAAAAACATGTTTTTTGGGTTCAGTGGGTCTGTTTACGTGTAGATCCGGTGAAAACTTGATTTCTTAAAATCGACATGAAAACAATACTTTCCTTCCTATACGTATATTCTTATAGGCAAGAGAAAGTAAAAACGGAAAGGTAGTTGATTTGGAATCAACCAAACAGTGAAGAAATATCAACCGTTTGTTTAAAATTTGTCGTATAGTTTTGATATGAAGTTGTCAATTAAATTGTCCGGCAATGTATACAATCCGAGATAACAAACTTTATGACGATGAAACTAAACGGAATAAAACTGGTACAGACGCTACCTAGCGGGACAGAACGGAAACAAAAGCAAAGAAGCTAGAAGCAGTACGTTGTCAAAAATTTAAAAAAATATTAAAATAAATATTTTTTTCGTTTTTTCTCTTGCACTATATGAAATATAGGTAATTTAAGGGAATTATTGTTTCAGGACTTTTTACTAAATCGATTTTTTGCCAAAAATACACGTTTTAAAGTCCCCAGAAGCTAAAATACCTTTCTTTATTTGTTGATCTGTGTAGGCTATTATGTTAGAACATTTTAAAATCGAAGTTAAAAATTTAGGTTAGGTATCACACGACGATCGGACAAGAATATTTCATTAAAATCGGTCAACGGGAAGTAGTATTTCGTTTATTCGAAGAATTTTTTACTTTTTTTGGAATTTTCTTACAAAATGATTACTATTACGTTTTTTTTAAAAATCATTTCATTTTCTATATTTTTGTGTTTACCTATTAGATTGGATTAACGACGTTTGCTGAAATTCATGAACTTTACACATTTTTCATATTACGGCGTCTGAATTGTCATAAACGGCCAGGATCTTTTCCACTTGGAACGCTCATGTAGACATTAAACGGAAAATTTTAGACAATTGACGTAAACGGTTTTACTTTTTACTTTCTAAACGGTCTGAATTAGTCTGAATTGACAGACATCATTGTCAATTCAGGTAGACAGTCAGATTCAAGCAAAATGGATAGTAGCGCCCCCCCCGCATTTCCCGTCTATTTTTCAAAATTCTAAAAATTCTACCACAAAATTGGCCGATCGATATTTCATATTATTAACATATCTGCACTAAGTTTTTTACGTTGAATGAAACGATAGTTTGTCCATGCCGAATGATCGAGCGGTTACCGAGATAGCAAGGGTTCAGAATATTGTTAATGAATCAAAATTTAAACCACTTACAATTTTGAAATTTCGTACACGCTGTGCGAATATAATTGTCTATGTTGTGTTACAATTTCAAACTTTTCGGTCGAATACTTATCGAGTTATCGCCTCTACACGCATGAAATTTGTTTCGGTATCAAAAAACCGGGTCTTTTTGTCTACCACCCTCGATATGGCAATTTTACTTTTTCTTGCCTATATGAATATATAGGAAGGAAAGTATTGTTTTCATGTCGATTTTTCGAAATAGAGTTTTCACCGGATCTATACGTTTTCAGACCCCCTGAACCCAAAAAACATGTTTTTAGCGATTGGTCTGTGTGTGTGTGTGTGTGTGTGTCTGTGTGTGTGTGTGTGTGTGTGTCTGTGTGTGAACAGAATATCTCAAGAACGGAACATCGTACGAACTTGAAACTTGAAACTTAAGTTACATACCACTACCGGACGCGACACGAACATTTTCATCAAAATCGGTCAACCGGAAGTAGTAGTTTATTCGTATAATTTTTTAGTTTTTTGCGATTTTCTCAAAAACTGGTCATACGATTTTTTTTAAAATCGCCTATTTTACTCAATTTTTTACTCTCTACAAGATAGGGTAGGCGCCATGTTTGCTGAAATTCTCGGTGAGACTGTTTTCACGTAAAAACGTTGTTTTTTTAAGATTACAGCTTTAATATAAATTTTAGCGCAAAAACTTATATAATAAAAGTTGTAGAGAATTTAAAAACCTACAACTTCTGTTTCAAACATTTTTTTGTATAACGCTTAGTTTAGCGGTAATTTGCGATTTTCTGTTTTTTTTCTCACGAAAACGTGAGAAAAATCGATTTTTTTAACATTTCGGTCTTAGTATGCATTTTACGACAAAAGTGTATATAATAAAAGTTATAGAAAATTAAAAGATCTACAACTTTTGTTTAGAGCATTTTTCTCTACAGAGCCTAGTTAAGCGTGAAAGCGTGATTTTCCATATTTTTAAGCCAAACTGAGTTCAATTGTCATTTTGCGTCATTCACTCATGATTAAAATAAGGTTATGTTTTTGAGGTTAGTTTTTGTTTATTTCTAATATTTTATTAATAATGTTAGGTTTATTATTAATCATTTGCATTGGCAAGAGCATTGTGTGAGTGTTTCACACCAGATTTTTTACGCTGAATAAAACGATAGTTTGTCCATGCCGAATGATCGAGCGGTTACCGAGATAGCAAGGGTTCAGAATATTGTTAATGAATCAAAATTTAAACCACTTACAATTTTGAAATTTCGTACACGCTGTGCGAATATAATTGTCTATGTTGTGTTACAATTTCAAACTTTTCGGTCGAATACTTATCGAGTTATCGCCTCTACACGCATGAAATTTGTTTCGGTATCAAAAAACCGGGTCTTTTTGTCTACCACCCTCGATATGGCAATTTTTAAACAAAATTAAAAATATAGGACTATTAAGGGTAAACGGAGAATAAAATGAGCTAAATTTTGATGTAAAATCCGACTGATAGTTTTGGAGATGCTTTGGGTTGAAACTCGGGTGGGTGTCTATCATTATGAAACCAATAGTAGTCACACTTATCTCCTCTGAGAGTAATGAATTTCATTATACAGCCAGACCCTGTGGTGAATGAAGTAAAGGTGGTTGCAGGGTGAAAAGTGGTGTTTTTCGGAGGGCCTGGCATGCTGATAAGCGTACTCTTTCAACTTAGTGAGGAAGGCAATAGTAAACCCTTCACTCCTCGTTTTTACTGAGTAAAACCTCTAGAGCAGTGGTGTCAAACTCAATTTTTAAGAGGGCCATATATTAAATTTAGAATGTGTAGGCGGGCCAGATTCAAATAACAAAAAATGTACTGAATTATTATAACATTTTATTTATTTAATTGTATAGTATAAATAATATACGGTTGTTAAAAATCATATCAAAGTTATAAAAGATGGTAATTATTTTGAGCTCGAGGATCCTGATACCTGACTTCTCTTGTTTTTGACAAGCTCATTGATGTCAGGTAGAGATGGCGTTACGGTCTGTCTCTCTCGCTTGTCTGGGCACGCGCTGCCCTTAAAATTACTTATAAATGTAGTGTGCGCATTTTAAAACTTCCGTGGAGGAATCGAGTAAAGTCTTAAAGCTCTAAAAAAACATGATTCTTCTTTCTGTGACACATTGCGATCGCGGGCCGTATTGATACAGCCCGGGGGCCGGATGCGGCCCGCGGGCCGTATCTTTGACATGACTGCTCTAGAGGTTCAAACGAGCCTTTCGGCTGTTGACCTAAACAACAATCGTCTCACCCGCTTGTATTATAAACAGTTGTGAATTTTAATAATAACGTAAAAAAAATTCTTAGTACCGAAAATTACATAAAATAATATCAAATATTACAAGCTCACGTGGAATGTACACGTGGATAAAATGAGAAAGGCACTCCAGGACAGGTTCAAACAGTTGTACAGACCAAATCCAAGTTACCAACTAGGCTACGTCCAAATCAACCATCCCTTCACAACTCCCTTCTACCTTCGACCAATATGAAGCTATGCCAGTCAGCTTTTTAAAAAGTTGTGACAATTTAAGTCATTTTAAAAAAAAAGCTAAAACAATATTTGATTGATGAAACATTTTACAATGTACACGAATTCCTTTCTAAGTAGTTTTGGTATTTAACTTCTAATTAAATAAAAAAATATTGTGTACTATTTGATACAAAGGGGTTCATGACAAGCCTACTGAGTTAAGCAGTAGCGGGAAAAAATTATTGGTAAGTGATGAATTTATCATTGTGTTTGATTTTTTTATTTTTAATTTTGGGTGATATTTGATTCAATGGGGTTCATGACAAGCCTACTGAAGTAAGCAGTAACAAAAAAAAAAAAAACAATTTTTTGATGGTAAGTGATGAATTTATCATTGGTGATAAACTTTTAGTTTATCAGTTTTATCTTGACATGTCCTAGTATACTCCCTTTGGAGTCTCCTGGATGCAAACAAAAAAATAAAAAAGCTTTACTGCTGTGCAAAACCGTCGGTATTAGCAAAAATTCAGCATTTCCAATCAAAGCTTTTACGGAGGATAGTTAACGCCCCCTATTATGTAACCAATAAAACGCTACACTCACACCTAAATGTACCCTACATAAATGATATTTTCTTAAAACTATATACAAAATTTAGGAAGAAACTTGTGAACCACCGTAACCCATTGATCTGAAATCTGGCTTTGCAGACTCTCCCAAACAATCCAATAAGACATCTAAAACGTCTATGGAGCCGGGACCTCATCAATTAACATAGTACTGTAATTGACTATCCATTACAGTGTTCTTAATGCTACAATTATTATCTAATCACGTCGGAGTTCTGTCACTGAACTGTGTCTCCACTCACGTTTATTTATCATATTAATTTTTTTCCAAATTTTGTGTTGTCACATTCACTGATTGTTTCCAACAGATTGTAAATTCCCTAAATAGAGAAAAAAGTATTATAAGTAGCCTTTTTTTGTTTTCTTATCATGGTAAGAAAACAATTAATTTCAAAGTACTTATAAACTGAATTAAGCTACCTTACCTTTAAGTCGAATATAAATTTAAAAAAACCCACGTGAAGAGTTAATTCATTATCTATTTTATTTATTAAGCCTATACATGGTTATTTGATAAAATAATATACAGGATATTTTAATGTCAAGTACTTTCACTTTTACAGTTAAGCTTTATTCAGTATAATCATGTTGTACTTAAATGTAGTGTTTTTAGGTTTTATATTATATACAGGTATGTAATACAAAATTAATTTTGTTATAATATTATATTGTATTTGAATAGTTAATAACGGAAATTTCAATATTGCTGTTTCAGGTGATACTCTACTACTGATCTCATGGTTCATCTTTGCAGTGGATATATTATATCCGTTGCAAAGACGAAGTCTGAACCTGTGAGATTCAGTTGCAGGGGGTACCTGCAAAAGCAATATTGAAATACAGTTGAGTCCCTGCAACTGCTGCTGCACGTACTTCGTCACTTTTTGGTTTTGTTTTTGTTTCAGCCACATAGGACTACATAAAATAAGTTCATCAACCTAAAAAAAAAAATTCATTTCAATTTTTGCGGTTCAATTTTTCAGTTTTTGGAATCTTTTCCTGATGTTTCCCTCCTTGAACTTTCTCCAGTATTCCTTCAATCCATCCGATCTTCTCTGCCGTTCCTTGTCAGAAAACACAACCTTCTGACAACATTACTCAGATTGTTGTTGTTGTTTAGGTTGACAGCCGAAAGGCTGGTTTGAAGCTCTAGAGGTTTTACTTAATAAAAACAAGGAGTGAGGTGGTTTACGATTGCCTTCCTCACTAAGTTGAAAAAGTATGTTTATCAGAATGCCAGGCCTTCCAAAAAGCATCTACTTTCCACCCTGCAAATAACACCTTCACTTCATTCACCACATTGTCTAGCTGTGTAATGAAATACATTACTCTCAGAAAAGACAACTCTGATTAGTGTCTTTTACACCTCTACCTCTTCCCATTGGCGGGATCTGGGGGGGGCAAGGGGGGCACTTGCCCCCCCAATATTCTACTGGTATACATTTTTAACCAAGTTAGTGTATCGAAAAAATAATTTTTACTAGGCTCAGTAATGTATGATACAGTGATGTAATTATAATACAATTTCTTGTAACTAAACGTTGAAAGCAAAAATCGTAGTTATGATTTACTCCAAATTACTCCAAACAGATTATTTATGCTACAATAAATACACTTCACTTACACTCTATCTGTACAGGGGTTTTTTAAGCATCAATTCAGATGTTCTTCTTATAAGCTGTTCTTAGTGGAGATGTATTTAAACTTAAAATTAATTAATCAAATGGTCCAATAAAAATGTGTTAATGGTTAAATAAGTTAATACTATTTTTTAACATTTAAAAACATTGTTATTGGACCATTTTAGATCAATTTTAGGTTTACATCAATTGGGAGTTAAAATGACGTTTTAACGTTAAAATCCCAACAAAATTTACTTTTTAATTTAGCCTAAAAACAGCCCTAAAATTGAGTTGAAGGCAATAAAAATCTCAAAATTTTCCGGGGGAGGTCCCCCGGACCCCCCTTGTGCTGGGGGGTATTCCATACCCCCCAGACCCCCCGGTATTTGCCCCCCAATGACTCCCGCCAAATCCCGCCTATGCCTCTTTTGTTCTTAAATAATTCAGTCACATAATTGGCTGACCATGTGATAAGAAACAGAACTATTTTTTGTAGCCCTGGAACCAACAGATCAAGTGTAAATAATTTAACACTCCACCTGCCTGTTGTGGTTAGTTGTCAGATTATAAACCCCTTTCTACAAGTCATGTTCAGACTCTGCTAACAGAACCTGATCATTTTCAAATAATTGCATATTTAAAGAGTTCCCTTCCCGTACTTCAATGGAAAAAAATCTGTTCTTACATTTTCAGTTTCAGGTGAAGCACAGTTATAAATAGAATACAATGAAGGTATTAGAATAGATCCTTGTGGAACTCCAGATTTTATGTTTTAGAAGTCCGAAAATTCATCTTTGAATTGAAAATAAATAATATTATTACAATCTAATGTGTTATTACAAACTACGAAGTAAGGCTATTAAATAACAAGACTGATGTTGTAAAAAATTTAATTTTAATTTTATACATAATTACTTATTGTCACCTTCAATATACACTCCTTCTCTATCCCTACAACGCTCCATGCAAATTTTCCATTGTTGGAAACAGTGCTGGAAGTCATCTTCTGTCAGCTCATGTGCCACTTTCTCTTTTACAGCTTCCACAGACTCAAATCTTGTCCCTTTTATTGCAGATTTCACCTAAGGGAACAGGCAGAAGATAATAACATGTGATGAAATGTGGTTTCTTACTTATGATCTGGAAACGAAGCACCAATCCATGCACTGGAAGAGCTGAACTTCACCGAGAGCCAAAATAGCTCGAATGAGCAAGTCAAAATTTAAAGCAATGATAATAGTTTTTTTATATCCATGGGATTGTGTACCTTCTCTGGGTTCCTGAAGGTCAAAAAATTAATCAATATTACTACCTTGAGGTACTTTCTAAACTATGTCAAAGAGTAAGGAAAAAATGTCCCGAAATTTGGAAGGACAAATCATGGGTTCTCCAACAAGACAATGCGCCAGCTCATTCCGCATTATCTGTCAAGAGGTTCCTAGCAAAGTACAGCATCTCAGTGTTAGAATATCCACCTTATTCACCAGATCTTGCATCATGCGACTTCTACCTGTTCCCTAAGGTGAAATCTGCATTAAAAAGGACAAGATTTGAGTCAGTAGGAGCTGTAACAGAGAAAGCGGCACGTGTCCTGAAGGAGCTGACAGAAGATGACTTCCAGCACTGTTTCTAACAATGAAAAATTCGCATTGAGCGTTGTAGGGATAGAGAAGGCGTGTAGCCTATATTGAAGGTGATAATAAGTGATTATGTATAAAATTAAATTTTTTACAATGTCAGTCTCGTTATTTAATAGCCACACCTTGTATATATAAATATTTAGCATTGTTTCTTACTTCAGCTACAGTTGTACTTGGGAAGAAAGGTTTTGGTCCAGGCTCACAAGAATATGGTTATGTTGAAGTCCGTAAAGGAGCGCACATGTTCTATTGGTTGTATTATAAAAATACAGTGAAAGAACAAGAAGCTGTGAAGGCACCATTGGTTATTTGGTTACAAGGAGGTCCAGGAGGTTCATCAACTGGTTATGGAAATTTCATTGAAATTGGAACACTTGATACTGATTTGAAGAATCGTGAATTTGCATGGGTAAGTACTATCAACATTAAAATAATATTTTATTCAAAAATATTTATTCATGTAGGGACTGGGGTGCCCTATACTTTTTTATTGTTTAGGTCATCAGCTGAAAGGCTAGTTTGGGAGGTTTTATTAAATAAAACGAGGCTTGAGGTGGTTTACAATTGTCTTCCTCACTGAGTGGAAAAGTATACTTATCAGCATGCCAGGCCCTCTGAAAAGCACATATTTTCCACCCTTCAAATGACACCTTCATTACATTCACCACAGGGTCTGGCTGTATAATGAAATTCATTAATTTCAAAAGAAAAAACTCTGATTAGTGTCTTTTACACCCCTATTAGAAGGAGAAGGAGGAGGAGGAGGAGGTGGACAAGGACGAGGAGAAGGAGAAAGTGAAGATGAAGAAGAAGAAGAGAACAAGGTGAAGAAGGAGAAAAAGAAGAAGAAAAAGAAGAAAGAGAAAAGAAAAGAAAAAGGAGAAGGAGAAGGAAAAGAAGAAGAAAAAGAAGAAGAAGGTGAAAGAGATGGAGGAGGAG
Source organism: Catonia carolina (assembly GCA_035578175.1). NCBI lineage: Eukaryota > Metazoa > Arthropoda > Insecta > Hemiptera > Achilidae > Catonia > Catonia carolina. Next base: position 1,280,851 of record JAQMRL010000040.1, read on the forward strand.
GAGGAGGAGGAGGAGAAGGAGGACCCGAAGGAGGAGGAGTATGAGAATGAGGAGAAGGAAAAGAAGGAGAAAAAGAAGAAGAAGGAGAAGGAGGAGGAGGAGGAAGAGAAGAAGGAGAAAGAAGAGGAAGACGATGACAAGGAGGAGGAGAAGGAGAAGAAGAAAAGGAAGAAGATTTTTGTTTTTTTATATGTTATTGAGTTAAGACTTTACTTTGTACATTTATAGATTGTTATTTTGTTACAGACGAAATATGTAAACATCCTATTTATAGACAATCCAGTTGGAACTGGATTTAGTTATGTTGAGAAAGAATCTTTATACACAAGAAACAATCATGAGATTGCGATTGATTTGGTGACATTTATAAAATCATTTTACAAGAAATATAAAAAATTTAGTAAAACACCTCTCTACATATTTACTGAATCATATGGAGGGAAAATGACGATTGAATTTGCTTACGAGCTTTATAAGGTAACATATAAAATACGAGGTGTGGCTATTAAATAACGAGACTGACGTTGTAAAAAATTTTATTTTTATTTTATACATAATCAAGTATTGTCACCTTTAATATACGCCTCCTCTCTATCACTACAACGCTCGATGTCAGCCGCGTTGGCGATGTTGGTAACGTGCTCGCCTCTCATCACGCGGTCTTGGGTTCGAATCCCACTCGGGCATGGCATTTTTTCATACGTTACAAAAAATTCATTTCATCCTTCACCGTCTGCATTAGCAGCAATTTGCAAAACAGTCGGACGTTAAACCAAAAAAAAAAAAAAAAAAAAAAAAAATACAACGCTTGATGCAAATTTTCCATTGTTGGAAACAGTGCTGGAAGTCATCTTCTGTCAGCTCCGTCAGGACATGTGCCGCTTTCTCTTTTACAGCTTCTACAGACTCAAATCTTATCCCTTTTAATGCAGATTTCACCTTAGGGAACAGGTAGAAGTTACATGGTGCAAGATCTGGTGAATATGGCTAGGAACCTCTTGACAGATAACACGGAATGAGCTGGCGCATTGTCTTGTTGGAGAACCCATGATTTGTCCTTCCAAATTTCGGGGCGTTTTGTTTCCTTACTTATACATTTGTCTCCTTATTGACATAGTTTAGAAAGTACCTCAAGGTAGTAATATTGATTAATTGTTTGACCTTCAGAAACCCAGTGAAGGCCCACATTCCCATGGATATAAAAAAAAAAACATCATCATTGCTTTCAATTTTGACTTGCTCATTTGAGCTTTTTTGGCTCTCGGTGAAGTTCGGCTCTTCCAGTGCATGGACTGGCACTTCGTTTCCGGATCATAAGTAAAAAACCATGCTTCATCACATGTTATTATCTTCTACCTGTTCCCTAAGGCAGGGGTTGTCAAACTTTTTAGACCAAGACCCCCCTCCACCTTGATCTATTCTAGGCTCGCGCCCCCTCAGGTTAAGAGTTAGAAATTAAAACCAACAAAGCAAATGAATAAGTTTTTATAATTTTTCTGTGTTATTAATACAGTTTTTTATTTTTCTAACTTTCTCGTGCCCCCCCCCCTATTTATCCTTTGCACCCCCCTTGGGGGTCGCGCCCCACAGTTTGAGAACCCCTGCCTTAAGGTGAATTCGGCATTAAAAGGGACAAGATTTGAGTCTGTGGAAGCTGTAAAAGAGAAAGCGGCACGTGTCCTGAAGGAGCTGACAGAAGATGACTTCTAGCACAGTTTCCAACAATGGAAAATTAGCATGGAGCGTTGAAGGGATAGAGAAGAAGTGTATATTGAAGGTGACAATAAGTGATTATGTATAAAATTAAAATAAATTTTTTACAAAGTCAGTCTCGTTATTTAATAACCACACCTCGTATTTAAAATTATACTTTTTTTGTTTTAAAAATAAATCTTTATAATGCATCCTGCAGTTTGAAATATTTCTATTTCATATAATGAATTAATATAATAATTTCACTAACCTTCTTTTTAAACTGCGTCACCTTTATTTTATTCCTACTTACATGTGTTTCGGTGGATCCACCATCATCAGAGTAAATGAAAAATTGAAACTAAAAATTTTTTTCATTTATTTAAAATTTACAGAAGATGATACATCTTTAGTCACTTGTATAAAACTCTTTTAAATAAAACTTTTTTTGTTTTATTGCTTCATCTTTAATAAAATTTGGATCTTTGGCTTCTGGATTATTTATCTATAATTTTTATATATTTTCTTCTTACAATTAAGCTTGATATATTTAATTTTGATTTAGAAAATTTTAAATTTAATTAGAAATTATTTATTTTGATGATTAATTTTGATTATTTAAAATGATTTCTTTTAAGCTTGACCTTGGATCATAGACTGCTGCTGCTGTTCTACAATCTGGTGGGAAAAATATGGAAAATCGCTGATTACACTAAAGATTTTATACAGATTTGCATACAAGACAGTGGTTACCGTTGTACTTTGTTGGTTAGGGTTCAATTAACCGTACTTTTTCAGGAATGGTCAGCCTGATTCTGTACAAGACTACACCTGATTAACATTTCATACATATCATCCTCATGTCATTCGGTCGTGGGGTTGTTTATTATTCTCAATTGAACAGATTGCAATGTACGCACATTACGGTTCAAAAAAATATATAAATTTAAAAACATTTATATAATCAACCGATTTTCAGGTTTATCCAGTAATTGTTTTATAGTGATTTATTTTAAAAGCCTTTAATTTCTATTTCAGGATATAAAAAAGCATAAATTAAACATTAATTTTAAAGGTGTGGCGTTAGGAGATTCTTGGATTTCTCCGATTGACTCATGTTTAACTTGGGCACCTTATCTACTAAACCTTGTAAGTAAAAAAGAGTTATATGCTTAAACTGTATTAGAGTACACACCTTCAATTCTAAATTTTTTTGTTAATTTCCTTGTATTACATTGTACAAAGCAAACTGCTGTGTGATTATGAAATTATCTTTCCTTTTTATCCTCCATCTTTCTCTTTAACCCTCCCTCTCTAGTAACTCATTTCCCTCCCCTCCTTATCCATTTCTTTTCCTTCTTCCAGGCGATGAAAACCACCCTGGTTTTATGTCTTAAAAAAAAATCTTCTCCTTTTTTTCTCCTTCTCCTCCATTTAGCGGTTAGTAGGGGAGAAAATGTCACGTGATTAACTAGCGCTAGTAAAGTACCTTGGTGTGAACGTTTGGGAACGTTGCTAACGGCTAGTAAGCAGTGTTCAGGAGCGGATGTGTAGTGTTGCAAGTGAAGTTATCAGGCGAAAAGGAACGATGAAGTGGAATTCCGATTTAATTTCAAAAATTTTAAATCACTCGTTCGCAAGAAACATGTATATTCTTTCGGATCTTATTAAGCGAGTTCCCTCACAAGTCTTGAAGAAGCGTCAAACTCTCCTATTCTGATGACCCACTCTCTCTGGCATGCTTCGTGTACTCCCATCCTCAAGATTTGTCATAATGTTTTATTTTACTCCAACAGAAGACATGATTTATTAAGTAACATTTACTTACTATTTTATATAATAAATTTCACTAACCTTTTTTAAGCTGCTTTTATTTTTTATTAATCACTTACACGTGTTTCGGTGGATCCACCATCAGCAGAGTATATTATACCGTTTGAAACTAAAAGTTTTAGAAGATGTAACATCTTCTATAGAACATGTTCGGTTTCCTGCGGGGGAAACCTTGGATTTTTAGGACAATGAAAATTAGCCACGACGGATAATTATTAAACTTAATGAGACGGCAAATAAACGATTGTTTCCGGAGAACCAGATTGCGTTGATAAGATAGCCGGCAATCACGGCTAAACGATTTAATGATTGTAACTGGCAATTTAAGGCAATTAAGAACGACTGACAAATTAAACAACAGAATGAATTAAATGACATCAACAAATACAGGAAACGCACTCGAAAGCAACAAAAAACACAACAAATATTTGGCACTTACCTTTGATTAAGACTTGAAGATTTTCGCACTTGTAGATAACACGTGATTGATAGATTGTAAAGACGCTAAACATAATTTGCAAATTATAACAGTTAGAAATGCATAATACACCATGAAAATCGCACAATTAGAGTTCTCAAACAGAGATCGAAACGAATGAATGCCATGCCTGGTTTACATCACAAAGCAAGACCATAATTCGCACATTATGGTCACGACGAGAGTGCCTTGACCTGTTGCCTTGCCTGCTAACTTACGAGTGCGGAGTTTGGAAGACAAAGGAAGGAAGGAACTGTAGTAGGGATAATGACGCGTGTGTGAGGTCATAGGAAGTGTTTGATTTGGGAGATTTGAAATGTTAGGTGGCGGGAGCCTAATACGTTATTGCCAGTATAAGTTGCCTCAACAGAACATGTTACATCTTCAGTACAGTAAATCAAAAATTTCTAGTCATTTGCAATGTATGTAGAAATGTCATGAAAAATGTATGTAGAAACTGCACGGTAGTGAAATGTACGAGTAGTGTCTCACTGTTGAGGTTGGCAGCAGTGATAAATTTTCACTTCCCTTCCTCACAGCCAATCCACACGCAAAAGGCAATCTCGTGACTTTAGTATCTATCCAAAGGCTATATTGGCTGCTTCATCTGCCATGATTATACGCGACTGGTCGAGCAGATATTGGACAAACTGAGTCAGATGCGATCGGTTCAATCGAGGTTGTACTGGTGGGAGGGTGAACATGTAAATGTAAGGGTAGGATGTCGAGTCGAGCTCATTTCACCGGTGGGAGAACACCCTAAGTTCTTCATATCTCACATGTTCTTGCCGAGAGATCCTACAAGCTCTTCTCAAATAGTCCATTTTCACTGCATTCAGCCTAATCTTGTTCCTTGTACTAATTTGCCAACATTCTCCCCCGTAAGTCATTAATTATATCTACCACTGCTTGCCAAATTATCTTCGTTTTTATTTTAATTTTTGATGCCCACAGCATTATTCTTAGCAGCCCTGGACCAGATGTCTCTTTCACACATTCCTTCCCCTGTAATGAGGCTTCTGAGGTACTTAAAGCATCACACACCTTGATAACTCTGCAATTCAATTGGATATCCCTCACTCTTTCTCCTACTGCAAGGAGAAATAAATATACGAGGGGGTACCCAAAATTAACCGGAATAGCCGGCATTGCCGTGGGCGGTGCTTGTGTAGTATGCATTTCTGGCACACAGACGTGTATAGCACAACTCATTGCGAGTTCAGTGCAGTGATTGCAATTCATTGCAAGATCAATATTCATCTGCAATGATTGTTTTTGCTAGTGCTGTTTTGTTCTTGTTTCGTTTTTTTATGACGGCAAGTTTAAGTGAACAACGTGTAGCTATGAAATTTGGTTTTCTACTCGGTAAAAGTGCTGCTGAAACTGTTTTAATGTTGAAAACAGCTTACAAAGATGACGCTATGGGAAAATCTCAAGTATACGAGTAATGTTTTTGGTTTAAAAATGGTGACATGTCGATTGATGACAAACCTAAGTTAAGGATGTCCAGAACAACTTGTTCTGGATGCCATTTTTAAACATGACTACAAAAAATGTTTCGGACAGTGGAAGCACCAGCCGGATAAATGTATTAGTTGTAATGGAGAGTATTATGAAAGGGATAAGGTTGTTTTGTAAAAAACTGAAAATAAATAGATTTTGAAAAATAATTCCGGTTTCTTTTGGGTAACCCCTAGTATAAAATGCATAAAAATACAACCTGTTCTAGGGTGTAGTGGATAACATTGGTTTTCATAAAATTGATGACGTCGCCCAAGATGTGAAAAAATTGGTTGACTCTGGAAAATGGGAAGAAGCAACAAACGGTTGGTCAAGACTAGAAAGCATGGTTTCAAGTGTCACATATGATGTTGATTTTTATAATGTCCTGTCTGCAGAGAGTGATGACAAACCTACAAAAAATGGTAATTAAATTTATTTATTTCTATAGCTTTTATATTTTCTGCCCATAACATGCAAATGGAGTGTTGTTAAATTATTTTCACTCGATCTACTAATTTTAGGGCTAGAATAAAATAGTTCTGTTTATTATCACATGGTCAGCCAATTAAATGACTGAAACATTTAAGAACAGAAGAGGTAAAAGACAGAGTTATCCTCTTTGAAAGTAATGAATTTCATTATACAGCCAGACCCTGTGGTGAATGAAGTGATGGTGTTATTTGAGGGTGGAAAGTAAATGCTTTCCGGAGAGTTTGGCATGCTGATAAGCATACTTTTCCACTCAAGAGAAAGTCCATTGGTAAACCACCCATAATGCTTTTCGCAGTTGATGAGCTCTGCTGTTCCACCCGTTTAGACCAGTCAGAACATTTGCCAGCGTTGTCAGATTGTACGAATGTATCAGCTTGACAAACATTACACGCACATGCGTATAAGAGCCACAATAGTTCAATCGTGTCTTGCATTTTGTACTGAACACATTGATTATAGAGCACGTTGACATGCAATACTTAATTATATAATCAGCTGATTTTATGTTTATAGGTTACAATTATAAAGTAACAATTATATGTAACAATTATAGGTTACAAATTATTTACACTCAATCTGTTCGTTGCAGGGCTAAAATAAATAGTTCTGTTTCTTATCACATGGTCAGCCAATTAAATGACTGAATCATTTAAGAACAGAAGAGGAAGAGGTGTAAAAGACACTAATCAGAGTTATCTACTCTGAAAGTAATGAATTTTATTATACAGCCAGACCCTGTGGTGAATGAAGTGAAGGTGTCATTTGCAGAGTGGAAAATATGTGCTTTTCAGAGGGCCCGGCATGCTGATAAGCGTACTTTTCCACTCAGTGAGAAAGGCAACGGTAAACCACCTCACTCCTCGTTTTACTTAGTAAAACCTCTACAGGTTCAAACCAGCCAACCAGGCTGATGACCTAAACAACAACAGGTTACAATTGTTATTGAAAGACCAAAAAAATGGCTGATGAAATATTTAACAGACCTACAAGAGCAAGTATTGGCAACGTTGCTGGCAAGTGATTGGCTAGCTATAAAGTGGGTAGGGGGCAATACGTACATTCAGACTTCTTTCGTTTTTTGGTTTAACGTCCGACTGTTCTTCAATTACTGCTAATGCAGATGGTGAAGGATGAAATGATTTGTGTAACGTATGAAAATATCCCGTGCCTGAATGGGATTCGAACCCAAGACAGCATGATAAGAGGCGAGCAAGTTACTAACTACACCATGCGGCCGGCATGAACATTCAGAGCTCATCAGCCTTGAAAAGTAGTATAACTCCTTTTACTTAGTAAAGCCTCTATAGGTTCAAACCAGCCTTTCTGGCAGATCACCAACACTCTGATAAACTTTCAATAAAATCAGTCTAATATTCTATTGGGGATAAAATTCTCTTGTACAAAGTAATCCTCAAACCAGTTTGGACTTACGAGTTAGCTACAAAGTACAGCTAGTTCATCAAATATAGAAATGTTTATTTATCATCTTTTTCCTCCAAAGCTTAATAACGAAAAAATCATCTGGATGTATAATGAATTTCATTAAAGCCTACAGCCAGATCCTGTGGTGAATGAAGTGAAGGTGGTGGTGAATGAAGTGAAGGTGGTGGTGAATGAAGTGAAGGTGGTGGTGAATGAAGGTGAAGGTGGTGGTGAATGAAGGTGAAGGTGAAGGTGTCATTTGCAGAGTGGAAAGTAGGTAGGCTACTCTTCGGAGGGTCTGGCATGCTGATAAGCATACTGTTTTATTCAGTGAGGAAGGCATTTGTAAACATCCTAACTCCTTGTTTTACTTAGTAAAACCTCTAGAAAGGTTCAAATCAGTCTTTCAGCTGATGACCTAATTGCAATAAGATATATTTTATGAGGTATTTCCACTATATTTTTCATACCATGTGTGGCGATGTATTGAATTGATGTAAAAATATATTTTAAATAATTAGACGTTGTTCATGATGCAATTGATGTTTAATAAAGATGATAATAATGATGATTTTAATAATGATGATAGTAATGATGATAATAATAATGATGATGATTTATAATAATAATTGTCTTTAAAGTATTGAGTTCATACTCAGTTGAAGTCTTGATGTATTGTGTGAAAAAGAATGTTTTTTTTGTTGCCTAGTTACATGTAATTGATTTTAAATTTTGACCAGCTGGACTGTAAATGTTTATAAAATAAAATTGTAAAGAAAAAGAAAACATTTAAAGTATGGCTGGACGTAACATCCTCCCCTCCATGAAATAACCAGGGTTGGTTATTTCATGATGATGCATAGATTTGTAGCAAATAGTAGAGGAGAAGAATGTGAGGAACCAAAGAAAGAAATGAAATAAACTGAAATTGAAGAGAAAAAACAAACTTGAGAAGAATGCAATGGTAACATAGGCCTATAATAAAGGATGAAGTGGACTGTATGAAAAATTGTGGAATCAAATGTAAGAAAAAATTGTTAATCAAGAGAACTGAAATAAATAGGGTTCTAAGAAATAGAATGAGTTGACAATAAGAAGATACATTACAATAAAATAGCAAAGAAGGAATATAATAGATGACTTATATAAATAAAATAGAAATAAAACAAAGGTGAACTTATAGCAAGCTAAGAGTTATTCAATTCGGAAACAGCAGGCAGTTTATATAGCTTTATTACTGGTCTAATGTAAGAGCCAGTAGGTGTAGAGATTTCTGCCACTCTGACAACTCCGTCAGTCCCTGGGAATAATTTAGTTATTCTGGCTAAAGGCCAGGATAGAGCAGGTAACCCTGGTTGATGCACAACTACAAGATCACCTGTTTGTAAGTTAGGTGATTCTTTAACCCATTTTTTGCGTAAGTTTAGAGACAGCAGATACTCTTGTTGCCATTTGGTCCAAAATTCATGAGTTAATTTTTTTAATAAATAATAATATTTTACTGGACACGATTCAGTTTGACCAGTAGTGTCAGGCAAAGAACAAAGTGGTTTTTGCAATAAAAAATGGGCTGGGGTCAAGGCCTTTAAGTCATTAGGATCAGATGAAAGGGGAGTAATTGGCCGTGAGTTTAAAACTGCTTCCACCCTAGTAATAAGAGTTGTGAAAGCTTCATACGAAAGCCGGCTTGTACCTAAAGTACGTGTCAAACGTTGTTTAGCTGAACGGATGGCTCTCTCCCACAGACCACCGCAATGTGGAGCATGAGGGGGGTTAACCTTAAATTCGAAACGCGTTGGAAGTAACGATGATATGAAGTGATCATCTTTAGGTAACCGTGTAAGAAAAGACTTTAAATTGGCGGAGATTCGTGTGCGAGCTCCGATAAAATTTGTGCCGCAGTCAGAACGTAATAGTTCAGGACATCCACGTCGATTAGTAAAACGTTGAAATGCGTCTAAGAAAGCTTCCGTAGTTAGATCACGTGCCACTTCCAGATGAACCGCTTTCGTCACCATGCAAATGAATAAACATAAATACACGTTAACATCTGGAGCTCTTTTTGAACGATATGCTTTAACTACAAATGGTCCAGCATAATCTACACCCGTGTTAGTAAATGGTGTTGCAATGTTGACTCTGTCAGACGGTAATTGGCCCATCAAGGGCGTATTTCTTACTGGATTTGCACGAAAGCACTTAATGCATTTCGTAAGAATAGATTTAACAGTTTTACGCGCTGACATTATCCAAAATTGTTGACTTAGTGCATTCAAAACTGTTAACGTTCCTGCATGTAGAAGAATTTTGTGATAATGTGAAATAAGCATTGAAACGAAACGGTGTTTAGATGGCAGCAAAATTGGATGTTTGGTACAGTAAGGAAGAGAAGCTTCCGAGAGTCTACCACCAACACGGATAATATCATCTTTATCCAAAAATGGCGTTAAATTCGCGTAGATCTTTGAACAAGGACGTTTAGACTTAAGTTGAAGATAAAGTTCAGTAAAACATTCTCGCTGAATAATTTTACAGATGCATAAAACCACAAAACTATGTAAATCGGATTTTTGTCTTCGACGCTTCGGAGACCACTTTAAAATTATTTTGATAATATTGTTTAATTTTTGCCAGGATGAAATAAAATTGAAAGCAGTAGAAAACAAGTAGTTTTCGTTTATTGCTGATAAAACAGATTTTTCTTTGGACCTTTCTTGATTTATTTGTAACTCGTCAGTCGGATCAGTTTTCGAATTTTGGCTCGGCCAAGTTGAAGCATCTTGTATTAGAAATTTAGGGCCAAACCACCACAGGGATGACTGCCTTAGCATCTCTGGGTCGGCACCTCGAGATGCTAGGTCTGCGGGATTGGAAACCGAAGGAACGTGTCTCCACAATGAAGATGAGGACATTTCTAAAATTTGACTGACCCTATTAGCGACAAAGGTCTTTAATTTACATGGATGGATAGTAAGCCACGATAAGACTATCATAGAATCAGTCCATAAGAATACTTTTAAATCAGGATACCGTGAAGATAGAATAGATATAAAATGCTGTGATAACTGACTAAGTAAATGAGACCCTAACAATTCTAGTCGGGGTATAGATACTGTTTTGATGGGTGCAACACGCGATTTCGCTACTAGAAGAGATGAATGGCGATGATCATTGGTACTCGTAATTAAATACAGAACCGCTGCATAGCCAAGTTGACTGGCGTCACAAAAACCGTGTAGTTCCGCAAAATTAGTGTACGGTGCATGCATCGGCCGAGGTAATTCTATTAATGACATACACCTAAAGGCATGAAATAATTGTTCAAATTGATTCACTAATACATCCGGTAATTGATCATCCCAGTCTAAATTATTAAACCATAGTGTCTGTAAAAAATATTTAGCTTTGAATATACAAGGCGTAAGCCAGCCGCATGGATCATAAAGTTTTGCAATTTGTGATAAAACAAAACGTTTTGTTATTATAGGCGATTTGGCTAAACGTTGCTCTGAGGGCAATCGAAGAATAAATGTGTCTTGAGCTGGCGCCCGCGAGGGGGGTAAAGTTTCTGACTCTATTAGAGAAAATAGGGAAGAAAGTACGGAAGATTGTTCGTGTTCGTCTTCTGCACTGGTTGACAATAAAACACAATTGTCAGTTGCGATGGGAGCATGACCCATGAGTACATGACCCAGTGCAGTAGGTACTATGTATGGTAGGTTACAACCTAGTGAAATAGGTTCGCCTCTCATTAAAGCTAAAGTTGCTTGGACACCCAACAACAGATCAACTGGGGCACACTGATCGAATAAATTGTCTGCTAAATTGAAACCATTAGCAGCAACTCTAACCTCAGCTGAAATTGAAGAACGAGGCAAAGGTGAAGCTATTTTATCTAAGACATGAAAATTACAATTATTAATTAACGGTTTTCCCATTAAATCACAAATTGTTAGGGAACAAATGCCTTTAGTTTGAACAATGGCTTGTGATAAGCCTGAAATATTTATTTGAGAATTACGTAGTTCTGCGTTAAGTTTTGATAAACATCGCGTAGTAACGATATTTATGTGACTGCCGGTATCTAAAACACCACGTAAAATTACAGTTTTGTTAGAAGCACCTTTGACTTGAACCAGGAAGGTACCTAGTAAAACAGTCATGTCAACACTCGTTAATTCTGAATTGTCATTTGCATTAGTAAACAATGACTTATTATCAATATTTTGTTTAGAAGGCACTGTTGTAGGTTCTGGAACCATGTGGGTACTGCATGACGGAGTTGTGTTAGTATTGTTATTATTATTATTGTTAGGGTTAGAATTAGTACGATAGTTATAATGGTGCAGCATGGTATGATGAAATTTAGTACATACCTTACACCGCGATTTTAAAGGACAGCCAGATTGAATATTAAACTCATGCTTTGATAGACAATTTTGACAGATGCGATTGGAACGCACGAAGTTCCATCTTTCCATAGTTGACTGACTACGGAACTTAGGACAAATGTACAAAGAGTGATTCTCTTTACATAATAAACAAACTACTGTATCATACGAATTTGATACTAAAGATACAGAATTGTACAATTTTGAGTTTCTATTCTGTTTGTTTATATTTGTGTTACTTTCAGTAAATAAAGCTGCGTTTTCTAATTGGATAGCGCGAGATTCGAGCCAGCTGATTAAGTCAGATGGTTTCGGATAAACAATGTTATTGTTATTTGACTCAAACTGAATTCTCAGTTTGGGTGATACTTTAAAAGAAACATTGTAAAAAAATTTTCATAAAAATTAGCTTGAGGCAACAACTGCATGGCTTGCGTGTGTTGCATATAGGCGTCAAGAAATTGCCTTAGTTCCCTTGTTGATAACTCTGATATTGAAGGTAAATCGAAAATGTTTTGGCAATGGAACGATATATGATGACGAGGGTTATCATATCTATTTGATAATATTCTCAGCGCTGGCGCGTAAGAATCGTCAGATAATGGAAGATGGGAAATTAGTTTTAGAGCATCAGAAGATAAAGCTGAACGTAAATATTGAAGTTTGATGCTGTCGCTAATGTTAGGATCAGCATCAATTAGAGCCTTAAATGAATTGAAAAAGGTTGTCCAGTCTGCCATGTTCCCTGAATATTTTGGAAGATTTAATTTAGGAAGGCAAGCACTGTTAGAAAAAGGAACAAAAGGAGGCTGTTGTGGAACAGATGGCTGCTGAACCGGTGGAGGTTCGACTGTTAATAAATTTTCGAGCCTAAATAAAATTGAAGTTAGTTCTCTGAATCCCCCAGAGAACTCCTCCTCCGATAATGGCTCGGGGAGAACGTCCAGCTCGGCAAGTTCATTGTAGAGCTGCTCGTGCATCGACCATCTCGCTTTCACCCTTGCCAGTAAAGTACTGGCACGGTGATAGCTCAATTTGTCAGCTTCCTGGAAGCGGATGGCCTCTGCTTCAGTTTCTATCAGCACGTACTTTAAGTCTTCAAGACTCCTCCTGTAGTACCGTGCTGCTCTAGGCATACTTGCAAACTAACCAAAAAGTAAAAGGTAATAGTTAAATTTAGAAATTAAAAGTCAATTATGTGACTTTTACGGTCCAGCTTTACAAAGATGTTAATTCACCAAATGATATTAAATAATAAAATAAATAGTGTGTGTTACTGCTTTTTCTTGAAGTTTAATTGTGTTGATCGTAGAAGTGTAGTAGCTCTTGTAGTCTTCTATTATGTAGTCTGTAGTTCTTGTAGTGTTGTTTTGATCCGGCCCAATGGATGACCATAAAATGTGGCGATGTATTGAATTGATGTAAAAATATATTTTAAATAATTAGACGTTGTTCATGATGCAATTGATGTTTAATAAAGATGATAATAATGATGATTTTAATAATGATGATAGTAATGATGATAATAATAATGATGATGATTTATAATAATAATTGTCTTTAAAGTATTGAGTTCATACTCAGTTGAAGTCTTGATGTATTGTGTGAAAAAGAATGTTTTTTTTGTTGCCTAGTTACATGTAATTGATTTTAAATTTTGACCAGCTGGACTGTAAATGTTTATAAAATAAAATTGTAAAGAAAAAGAAAACATTTAAAGTATGGCTGGACGTAACACCATGCCTTAGCGTTCTATCTAAGGTTAAATACACCATTCATACGAGGTGTGGCTACTAAATAACGAGACTGACGTTGTAAAAAATTTTATTTTAATTTTATACATAATCACTTATTGTCACCTTCATACACTCCTTCTCTATCCCTACAATGCTCCATCCGAATTTTCCATTGTTGGATACAGTGCTGGAAGTCATTTTATGTCAGCTCCTTCAGGACACGTGCCACTTTCTCTTTTACAGCTTCCACAGGCCCTTTTAATGCAGATTTCACCTTAGGAAATAGGTAAAAGTCACATGATGCAAGATCTGGTGAATAAAGTGGATGTACTAACCCTGAGATGCTGTACTTGGCTAGAAATCTCTTGACAGATAACGCGGAATGAGCTGACGCATTGTCTTGGTGGAGAACCCATGATTTTCCTTCCACATTTCAGGGCGTTTTTTCCTTATTCTTTGACGTAGTTTAGAAAGTACCTCAAGGTAGTAATATTGATTAATTGTTTGACCTTCAGGAACCCAGTAAAGTTACACAATCCCATAGATATAAAAAAAAACAATCATCATTGCTTTAAATTTTGACTTGCTCATTCGAACTTTTTTAGCTCTCGGTGAAGTTCAGCTCTTCCAGTGCATGGATTGGCGCTTCGTTTCTGGATCATTAGTAAAAAACCACGTTTCATCACATGCTATTATCATTTTTAAGAAATTTAGGTCATTTTCAATCGCGTACAAAGAGTCAGTACAAACATTTTTGCGAGCTTTATTTCAAACATTTTTGAGTGGCACAAGTCCTGAAGGAGCTGACAGAAAATGACTTCCAGCACTGTTTCCAACAATAGAAAATTCACATGGAGCGTTGTAGGGATAGAGAAGGAGTGTATATTGGAGGTGACAATAAGTGATTATGGCTAAAATTAAAATTAAATTTTTTACATCAGTCTCGTTATTTAATTGCCACACCTCGTACACCATTCATATTTTAAGTACATTCATAGAAATTTATTAAAATTGTTATCAAAATTACTAAAATTTGATTAATTTATTTTAGGTTTGAATAATTCAACATCTTTCTTAATGAATTCGTCACAAAAATGGAAAAAATATGGGGAGAGTTTGTACGAAATTATGGGTAAAGTTAAAACAGCTTTGAAAGTGATTCCATCATCTGTTTCATGGGGTTCTCATAGTCAAGATGTATTTGATTACCTAAGTGGAGATTTCATGAGACCTGTTACAAATATTGGTAGTATAAACACATTTTATTTTATTTATTTTTACTTTTGAGACCTCATAGGATCACTCTAGTTCAAGTTTACGTCTGTTCCAGTGTTGGGTTTCTTTGAAAAGCGCGCTCTCCTGAGCATGGCTTACTTTCGTTTGGCCTACATTTTCTTAAAATGTTCCATTCACTGTTTCCGGTCTTTGTCGGTAAACACCCTGTTGTACACTTGTCTGGTTTTTGGTTTGAATGTTACCATATTATTAGTCTTGACTAGTTGATTGCACTTAGCTGATTTTGTTAGCAGGTCTTGTTTAGTGATTCCAAGTTCCTTCACATCCCGCTGTACATCCTTCAGCCACCTAGATCTCGACACCTTATTCCAAAACTGGTTGATCTGCCGGTTCACAAGTCTGGACTTTTCGGCTCTGAGTATGAGTCCTAGGAATGATATTCTTTTCTTTCTAAAGTCATTTGTTAATGGGGGGATTAGTTTGTAAATTTCTTTGTTTGGGATTAACCGCCACTGTCCTTCCACCATGTGACTTTTGTTCATGCACTTCCTAAGTATTTTTCTTTCTAGTGTATCTTCTCAATTCTATTGGTGTCTCCTAAGTGATATGGCCCGAATAATGTTTCGCTGGAATAGTGGATTCCTGGGAGAACCACTGTTTGGTAGTGTCTTAGTTTAGCCTTTTTTTTGGTTTAACGTCCGACTGTTCTGCAATTACTGCTAATGCAGATGGTGAAGGATGAAATGATTTTTTTGTAACATATAAAAATATGCCATGCCTGAATGGGATTCGAACCCAAGACCGCATGATGAAAGGCGAGCACGTTACCAACTACGCCAATATGGCTGGCTAGTTTAGCCCTGGTTGACAGACATTTCTTGTTGTAGACGTTTTGATTGGTTATCAGAGATTTCTTGAGTGTATTAATTTTTTCTTGCCATATGGGTCCTTCATTGAGACAATTGGTTATGATTTCTCCGAAATATTTAAATTTTTTCACAATTTCTATTTTTTGTTCGTTAACCATTACGCAACTTATGCAGAGTGGATCTCTGATCATGATTTTCATCATTTCATAGGACTTTCTCAGACCGATATTCATAAATTATATTATAAAATTATTTACAAGGATGTTAACATAAATAAATCACTTGTTTGCATTGGTAAAATTGTTTGAAATCTTTTTAGTGATTTTAATGAATATTTTGATGCTGAAAATAAGGAAAAATATTTTACAAATTCAATCACATAAGGTTTTTCAGAGGGTACTACAGTATTGTTACCTGGGAACCATGATAAATGAGAAGCGGGACAATATACAGAAAATAAAATTCTGTACATGCAAGACAAGAGCAGTTCTTAATGAAATGAGTCCTATTTCCAAGAGCCACAATATTTTACTCTTGCAACAAAAATGAGGCATCTTAAGATGTTATGTCTTCTTCTACACGGTATAGTCGTGAACCTTGGATAAAGAAGCCATCACAAGGAAACTGGAGGCATTTGAGACGTGGCTCTACGGATGACTGTTGAGAGGCCCATGGACTTCTCAAATGCCATGTATAGAGGTTCTCAGGAGAATGGAGAAAGACATGAAGGTCAAGTATAGGAAGCTACAATACTAGCGGCATATCATGAGGAAAGATCACAATATTTGTTACTACAAGGTGCATATTTTCTGTATGGAAAATATTTGGAAAACGAGGACCTGGCAGAAAAAGGGTGTTGTGGCTTTGAAATCTAAGAACTTGGGTTAAGCTCATAAGAGCTATTTTGCCGTAAATGAATAAAGCGAATTGCTATGAGGAAGAAGAGAAGAAGAAGGAGAAGGAGGAGGACAAGACGAAGGAGAAGGAGAAGGGGATGTAAAAGGAGAAGGAGAAGGAGAAGGGGATGTAGAAGGAGGAGGAGAAGAAGGTGAAGGAGAAGGAGGAGGAGGAGGAGGAGCAGGCAGAGGAGCAGGAGCAGGAGAAGGAGGAAGAAGAGAAGGAGAGTGAGAAGAAGAAGGAGAAGGAGAAGGAGAAGGAGAAGGGGATGTCGAAGGAGGAGGAGAAGAAGGCGAAGGAGGAAGAGGAGCAGGAGCAGGAGAAGGAGGAAGAAGAGAAGGAGAGTGAGAAGAAGAAGGAGAAGGAGAAGAATCAAAGCCAGAAACTACAAGAGATAGCAACAAACGGTTTTAGGATTCGTAATCTACAGAAGAAGTTAGTGGGCCTAAATTGGGTTTGAAGTTATGGTTCTGACCGGAGTGGTCCAAAACTAGAAGTCAAGAAATCAAAGTAAGAATTTTTAAACAAAAATAATGTCATTAGATTCCTTTTAAAGGGTAGATACAGAAATCAACAATGGTTTTTGTCACAGGTCAAAGGTAAGCCTTTTCTATAATTACCACCAGCCAAGAGATGTGATGTCTCATGAAACGGATTTTTATAATTAAGGAATTAATGTTGGCTACAAGTGTTTTATATTTATGCACATAATTCTGTACAAAGAACATCAGAAATGCAATAGCAAATGTTAAATGTATTTTGTTTTTTGTTTCAGTGGAAAAAGTGTTGAATGAAACAAATCTACAAGTGGTAGTGTATAATGGACAACTTGATTTAATTGTTGACACACCAGGTATGTGAAACTAATTTAAACTAAATGATGTTGATTTTTCCAAATCAAGTTTTCACTGGAAATACATTATTTCACGTCCTCTGGAACCCAAAAAACATGTTTTTACCAATTGGTGTGTGCGTGTATATAAGATAAATATTGTGTAATATAATAAATATCACAAAAAATTAAAAATTGTACTTACTTTACACTTTGAACTTAAAATACCACAAGAGGATTCGACACGAACATTTTCATTAAAATCAGTCAAATGGAAATATAGGGTGATTCAAAAAGAGCGCCGGTTTTGATATATCAAATTAAGAGATTTATTTTATTGAAAAACTGAAAATAAATACATCAACAAGTTCATCTTACCTTCCGATTTCATGTATGAAAAATGATGTCATGCATGTGTCCTCCTCTACTGCGCTGGCACGCATCAACTCTGTCCATGAAATTGGATATCACTGCACGACAAGTTTCGACTTCCATTTGCCCGATAACCCGTCGAATTAAACCCCACATACGGCAGTTCTGTTTATTAACAAAACCGTTTAAGTGGAAGTGCGCCTCATCACTGAAAATGATTTTGTTTGCGAAGGTGTCATCATCCTGCCGTTTTCTCAATACCCAGTCAACAAACTGTCGTCTCTTCTGGTGGTCTGTCACTTTCAAATGTTGCGTCAACTGAATTTTATACTGCTGGGTGATATTGGAGATCGTACCGAAGAATTCTCCGTACAGAAGAACATCGTAAACCAATTGTTGAGAACGGCGACGTATTGATTTTGCTGGGCTAACAGCCACACTGTCACGAACCAACGCAACGTTCTGCTCAGTTCGGCCAGAACGACGACGTCCAGAACTTTTAAGGTCGACTGTTGAACCCGTCTCAAAAAACTTTTTCATGAGCCTGCGAACTGTTGATTCATTCGGTGCTTCATTACGTCCTAGAGTACCGCGAAGTCGCCTGACAGTAGCCGCATAACTCTCTCCACTCTGGTAAAATGTTTTGACGATTAACACTCGTTGTGCAATAGTAAACTTCTCCATGGTTAAACACAGACTGCGAGAGCACTGCGAACAAGAGAAACTACAACTGAATCGTCAATCGGAATGTTCTCCGAAATAGAAATGAGGTCTAACAATGTTGCCAACCGATAAACAAAAATTTACCAGCCGTTTAAAAACCGGCGCTCTTTTTGAATCACCCGTTAGTAGTTTTTCATGTGATTTTTCACGTTTTTGCAATTTTCTCAAAAATGGCTCCTATAATTTTTCTAAACCAGTTAATTTACTACATTTTTATGCTCTACAAGATATGGTAATCGCCATGTCTCCGGGAATCTTGCAGAGTTTATGCTTTCGTGGTAAAATTATTTTTTAAGATTGTGGCTTTAATATGCATTTTAGAAAAAAAATTTATATAATCAAAGTTGTAGAACCTGTAACTTAAAAAACCGTCTGCATTAGCAGTAATTGCAGAACAGTCGGACGTTAAACAAAAAAAAAAAAAAAAAAAAAAAAAAAAAAAAAAATGTAACTTAAAAAAAACTTGTATTTAAAAACCTGTAACTTTTACTCTTAAATTTTTTTATAAAACGCTTAGTTTAGCGTTAATTAGAAATTTTCTGTATGTTTTTTAAGATAAAAGTGTTAATACATTTGAAGTTATACCGTATAAAGTTAATTTTTTTAGGTTTTACGTCCGACTGTTCTGCAATTACTGCTAATGCAGACTGTGAAGGATGAAATGATTTTTTGGTAACGTATGAAAATATGCCGTGCCTGAGTGGGATTCCAACCCAAGACTGCATGATGAGTGGCGAGCACGTTACCAACTACGCGAATGCGGCCGGCTATATAAAGTTAAAACATCTATAACTTTTACTTCAAACATTTTTCTCTACAGAGCCTACTTTAGCATCAAAGATTGATTTTTCTTTATTATAAGTTCGAGGGTTTCACATCATATTTTTTTTAGGTACCTTTGACTGGGTTCAAAGATTGAAATGGCCGGACGCTAGAAAGTGGGAATCTGCTGATCGTACTATGTTATTGGTTGATAACCGCAAAGAAGGTTTCATAAAAAAATACAAAAAATTTGCATTCTATTGGATAAACAGAGCTGGACATATGGTGAGTTCATTTTTACTTTCTCTTGCCTATATGAATATATAGGAAGGAAAGTATTGTTTTCATGTCGATTTAAAGAAATCGAGTTTTCACCGGATCTATACGTATTCAGACCCCCTGAATCCAAAAAACATGTTTTTAGCGATTGGTCTGTGTGTGTGTCTATGTGTCTGTGTGTGTGTGTGTGTCTGTATGTGTGTGTGTGTCTGTGTGTGTGTGTGTGTGTGAACAGAATATCTCAAGAACGGAACATCGTACGAACTTGAAACTTAAGTTACATACCACTACCGGACGCGACACGAACATTTTCATCAAAATCGGTCAACCGGAAGTAGTAGTTTATTCGTATAATTTTTCACTTTTTTGCGATTTTCTCAAAAACTGGTCCTACGATTTTTTTTAAAATCGCCTATTTTACTCAAATTTTTTATTCTCTACAAGATAGGGTAGGCGCCATGTTTGCTGAAATTCTCGGTGAGGCTGTTTTCACGTAAAAACGTTGTTTTTTTAATATTACGGCTTTAATATAAATTTTAGCGCAAAAACTTATATAATAAAAGTTGTAGAGAATTTAAAAACCTACAACTTCTGTTTCAAACATTTTTTTGTATAACGCTTAGTTTAGCGGTAATTTGCGATTTTCTGTTTTTTTCTCACGAAAACGTGTGAAAAATCGATTTTTTTAAGATTTTGGCCTTAGTATGCATTTTACGACAAAAGTGTATATAACCAAATTTATAGAAAATTTAAAGATCTACAACTTTTATTTAACGTATTTTTCTCTACAGAGCCTAGTTTAGCGTGAAATAGTGATTTTCCGTATTTTTAAGCCAGACTGAGGTTGATTTTCATTTTGAGTGTTTCACTCATGATTAAAATAAGGTTATGTTTATTGAGGTTAGTTTGCGTGTTTATTTCTAATATTTTATTACTAATGTTAGCTTTATTGTAAATTATTTGCATTGGCAAGAGAAAGTTGTGTGAGTTTTTCACACCAGATTTTTTGAAATTGAAGTTACCACCGGAAATAAACTTTTTGTCTTATTTATTGTTACCTTCAAATTATACAAGGTGTGGCTATTAAATAACGAGACTGATTTTGTAAAAAATTTTATTTTTATTTTATACATAATCACTTTTTGTCAACTTTAATATACACTCCTTCTCTATCCCTACAACGCTCCATGCGAATTTTCTGTTGTTGGAAACAATGCTAGAAGTCATCTTCTGTCAGCTTCTTCAGGACACGTGCCGCTCAAAAATGTTTGAAATAAAGCTCGCAAAAATGTTTGTACTGACACTTTGTACGTGATTAAAATGACCCAAATTTTTTGGAAGCGATAATAACATGTGATGAAATGTGGTTTTTTACTTATGATTCAAAAATGAAGCGCCAATCCATGCACTGGAAGAGCCGAACTTCACCGAGAGCCAAAAAAGCTCGAATGAGCAAGTCAAAATTTAAAGCAATGGTGATTGTTTTCTTTTTATATCCATGGGATTGTGTACCTTCACTGGGTTCCTGAAGGTCAAACAATCAATCAATATTACTACCTTGAGGTACTTTCTAAACTACGTCAAAGAGTAAGGAAAAAACGCTCCGAAATGTGGAAGGACAAATCATGGGTTCTCCACCAAGACAATGCGCCAGCTCATTTCGCGTTATTTTTCAAGAGGTTTCTAGCCAAGTACTGCATCTCAGTGTTAGAACATCCACCTTATTCACCAGATCTTGCACCATGTGACTTCTACCTGTTCCCTAAGTAAAATCTGCATTAAAAGGGACAAGATTTGAGTATGTGGAAGCTGTAAAAGAGAAAGCAGCACATGTCCTGAAGGAGCTGACAGAAGATGACTTCCAGCACTGTTTCCAACAATGGAAAATTCGCATGGAGCATTGTAGGGATGGAGAAGGAGTGTATAATGAAGGTGACAATAAGTGATTATGTATAATTTTTTTACAACGTCAGTCTCGTTATTTAATAGCCACACCTTGTATATAACAGAGCTATGAGAGAAATTATTGGCAACGTTGCTGGCAAGTCGTTGGCTGGTTATAAAGTGGGTAGGGGGCAACAGCTTTGAAAATTAGTAGTCTGAGAGTAATGAATTTCATTATACAGCCAGTCTCTGTGGTAAATGAAGTGAAGGTGTCATTTGCAGGATGGAACGTAGGTGCTTTTTAGAGGGCCTGGAATGCTGATAAACACATTTTTCTGGTTAATTAATATTTTTATTTTCTTACAGGTTCCTGCAGATAATCCCAAAGGAGCGAAAGAGATGTTAAAACAGGTGACACAGTTTGATAAACAATTGGAAATAGATGAGACCCAATGATAAACATTGTTCAGAAATGAAATACGGTTTTTAAAATAACATTATGTGAAAAATTGGAAACATTCTTCTATTTTTTAACTCGTTCACAAAATATTTTTTAGTAATTTTATTGATTTTTTAATAAAATAGTTATGAAAAGTAAAAGTAATTTTATGAATATTAATAAAATTGTGATTTTGTCTTTATATTTTTTTAAAAAATGCCCTGAATTTTGTTTCATTTGTTTCTTGGATCTACTTACTGAGTAATTAGTGAAAATATTGTGACATAAATCACTAAGGTCAATTTCGGGATCTAGGTAAATTAAATAATTAATACACTAAAGTTCAAAATTTAAAGTATTTATTACAATTAAAAGATTTACAAAATAAATAATGAACTAAATTATAATGAAGTAATACAATAGATAACCTAAATAATTTACTTAGTACTATTTACAAACAATTATACACAATGCACATACACAATAAGACAGAATAACAATAATTGACCAATGCCCGGAAACGTCGACCTTTTCTTACGTACAGTAAGCACACGCAATAAACACTCGTCAAAAATTAAACGAATACTAACTCTCCGACCGCACTTGAGGCTCTCTTTATATAACGGGTGATTCAAAAAGAGCACCGGTTTTTAAACGACTGGTAAATTTTTGTTTATCGGTTGGCAACATTGTTAGACCTCATTTCTATTTCGGAGAACATTCCGATTGACGATTCAGTTGTAGTTTCTCTTGTTCGCAGTGTAGTACTCTCGCAGTCTGTGTCTAACCATGGAGAAGTTTACTATTGCACAACGAGTGTTAATCGTCAAAACATTTTACCAGAGTGGAGAGAGTTATGCGGCTACTGTCAGGCGACTTCGCGGTACTCTAGGACGTAATGAAGCACCGAATGAATCAACAGTTCGCAGGCTCATGAAAAAGTTTTTTGAGACGGGTTCAACAGTCGACGTTAAAAGTTCTGGACGTCGTCGTTCTGGCCGAACTGAGCAGAACGTTGCGTTGGTTCGTGACAGTGGGGCTGTAAGCCCAGCAAAATCAATACGTCGCCGTTCTCAACAATTGGGTTTACGATGTTCTTCTATACCCGGGGTGGCCACAACGTGGCTCGCGAGCCACATGCGGCTCTTGAGTTAATCTGGTGCGGCTCTCGAACCTGAGTTCAGAGTAAAAATATTACTGATTTAAAAAAATATAATAATGCAATGTACAGGTTGAAAGTCTTTTAAGCTTTACAAAACTCAACATTTGTTTTGACAAGTCTTTTTTGTAGACTTGGCAACACTGCATACACACCAAACGTCACGACAGTCAGTGTCAGTCAGTACCATAGATAATATATAAGATATAATATATAAGGTATAATATAAGATAATTTATAAGGTCAGTACTCAGTAGTCAGTCACACTACCGCTGCTTACATACGCTGTAGCTAGTAACATTATTTTTGTTTGTGCTGTGTTGTTGTTTTGAGTTCAGTTCTGTAAGTGCTAGTGCTGAAATAGTTACAATACAATGCTGTCTAAGAAGCGTAAATATGAAGAGGAGAATCGAGTTTTTAATACAGACTGGGAGGAAGAATTCGTTTTTGTTGAAAGAAACTCTAAGCCAATGTGTCTTTTGTGTCAAACCACTTTGTCACAGTTCAAAGCCAGTAATTTAAAACGCCATCATGATACTAACCACGGTGGTTTCTGTAAAGATTTTCCTATTGGTTCTCAGTTAAGGAAAACTAAATTAAAATCCTTAAAGGAAAAACTTGATTGTCAGAGTAGGGTTATGTCAATGTTTACAAAAGAAGCAGATTTGACAACTGAGGCTGGCTTAGTTTTGGCTTTTAATATTGCAAAAGCAAAGAAGCCTTACACAGAGGGAGAGTTTATTAAGAAGAATATGTCACAAGTTGTTTCTATTTTAGACCCTGAAAATAAAAAATTGCAGAAATTGATAGACCAAATGCCTGCTGCTAGACATACAATAGAGAGGCGAATTTCTGTTATTAGTGGCGATATTGTTGGCAATTTACAACAAAATTTAATTGAGTGCTCAGCAATTAGTCTGGCTTTGGACGAATCTACAGATGTCAAAGATAAACCCCAATTAGCCATATTTGTAAGGTACGTGACAAAAGACTTGGAGGTTGAGGAAGAACTGTTAGACCTGGTTACATTGAATGTTACTACTCGTGGTTGTGATATTAAAGAAGCCCTGGATGGTGTTTTATTGAAGAACTCTGTGCCTAAAAGTAGTATTGTTAGCATTGCTACCGACGGTGCACCAGCTATGGCAGGTAAGAAACAAGGGCTTATTGGGCTTTTAAATGAGGATACATCATACCCTGCTTTCCTACCTGTACATTGCATTATTCACAGGGAACATTTAGCTGCTAAGTATTTTCAATATCCCCAGATTATGCAGGTAGTTTTAAAAATTGTTAACTACATTCGATCAAGTGCTAAGACACACCGACAGTTCAAATCCTTCTTAGAGGGCTTGGACAATGACGAGCTTCCTGATGATGTATCATGGTACTGTTTAGTTAGATGGCTATCAGTAAGCAATGTTCTTGACCGATTTTTTCAATTACTTGATCCAATAAAACAGTTTATGCGAGAAAAAGAAAAATCTTTCCCAGAACTTGATGACCCCCAGTGGTTGTTAGATTTGGCTTTTTTTACAGATGTGGTTCAGCATTTACAAACCCTAAACATATCACTACAAGGAAGAGAAAAACTTATTTCTGACTTAGCGCAGAGTGTATTTAGCTTTCATAGCAAGTTAAGGCTCTTTCGGAAAGATCTTGAGACTAAGACATTTGCTCACTTCAAATGTTTGAAGAAAATTATTGAAAGCAATCCTGATGTTCAAGTTGAAACTGCAGATTATTTATGTAAATTATCTGGTCTTGCTGAAGAAATCAATGGCAGATTTAATGATTTGAGAATGCTCAAGCCTTCATTTTCATTCTTGGAAAACCCATTTGGTGTTGATGTTGTGGGCGACGGCTGTCCTGTTTCATCACCAATTACAAATGATACAGCAGCTGTAGAGTTGGAGATACTAGAATTGCAAGAGGATGAAGGGCTGAAAGGACTAAAACGGAGTGGCATTTCAGCTATAGATTTTTGGAAGAAAGTTCCAGAAGAAAAATACCCTCTAACAAAATTGTGTGCTAAGAGACTAATCTCAATATTTGGCACTACGTATGTGTGTGAATCACTGTACTCAACACTTAAGTTCATTAAATCTAAATATCGATCTGAACTAACTGATGAACACTTGAGTGAACTCGTGCGAACTGCGCTTACCAATTATAAACCAAACTTCAAACAACTAACAGCTAAAATGAACACTCGTAAAAGCAATTGAACATTAAGTTAACATTGAATGTTATAAATAAGTAGAGTACAATAAATGTTTCTTCTTTTAAAATTAAAAAGTGTCTTTAACTTATTAAACATAAATTCATGTCCAAACAATGTGGCTCGCCTTAAAACAGCTTCATAAATTTGTGGCTCCCTGAGTAAAGGTTAGTGGCCACCCCTGTTCTATACGGAGAATTCTTCGGTACGATCTCCAATATCACCCGTATAAAATTCAGTTGACGCAACATTTGAAAGTGGCAGACCACCAGAAGAGACGACAGTTTGTTGACTGGGTATTGAGAAAACGGCAGGATGATGACACCTTCGCAAACAAAATCATTTTCAGTGATGAGGCGCACTTCCACTTAAACGGTTTTGTTAATAAACAGAACTGCCGTATGTGGGGTTTAATTCGACGGGTTATCGGGCAAATGGAAGTCGAAACTTGTCGTGCAGTGATATCCAGTTTCATGGACAGAGTTGATGCGTGCCAGCGCAGTAGAGGAGGACACATGCATGACATCATTTTTCATACATGAAATCGGAAGGTAAGATGAACTTGTTGATGTATTTATTTTCAGTTTTTCAATAAAATAAATCTCTTAATTTGATATATCAAAACCGGCGCTCTTTTTGAATCACCCTATAGGTGTATCAGAGAGATTTCTGGAAAGACACAGAGATTCGATGCAATATTCGATTTGGCCGGCCCGTGGTGTAGTGGTCAGCGGAACTGGCTACTATGCCGGGGTACCGGGTTCGATTCCCGGTCAGGTCTGGCATTTTTTCATCTGTAAATCATCACATATCATTACCTACGCACAAGCCCAAGGCTTATGTGGGCATCATCACTCAATAAAAAAAAAAAAATCTGGTGTGAAACACTCACACAACTTTCTCTTGCCAATGCAAATAATTAACAATAAACCAAACATTAATAATAAAATATTAGAAATAAACAAAAAACTAACCTCAAAAACATAACCTTATTTTAATCATGAGTGAATGATGCAAAATGAAAATCAACCTCAGTTTGGCTTAGAAATACGGAAAATCACTCTTTCTCTCTAAACTAGGCTCTGTAGAGAAAAATGCTATAAATAAAAGTTGTAGATCTTTTAATTTTTTATAAATTAAATTATATATACTTTTATCGTAAAATGCATACTAAGGCCGAAATCTTAAAAAAATCAATTTTTCACACATTTTCGTGAGAAAAAAAAACAGAAAATCGCAAATTACCGCTAAACTAAGCGTTATACAAAAAATTGTTTGAAATAAAAGTTGTAGAATTTTTAATTCTCTACAACTTTTATTATATAAAGCTTTGCGCTAAAATGCATATTAAAGCTGTAATCTTAAAAAAACAACGTTTTTACGTGAAAACAGGATCACCCAGAATTTCAGCAAACATGACGCCTACCCTATCTTGTAGAGAATAAAAAATTGAGTAAACCAGGCGATTTTAAAAAAATCGTAGGACCAGTTTTTGAGAAAATCGCAAAAAAGTGAAAAATTACACGAATAAACTATCACTTCCGGTTGACCGATTTTGATGAAAATGTTCGTGGCGAGTCCGGTAGTGGTACGTAACTTAAGTTTCAAGTTCGTACGATGTTCCGTTCTTGAGATATTCTGTTCACACACACACACGTACACACACACACACACACACACACACACACACACACACACACACACACACACACACACACACACACACACACACACACACACACGCACACCCACACACATACACACACACCCACACGCGCGCGCGCGCGCGCACGCACACACACACACACACACACACACACAGACACACACACACAGACACACACAGACCAATCGCTAAAACATGTTTTTTGGGTTCAGTGGGTCTGAAAACGTATAGATCCGGTGAAAACTCGATTCCGAAAAATCGACATGAGAACAATACTTTCCTTTCTATATATTCATATAGGCAAGAGAAAGTAAAAAAAAAAAATAGAAAAATCCTTTTTATGGTTCTGGAAAAATCTTAACTATGTAAACAAGTCACAATTGAATAAAAGGTGTTACACAAAAGGCCAATTATCTAAACAGGTAACCAACCGACTCTTTCACAAATAGTTGTACAACAAACGCCCTACCTTATTATACACGGCTCTTTTTAAATATTTTTTATAACTAACTCTATTGTTACTTTGTCACCCTATTATTTTACTATTTAACATTTAATGAATTTCTCAGTCCCCCCTAGAAACCTCTCGAACACACATTCCTCTTCGATATTGTCACAATACGAGTACATTCAGCTGAATACGTTTTGTCTGTTATATGTTGCGGTATCACAATTCATTCATTGCTATATACATCCAATGAACTTCAGTATTTAGGTTCTTAACATAACAAATACTAACACAGGCTTGCATATTTTTACTTTCTCTTGCCTATATGAATATATAGGAAGGAAAGTATTGTTCTCATGTCGATTTGAACAAATCGAGTTTTCACCGGATCTACACGTTTTCGGACCCCCTGAACCCAAAAAACATGTTTTCAGCGATTGGTCTGTGTGTGTGTGTGTGTGTGTGTGAACAGAATATCTCAAGAACCGAACGTTGTACGAACTTGAAACTTAAGTTACATACCACTACCGGACCCGACACGAACATTTTCATCAAAATCGGTCAACCGGAAGTAGTAGTTTATTCGTATAATTTTTCACTTTTTTGCGATTTTCTCAAAAACTGGTCCTACGATGTTTTTTAAAATCACCTGGTTTACTAAATTTTTTATTCTCTACAAGATAGAGTAGGCGCTATGTTTGCTGAAATTCTGGGTGAGCTGTTTTCACGTAAAAACATAGTTTTTTTAAGATTACAGCTTTAATATGCAGTTTAGCGCAAAACTTTACATAATAAAAGTTGTAGAGAATTAAAAATCCTACAACTTTTACTTCAAACTTTTTTTTGTGCAACGCTTAGTTTAGCAGTAATTAGGGATTTTCTGATTTTTTCTCACGAAAACGTGTGAAAAATCGATTTTTTAAGATTTCGGCCTTAGAATGCATTTTAGGACAAAAGTGTATATATAAATTTTATAGGAAATAAAAAGATTTACAACTTTTATTTAACGCATTTTTCTCTACAGAGCCTAGTTTAGCGTGAAAGAGTGTTTTTCCGTATTTTTAAAGCAAACTGAGGTCGATTTTCATTTTCCGTCTTTCACCCATGATTAAAATTAGGTTATGTTTATTGTGGTTTGTTTTTTGTTTATTTCTAATGTTTTATTACGAATGTTAGGTTATATTGGTCATTATTTGCATAGGCAAGAGAAAGTTGTGTGAGTGTTTCACACCAGATTTTTAATATCATAGAGGGGTGGAGGAGTTCAAATGGAAGGTAAACAGAATGAATATTTTGGTTATAATGTCAACATATGCACATAACAGAAGACGGAGTGTTGAATTATTTGCACTCGATCTGCTAGTTCCAGGGTTACAAAAATAATTGTGTTTCTTATCACATGGTCGTCCAATTATATGACTGAACCATTTAACAGATCATCATCATTATCATCTATCAAGGATTAGGCTCAATGGCCTATTCCGGCATCCATCTCTTTTTAGGTCTTCGCAAACCTCACTTCACTCTAAGTTTATAGTTCCATATTCGTAGAGGAAGTGAGTGTGCTGGCATGCGAAGTAAATGGTTGGACCGGTTTCTTTTACAAATATTCTTAATGAATTAATATAATAATTTCACTAATCTTCTTTTTAAACTGCGTCACCTTTATTTTATTCCTACTTACACGTGTTTCGGTGTATCCACCATCATCAGAGTAAATGAAAAATTGAAACTAAAATTTTTTTTCATTTATTTAAAATTTACAGAAGATGATACATCTAAATTTTAAATAAATGAAAAAAATTTTTAGTTTCAATTTTTCATTTACTCTGATGATGGTGGATCCACCGAAACACGTGTAAGTAGGAATAAAATAAAGGTGACGCAGTTTAAAAAGAAGGTTAGTGAAATTATTATATTAATTCATTATATGAAATAGAAATATTTCAAACTGCAGGATGCATTATAAAGATTTATTTTTGAAATATTCTTAACATTTCCCACTGTGCTAACTCGGCGCGTTCTCTATCTAACTGGGTACTACGTTTGACTGCCAGCAAAAATCTCATTTCAGCAGCCTGGATACGAGATTCATTCCTCTCTAATGACACCCATAACAGACAGGTGGAGTGTCAAATTATTTACACTCTATCTGTTTGTTGCAAGACTAAAAAAATCTGGTGTGAAACACACAACTTTCTCTTGCCAATGCAAATAATTAACAATAAAGCTAAACATTATTTACACTCAATCTGTTCGTTGCAGGGCTAAAATAAATAGTTCTGTTTCTTATCACATGGTCAGCCAATTAAATGACTGAATCATTTAAGAACAGAAGAGGTAGAGGTGTAAAAGGCGCTAATCAGAGTTATCTCCTCTGAAAGTAATGAATTTCACTATACAGCCAGACCCTGTGGTGAATGAAGTGAAGGTGTCATTTCCAGAGTGGAAAATATGTGCTTTTCAGAGGGCCCGGCATGCTGATAAGTGTACTTTTCCACTCAGTGAGGAAGGCAATGGTAAACCACCTCACTCCTCGTTTTACTTAGTAAAACCTCTACAGGTTCAAACTAGCCTTTCGGCTGATGACCTAAACAACAACACAAATCTAACATTATTAATAAAACATTAGAAATAAACCAAAAACTAACTTTAATAACATAACCAAATTTTAATCGTGAGTAAAAGACACAGAATGAAAATCAAGCTCAGTTTGACTTAAAAATACGGAAAATCACTCTTTCACGCTAAACTAGGCTCTGTAGAGAAAAATGCTATAAATAAAAGTTGTAGATCTTTTAGTTTTCTATAAACTTAATTATGTACACTTTTGTCGTAAAATGCATACTAAGGCCTAAATCTTAGAAAAATCGATTTTTCACACGTTTTCGTGAGAAAAAAACAGAAAATCGCTATTTACCGTTAAACGCACTCTGATATGTGAAATGTTAAAATAAATGTTGTAGGTTTTTAAATTCTCTAAATTTTTTATTATATACATTTTTGCGCTATAATACATATTAAAGCCGTAATCTTAAAAAGCACTTTTTTTACGTAAAAACACCCTCACCAAGAATTTCAGCAAACATGGCGCCTACCCTATCTTGTAGAGAATAAAAAGTTTAGTGAATGAGGCGATTTTAAAAAAAATCGTAGGACCAGTTTTTGAGAAAATCGCAAAAAAGTAAAAAATTACACGAATAAACTACTACTTCCGGTTGACCGATTTTGATGAAAATGTTCGTGTCGAGTTCGGTAGTGGTATGTAACTTAAGTTTCAAGTTTCAAGTTCGTACGATGTTCCGTTCTTGAGATATTTTGTACACACACACACACACACACACACACACACACACACACACACAGACCAATCGCTAAAAACATGTTTTTTGAGTTCAGGGGGTCTGAAAACGTATAGATCCGGTGAAAACTCGATTTCGAAAAATCGACATGAAAACAATACTTTCCTTCCTATATAATTATTCATATAGGCAAGAGAAAGTAAAAAATAGTTCTGTTTCTTATCATATGGTCAGCCAATTAAATGACTGAATAATTTAATAACAAAAGAGGTCGAAGTGTAAAAGACACTAATCAGAGTTATCTCCTCTGAAAGTAATGAATTTCAATATATAGCCAGACCCTGTGGTGAATGAAGTGAAGGTAAAGGCTTATTGTAAATAAATAAGTTAAATAAAATTTAAAAAAAGTACACTATTTTTTCTTTAGAACTTAGTTTTATAAGAAAACAAAATTACTAAAACAACATTCAGAAAGACAATATTTCAGAAAGTCAAAATTTTAAACTTTTTCTTTAGTGTGAGACTAACTGAATATAAACACACCATTCCTACAAAAATCACATATGTCTTTCTTTCCTTACGTAGTAACATAACACTTAGAAAAGGCATATCTTAAGTGATACAAAACCATTCTTTTAATTAAAAATCTGGTGTGAAACACTCACACAACTTTCTCTTGCCAATGCAAATAATTAATAATAAACCTAACATTATTAATAAAATATTAGAAATAAACAAAAACTAACCTCAACAAACATAACCTTATTTTAATCATGAGTGAATGACGCAAAATGACAATCGAACTCAGTTTGGCTTAAAAATACGGAAAATCACGCTTTCACGCTAAACTAGGCTCTGTAGAGAAAAATGCTTTAAACAAAACTTGTAGATCTTTTAATTTTCTATAAATTTAATTATATACACTTTTGTCGTAAAATGCATACTAAGGCCAAAATCTTAAAAAAATCGATTTTTCTCACGTTTTCGTGAGAAAAAAAACAGAAAATCGCTAATTACCGCTAAACTAAGCGTTATACAAAAAAATGTTTGA
Organism: Catonia carolina; assembly: GCA_035578175.1. Classification (NCBI taxonomy): domain Eukaryota; kingdom Metazoa; phylum Arthropoda; class Insecta; order Hemiptera; family Achilidae; genus Catonia; species Catonia carolina. Next base: position 1,312,538 of record JAQMRL010000040.1, read on the forward strand.
AACAGAAGTTGTAGGTTTTTAAATTCTCTACAACTTTTATTATATAAGTTTTTGCGCTAAAATTTATATTAAAGCCGTAATCTTAAAAAAACAACGTTTTTACGTGAAAACAGCCTCACCGAGAATTTCAGCAAACATGGCGCCTACCCTATCTTGTAGAGAATAAAAAATTGAGTAAAATAGGCGATTTTAAAAAAAATCGTAGGACCAGTTTTTGAGAAAATCGCAAAAAACTGAAAAATAATACGAATAAACTACTACTTCCGGTTGACCGATTTTGATGAAAATGTTCGTGTCGCGTCCGGTAGTGGTATGTAACTTAAGTTTCAAGTTTCAAGTTCGTACGATGTTCCGTTCTTGAGATATTCTGTTCACACACACACACACACACAGACACACACACAGACCAATCGCTAAAAACATGTTTTTTGGGTTCAGGGGGTCTGAAAACGTATAGATCCGGTGAAAACTCGATTTCGAAAAATCGACATGAAAACAATACTTTCCTTCCTATATATTCATATAGGCAAGAGAAAGTAAAAAATGGAAGTGGATGATTTTTGAAGCTTAAAGGCTTGGGCACACAGAAAGCGGTCTGTCGCGGCGGTCAGCGATCTAGTGGCTGTCGCGGCGGTCTGCGATACAGAGACGCCACATAGGGAGCGGTCCGGTCTGGTCTCATTCCTCTCGTGACGTGGTCTGTAATCGTGCGTTTTTTATATTGAGTATGAGCTCGGACGAAGAAATTCTCCTTCTGCTATTTGCATTGCAAAGCCAAAAGAGGAAAAGACGATGCTGGGTGCATAAAATTAATAAAAAGAGAAAACAATTAGGGGAATATCACCGCTTATGCATCGAACTAGAGTCATATGAAGTTAGGTTTTTCAAATATTTTCGGATGTCGCGAGAAAGTTTCGAGGAAATGCATGATTTGATAAAATGCAGGATTGGGAAGTGTACAACGAAGTGGAATTTAATTCTTACTAGTGGAATTTAATTCTTTTGTTATCGCATTCCATGCTTCCGCCTTCATCAAAACATTTTTGTAATGCTCGTCGGCACTATCATACAAACACTTATGTTTTCGAACATTTTCAATCAAAAATTCAATTTGTTCGGTCATTTTTTAATCGCAGTTGGTGAGGCGGTCAGAATCGAATCTGTAATTTTGTATTACTGGATCGCTTGTCGCCGCGACGAAGAATGGATCGCGTGGGTAGACCGCGTGCTGTTTGACGGAGATGATGCATTGTTGCGTATTACAACTAGACCGCCTGACCGCTTCGGTCACAGATCGCTGACCGCCGCGACAGGCCGCTTTCTGTGTGCCCAAACTTAAGTTCTACTCTAACCCACCGGGTTGGTCTAGAGGTAAAGTCGTCGCCAGAATCAGCTGTTTAACAGCTGATTTTTGGAGACGAAGGTTCATGGTTCAAATCCTAGTAAAGGTAGTTACTTTTATACAGATTTGAATACTAGACAGTGGTTACCGGTGTACTTTGATGGTTGGGGTTCAATTAACCATACTCTCTCAGGAATGGTCGGCCTGAGTCTGTAAAAGACTACACCTCATTTACACGTCATACATATCATCCTCATCTCATAGGGTCATTGGGTTGCTTATTGTTCAGAATTGAACAGATTGCAACGTACACATATTAGGAATTAAAAAAAAAAAGAAAGTTTTACTTTCTAGTGGAAGAGGCTACACAAAGTTTCTATGCAAAAATCTTTTTAAGGGGTTACTACTGTTTGTGATGACGACGAAGAACGTACATATACTTTTGAAAACCATAATTTTTCTTTCTTAAGTTACGAATTTCAATTTGTATTATTGGAAAAAGCTATTTTAATCACTAATGTAAGCTAGTAAAATAAGTAAATGAATACTACTGTAGAGCACAATTTTCTTCTGGTCTAACAACGTATTTTACAGAAAACAATGTACGTTAAATTTTCTTCTTCTTAAGGTGCCCTATCCCTAAGGATATTGGCGATCATCATGGGCCCACTTTACTCTATCTACTGCTGTCCTGAAAAGCTCTATTCATGTTTTTCCACACCATTGTCGTAAATTTTTCAGCCAGGATGTGCGTCGTCCTCCCGATCCTCTTTTGCCCTCCACCTTCCCTTGTATGACCAGCCGCATCAATTCATACTTTTCGTTCCTTAGAATGTGACCGAAATATCCCATTTTCCTTTTCTTTAAATTTCGTTAAATTTCTTTAAATTTTACTCCAATTTATTTTAGAAACACCTCAAGTAAACATTTTCAATTTTTTTAAACGAGTGGCTTATCGTTCAAAAGACAAAAGTATACATTGTTTTATTAAAGGGGCCAGCCGTCTGAACAAATTATATTATTTAATTTTGTGTTTTATTGAAAAGTAGTAAGTTACCAGTTTTTAATTTTTCCCAAAGTTACTTTTTGACTTATGGGATGTAACGTTTATAAGTATTTTATCTAAATTTAATTTTGTTTCCTTAATTTTTATATTTTATTTGTACCTCGAATACTTAATTCTATTAATATGGTAGATTCTCTTTTTGTAATTTCTGTATCTCTTTTAAAATGTGATCGACCCTGTGGTTATGTTATATTTTTCTTTGTTCACTAGAAATATGTCGTAGTGAATTTTATAATTCTTTTGTGTGAGGGTCTGGACAATGTTCCACCCCTCCCTCCACTGCTTTTGTTTGAGGTCGTTTACGTCTTGGGGTGTACGTGCTGTCTTAGCCGTAGACTACATCGGATGATCGCTAGAAGTGTTCTGATTGGTTGGCCAATATCGCGTGACTTGTCCCGGATGGGGGTGCTTTGAAGGTTTTTCGTCCTGTTGTGTCCTGACTTTTGTGCAATGCGGAAGCATAAGTTGAAAGTTTAATGCCCACAAAGGCAAAAATGAGGCGGTATCAATCTTGTTTTAATTAGCTTAGTTATGTTCAGTTTAATGTAAAGTTTAATTTGTTCGTTTAGTTTCGTTTTTTGTTGCTGTTGGCGAATTATGTAAAATTTATACACCGTTATGTAAATTCTAGGCGTGTACTTCCTTTATATTTTCTTGCACCCGACGCTTCGGAAATTATTGGGTAAGTGAAAAGTCTATTTCTTTGTTAAATTGTGGTGTTATGTTTTGTGATTTATCTCTGGGGCGTAGGAAAAGATTCTGGATCTGAGTGGCACACTGATCTCGTTTTAATTAAGTGCTAAAGATTCTTATTATTATGTTAACATTTTAATTGCGTCATAAAGTTTAAGGTACCTTTGTTAAAGTAATCTTGTAGTTTTTTTGTATTTGCGATTAGCAAATAATGCAGTAAGTAATGCAATAATAACGTATAAATTGTAATGCTGCAAATTATGCAATAACTTGGCGAATAAAGCCTGTAATGTTAATTCGTATGAAGCAATAGAATGGGAGAAATAATTTATAGTAAATTCATGTTATAATGTTATTTTATATTTTCTAATTTTGGGGTTAAATGGTAAAATCGCGTTCTGGGGGGGGGGGGGAATCATTTGTTTTGTGATTTCTGTTAGCTACAGAAGTGTGATTGGTGTTACAGAAAAATATATTTATCCTGGTATTCTGGTTCCTGAAATCCTGGAAATCCTGCAAAAAAGATTCTTTGGGGAGATCTTTCATCTAGAAGTTCATTTGGAGATTCAAAAAAAAATGGCTGAATATTACAACATTCTGGATTGATCGAAGTTAGATTTTCTCCGAAATAAATGGATTACGAATATTTTCAAATAGCCAGGAATTCACCCAAATTTCCGTTGTGTGAAATTGAATTATCGGGGAAGTAAAACATTTTATTTGTTATTCTTAATTTTGAACTTTATTCTTGAAATAATTGTGTAACTTATAAATTTTTTAAATTAATTTTTGATATGTTGTTGGATCCACAACTTTAACTTCCATTTTATGTATATTAATTCAACAAACTTAAATTTGATTTTAATAATTAAAATTCTTAGTCAACAGCATAACAGTTTTAATTTTTTTATTTTTCTTTCCCAAAGTGGCTCTTAGCCTTTTTGTGTGGTAAATCTCATCTCTAGGAATGAAAGTTCTGAGCTGAATTAAAATGTAATTTAGGGTGCCTACAGCTCAGGGATTTCTGAAATGACCGATTCATTTTATAAAATGAAGAAAAAACTTTTTTTGTTGTGAACCCATGTTATTTTAGGAATGAGACTTCACTTGTAACCTACACGTAATATTGTCTATCTTTTGCTTCTCCTAATTTATCAAATTGTGTCACCTGACGCAACATCTCTTTTGCTCCTTCAGGATTATCTTCTGGAATCTGTAAACCAATATAAGAATTATTAATGAAAAACAGCTCTAAGGCGGAGTGCACACCTATACGATACGATATTTATCTTGTACGATTTTTATCGTATATCTTACATGAATGCACACCAGTGCGATACGATATTTATCGTATATCTTATTGTATATCTTGAGTGTGCGGTACGATTTTATTTGTACGATACAATCTTACAAGTTCCTCAGTATATAATGAGTTCTTCAAGCGAAGAAGATGCTGTAATCTCCCGCTGATATTTCTGTAGAAGGCGAAATAGAAGGATAAACAGAAAGGTTGGGGTTCATCCATATAATTTATACAATGCACACCACAGCTCAGCTATTGTAGGCTATATAAAGAACTATCGCTGCATGAAGATAAATTCACGGAGACATACAGAATGAGACCTGAGAATTTTTATTTTATTTTAAATCTTGTTTCCTCCGATTTAGAGAAAAAGGATACTCGCTACAGGATGGCCATCACTGCAGCCGAACAACTCTTAATAACAATAACTGAATAATCTGACACTTCTCTTCTACTGTAATCCTTTAATTGGTAATTCCATAAACACGGATATTTTTGTACCTCATTTACAAAGAATATCATAAAAACAGGATCGTCCTTCATATTGTAAAAATATAATTCAAACATAATTTAAACAATGAAAATAAGAACACGCGATAGTATGATGTTTTAACAGGGGTGTCAGGGCGACTAATGTCATAAGATATTTATCGCATAAGACAAGCCGAACATATCGTATGCTACAAATATCTTACGATAGATGTCGCTGTACTACTGGTATGCGGCAAGTTTTCACCAGCAATGTGTTTTGTATTGAGCAAGCAGACATTTATCGCATTAGATAAATATCGCATATTACGTATCGTATCGTATAGGTGTGCACTCCGCCTAAAAGGCTGTTCATTACATTGAACAATATTTCAAGAGATCTAGTACTGTCCGACAAGTTTCCAACTATGATTCCCTCCCTTCCGCACTTCATCCGTGCCACCTCGCATTACGCACCGTCCCAAAAACATTAGCTCGGAGAGTCAGTGTACTATTATTTTAGTACAGCTCATTACTACAACAGTAGCTACTTATATTCATACTTACTATTTACTTTGTCTATTTTTTATTATCTTTTCATGCAAAGACTGAACTGATAGTGCGCTTCTAATATCCACGTTCCTTATTCTATCCATTCTGGTACATCCATGCACACTTCGTAAAAACTTCCTTTCCGCAGCTTGAATTCTACTATCGCTTTTAGCAGTATGCACCCAAGACTCACTGCCATATAGGAGTGTTGGAACCGCAATATTGTTGAAAAATTTGAGGCGTGTTTCCTTTCTCGTTTTATTCTTCAGATGTCTGTGAATATTTTCACAAATATTCTGAAATTTGGCCAGTTTAACTGTTATGTCTTTATCAAAATCGTATGAAACATCACTCCCAAGATATTGAAAATGTTTAACCTGTTCTATTGCCCTTCCATTCATCTCTATTCTCGTCCTTATTGTATATTTACCTTTAAAAGCCATAGTTTTAGATTTTGTGGATGATATTTCCAGATTGTATTGTTTTGCAACTTGTTCCAACATAAATACCGATTTTTGTAACTCGTCTTCATTCTGTTGTATTACAACTTTGTCATCCGCATATAAAAGAGAGTTCATAAAGAAGCCATCCGAGATCCGTATACCTGAGTCTACATTATATTTCCACGTTCTCAACATGTCGTCCACATATATATTAAACAATGTCGACGATATACAATAGACAAAGATGGTGTAGTCACCTGAACAGAATGCCAAACGAAAGGATGCCAGTGGCAGCTTTAAATTATCAACCAGTTGGCAGAAGAGATGTAGGGAGGCCGAGAGGGAGATGGGTACCGGAACAGGTTCATGTAACCTAATCCTTGAAAGTGAAGATGATGATGACTATTTACTTTATTATTTATTATTATTTGCACTTATTTACATGTAGACTACCTGTTTAAATCACAAATATACACTTACACTGTATTTGTTTAATCGAAACAAATTTATCTGAATATTGAACAACCAATCAAACCCAAAACATAATAAAACTGCACTCACTACAAAACCAATATTGCACGGTCGCTAACACTGTACAACTGAAGTAAAAGCATAGTTTATATTAGCTGCTCTCAAGTAAATAAAGAATAATGCTTACTCCATTTAATAATTAAATCGTATCAATTATTTATATTAACAGTGAACATTATTAATTAAGAACTTGCTGAGTTATATTTTGACTACACTACCTAATAGTAAACAAAAATAATGGAAACACTAATGACTTTGTTCTGGTGGTGGTCACATAATGTGTACAAAATGTTATGGATAAGAAGAATCTAGTACAAGAAGTGATATTCATATTGATAATTGATAATTGGTCATATGTGTTGTGCTTACCAATGTATTCGATCCGGCACGTAGTGCGAACGGGAATTGAAGAAGTGGGGATGGGAGGAATCCTATTTCGATCGTTGTCAAGCAGTAGTAGTGTTTGCCCTGCCCATAACAAACAGGTGGAGTGTCAAATTATTTACACTCAATCTGTTAGTTGCAGGGCTAAAATAAATAGTTCTGTTTCTTATCACATGATCAGCCAATTAAATGACTGAATAATTTAAGAACAGAAGAGGTAGAGATGTATTGTGACACTAATCAGAGTTATCTTGTCTGAAAGTAATGGATTTCATTATACAGTCAGACCCTGTGGTGAATGAAGTGAAGGTGCCATTTACAGAGTGGAAAATATGTGCTTTTCAGAGGGCTTGGCATGCTGATAAGCGTACTTTTCCACTGAGTGAGTAGTGGCAATGGTAAACCACCTCACTCCTCGATTTACTTAGTAAAACCTCTACAGGTTCAAACCAGCCTTTTGGCTGATGACCTTAACAACACAGTGGTGTTTGATGATTTTAAAACAGGTCGGCTGTCGCAATGTGTAAGAGTCAGCGTCCGCACATGCCACATCATAATTAGTAAACTTTCATTAGGGGCAATCAGTAACATAATCATACATTGAATATAGAGGGTGTTCCATGAGGAACGAATCATACTTCAGCAACTGATTATACAACTAAACATCTGGTGTGAAACACTCACACAACTTTCTCTTGCCAATGCAAATAATTAACAATATAATCTAACATTAGTAATAAAACATTAGAAATAAACAAAAAACTAACCTCAATAAACATAACCTTATTTTAATCATGAGTCGAAGACGCAAAATAAAAATCAACCTCAGTTTGGCTTAAAAATACGAAAAATCACTCTTTCTCTCTAAACTAGGCTCTGTAGAGAAAAATGCTCTAAATAAAAGTTGTAGATCTTTTAATTTCCTATAAATATGATTATAGACACTTTTGTCGTAAAATGTATACTAAGGCTGAAAACTAAAAAAAAATTGATTTTTTACGATTTCGTGAGAAAAAAAAACAGAAAATCGCTAATTACCGATAAACTAAGCAAAATACACAAAAATGTTAGAAATAAAAATTGTGGAATTTTAAATTTTTTACAACTTTTATTAAAGGGTGATTCAAAAAGATCGCCGGTTTTGATATATCAAATTGAGAGATATATTTTATTGAAAACTGAAAATATATACATCAACAAGTTCATCTTTCCTTCCGATTTTATGTATGAAAAATGATGTCATGCATGTGTCCTCCTCTACTGCGCTGGCACGCATCAACTCTGTTCATGAACCTGGATATTACTGCACGACAAGTTTCGACTTCCATTTGCCCAATAACCATTTGCCCGATAACCCGTCGAATTTCCTCCTTCAAGTCATTGATGTTTCGGGGTTTATTGGCATACACCAATGACTTCAGATGACCCCAAAGAGGAAAGTCACAAGGCGTCAAGTCACACGACCTTGGTGGCCATTGATGGTCGGAATTACGAGAAATGATGCGATCCTGGAACCGTTCACGGAGCAACAACATTGTTTCTCGTGCAGCGTGACAGGTGGCACCATTCTGCTGAAACCACAACTCGTCAACGCCATTCCATCCAAATGACGCCACAAAAACTCCCTAATCATCGTACGGTATCGGTCTCCATTTACTGTCACGGCTTGTCCTTCTTGATTTTCAAAAAAGTAAGGGCCGATGACACCGCCCGACCAAAAGCCGCACCAAACTGTCACTCGCTGTGCATACATTTCCCTTTCATTAACCACGCGAGGGTTTTCTAAACCCCACATACGGCAGTTCTGTTTATTAACAAAACCGTTTAAGTGGAAGTGCGCCTCATCACTGAAAATGATTTTGTTTGCGAAGGTGTCATCATCCTGCCGTTTTCTCAATACCCAGTCAACAAACTGTCGTCTCTTCTGGTGGTCTGCCACTTTCAAATGTTGCGTCAACTGAATTTTATACGGGTGATATTGGAGATCGTACCGAAGAATTCTCCGTACAGAAGAGCATCTTAAACCGAATTGTTGAGAACGGCGACGTATTGATTTTGCTGGGCTAACAGCCACACTGTCACGAACCAACGCAACGTTCTGCTCAGTTTGGCCAGAACGACGACGTCCAGAACTTTTAAGGTCGACTGTTGAACCCGTCTCAAAAAACTTTTTCATGAGCCTGCGAACTGTTGATTCATTCGGTGCTTCATTACGTCCTAGAGTACCGCGAAGTCGCCTGACAGTCGCCGCATAACTCTCTCCACTCTGGTAAAATGTTTTGACGATTAACACTCGTTGCGCAATAGTAAAACTTCTCCATGGTTAGACACAGACTGCGAGAGTACTACACTGCGAACAAGAGAAACTACAACTGAATCGTCAATCGGAATGTTCTCCAAAATAGAAATGTGGTCAAATGTGATCAACAACCGATAAACAAAAATTTACCAGCCGTTTAAAAACCGGCGCTCTTTTTGAATCACCCTTTATATACATTTTTGCACTAAAATGCACACATTAGAGCCGCAATCTTAAAAAACTAATTTTTTTTCGAGAAAACAGCCTCATCAAGAATTTCAGCAGACATGGCGTCTACCCTATCTTGTAGAGCATAAAAAATTTAAGTAAATGAGGCGATATGAAAAAAAAATTTTTGGAGCCAATTTTGAGAAAATCGCAAAAAAGTGAAAAATGACACGATTAAACTACTACTTCCGGTTGACCGATTTTGATGAAAATGTTCATGTCAAGTCCTCTAGTGATACGTAACTTAAGTTTCAAGTTTCAAGTTCGTACAATTTTCGTTCTTCAGATATTCTGTTCACACACACACAGACCAATCGCTAAAAACATGTTTTTTTTAGGTTCAGAGGGTCTGAAAATGTGTAGATCCGGTGAAAACTGATTGCTTAAATTCGACATGAAAACAATACTTTCCTTACTACACCGGGTGATTCAAAACTATACGGCAATCTCTTGGGATCTCATTCTATATAGCTAAAAATAAGAAAAAAAGTTCATATTAACATATGCCTGAAAACGCTTAGTTAGCGAGCTACGGCGAGCGAAAAATTTCATCTAGAACTCTGTACCCTCGGTGAAGTAAGGCCGTTTAAAAATGTTAAAGGTAGTTAAAAAGATACAAATACGAATGTTTCTTATGTTGTTTAATGTGAAAAATTGAATAAAATTGGTTCCAGAGCTGTAAATGCAATACTTTCAGAGATATCTTACGTAAAACACAAGAATTGGTGCAAATAAATAACACATTTTTGTGTTTAACTTAAGATTATTTTCATAAATGATAAATAAAGGTGTATTTTTTATTAAATAAATTTTTAGAAAATTTAATTCTGAAAATTTCATGTGAATTACTCAGGAAAAAATGGATAATAGATATTGAAATTTCGCTTTATTTAAAATCAAAACAGACGCACATAAAACGCACATTCTTAACTGCATAAAATATTAACTAATATTTAGGTTGGGAGTAACAGCTGATCAATCAGAGTTGTAGGTGAAATTTTTCGCTGGCCGTAACTCGCTAACTAAGCGTTTTCAGGCATATGTTTATATGAACTTTTTTTCTTATTTTTAGCTATAGAATGAGATCCCAAGAGATTGCCGAATAGTTTTGAATCACCCGGTATATTCATTAAGGCAAGAGAAAGTAAAAATAAACACGAATGTAAATAAGTTAACAGTATCATAAATATTTTACAATATTATTAGTACAAACATTTCCTCCCTTAAACTTCTTCTACGCACCCCAGGTTAAGAACCACTGATGTAGATAAGATGAACTAAAAATGAACTCACCATATGTCCAGCTCTGTTTATCCAATAGAATGCAAATTTTTTGTATTTTTTTATGAAACCTTCTTTGCGGTTATCGACCATTAATGGAGTACGATTTGCGGAATTCCACTCTTCAGCATCCGGCCATTTCAACCTCTCAACCCACTTCAAGGTACCTAAAAAAATCCAATCAATATTTTCTATTGAGGGAAGATATACGTACTTTAAAAGGACGTTTACAAAAAATGGAAGGGACGAAAAAGACATAGCTAATAAAATTGTGAAAGGAAAGGCATTAACTGGTCAACTGAACTCAATTCTGTGGAGTCTCAACATAAGAAAAGACATAAAGAAACGAATATTTTCAGCAATAGTGGAAGGTACGGTGACATATGGGGCAGAGGTGTGGACCATTACACAAAACATGAAAAATAGAATCAGTACAGTGGAGAACAGATATTGGAGAAGATGTTGCAGATTGACGTTACGAGATAGGGTAACGAATATAAGAGTAAGAGAGACAATGGGCATTGAAGACTCAATAATAGACCGTATTGAGAGAAAACAACTGCACTGGTATGGTCACATGCGAAGAATGAGCAACGTACGAATCCCACTGAAGGCGTGGAACTGGAGACCGCAGCGAAATAGAAAAAGAGGAAGACCGAGAGGGAGATGGATGGAAGGTATTGACAGAGCCATGGGAAGAAGAAACATGGAGGAGGAGTCATGGCAAGACAGGCAAAAATGGCGTTTTGACTGCGACAAACGACCCATAGTGTTGTAAATGGTCGCCACTATATATATATATATATATATATATATATATATATACGTACTTTGTATCCCCCAATATGAATTTGCTATTTTTAGGTACATTTTTCATAGGATTGGTAAAAAATAGGAAAATGAATGATGTACACACGTACGAGGTGTGGCTATTAAATAACGAGACTGACGTTGTAAAAAAGTTTATTTTCATTTTATACATAATCACTTATTGTCAACTTCAATATACACTCCTTCTCTATCCCTACAACGCTCCATGCGAATTTTCCATTGTTCGAAACAGTGCTGGAAGTCATCTTCTGTCAGCTCCTTCAGGACACGTGCCGCTTTCTCTTTTACAGCTTCCACAGACTCAAAACTTGACCCTTTTAATGCAGATTTCACCTTAGGGAACTGATAGAAAATAATAACATGTGATGAAAGGTGTTTTTTTTTACTTATGATCCGGGCACGAAGCACCAATCCATGCACTGGAAGAGCCGAACTTCACCGAGAGCCAAAAAAGCTCAAATGAGCAAGTAAAAATTTAAAGCAATGATGATTGTTTTTTTTTATATAAATGGGATTGTTTACCTTCACTGGGTTCCTGAAGATCAAACAATGAATCAATATTACTACTTTGAGGTACTTTCTAAACTACGTCAAAGAGTAAGAAAAAAACGCCGCGAAATGTGGAAGGACAAATCATGGGTTCTCTACCAAGACAATGCACCAGCTCATTTCGCGTTATCTGTCAAGAGATTCCTAACCAAGTACAGCATCTCAGTGTTAGAACATCCACCTTATTCACCAGATCTTGCACCATGTGACTTCTACCTGTTCCCTAAAGTAAAATCTGTATTAAAAGGGACAAGATTTGAGTCTGTGGAAGCTGTAAAAGAGAAAGTGGCAAGAGTCTTGAAGGAGCTGGCAGAAGATGACTTCCAGCACTGTTTCCAACAATGGAAAATTTGTATGGAGCGTTGCAGGGATAGAGCAGGAGTATATATTGATTTTTTTTTTTTTTTTTTTTTTTTTTTTTTGGTTTAACGTCCGACTGTTCTGCAATTACTGCTAATGCAGACGGTGAAAGATGAAATGATTGTGTGTAACGTATGAAAAGATGCCGTGCCTGAATGGGATTCGAACCCAAGACCGCATGATGAAAGGCGAGCACGTTACCAACTGCGCCAATGCGGCCGGCTGAGTATATATTGAAGGTGACAATAAGTGATTATGTAGGCCTATAATATTAAAATTAAATTTTTTACAACGTCAGTCTCGTTATTTAATAGCCATACCTGGTATGGTTGTCGGGTTTTTCTAGCTACTGACTTTTCTTCTTTTTAATCTGTTGGACCATAAAATTGAAAATAAAATAATAAAATCTGGTGTGAAACACTCACACAACTTTCTCTTGCCAATGCAAATAATTTACAATATAATTTAACATTAGTAATAAAATATTAGAAATAAACCAAAAACTAAACTAAATAAACATAACCTTATTTTAAACATGAGTGAAACACTCAAAATGAAAATCAACCTCAGTCTGGCTTAAAAATACGGAAAATCACTATTTCACGCTAAACTAGGCTCTGTAGAGAGAAATACGTTAAATAAAAGTTGTAGATCTTTAAATTTCCTATAAATTTGGTTATATACATTTTTGTCGTAAAATGCATACTAAGGCCAAAATCTTAAAAAAATTGATTTTTCACACGTTTTCGTGAGAAAAAATCAGAAAATCGCTAATTACTGCTAAACTAAGCGTCATACAAAAAAATGTTTGAAACAGAAGTTGTAGGTTTTTAAATTCTCTACAACTTTTATTATATAAGTTTTTGCGCTAAAATTTATATTAAAGCCGTAATCTTAAAAAACAACGTTTTTACGTGAAAACAGCCTCACCGAGAATTTCAGCAAACATGGCGCCTACCCTATCTTGTAGAGAATAAAAAATTGAGTAAATGAGGCGATTTTAAAAAAAATCGTAAAACCAGTTTTTGAGAAAATCGCAAAAAACTGAAAAATTATACGATTAAACTACTATTTCCGGTTGACCGATTTTGATGAAAATGTTCGTGTCGCGTCCGGTAGTGATATTTAACTTAAGTTTCAAGTTTCAAGTTCGTACGATGTTCCGTTCTTGAGATATTCTGTTCACACACACACACACTCACACACACACAGACCAATCGCTAAAAACATGTTTTTTGGGTTCAGGGGGTCTGAAAACGTATAGATCCGGTGAAAACTCGATTTCGAAAAATCGACATGAAAACAATACTTTCCTTCCTATATATTCATATAGGCAAGAGAAAGTAAAAATGACATAAAATATTTTAGAAATTTTATTCAACGTTTTATGCATATTACTATATTTTGGAGTATCTGAGGAAGTCATAAGATATATAAAAAATTTCAGCCTGGTAGGTTCAATGGCTTATTAGCATGCCAGACTTTACACCCTGCAAATGAGAAGTTCACTTCATTCATCACAGGTTCTGGTTGTGTAATGATGAAATTCATTACTCTCAGAGGAGATAACCGTGACTAGTTTCTTTTACATGTCTACTTTTTCCGCTGTTAAATGCATCAGTCATATAATTGGGTGACCATGTGATAAGAAATACAACTATTGTTTGTAGCCCTGGAACTAAAGGGTGATTCAAAAAGATCGCCGGTTTTTAAACGGCTGGTAAATTTTTGTTTATCGGTTGGCAACATTTATAGACCTCATTTCTATTTCGGAGAACATTCCGATTGACGATTCAGTTGTAGTTTCTCTTGTTCGCTGTGTAGTACTCTCGCAGTCTGTGTCTAACCATGGAGAAGTTTACTATTGCGCAACGAGTGTTAATCGTCAAAACATTTTACCAGAGTGGAGAGAGTTATGCGGTTACTGTCAGGCGACTTCGCGGTACTCTAGGACGTAATGAAGCACCGAATGAATCAACAGTTCGCAGGCTCATGAAAAAGTTTTTTGAGACGGGTTCAACAGTCGACCTTAAAAGTTCTGGACGTCGTCGTTCTGGCCGAACTGAGCAGAAAGTTGCGTTGGTTCGTGACAGTGTGGCTGTTAGCCCAGCAAAATCAATACGTCGCCGTTCTCAACAATTCGGTTTAAAATGTTCTTCTGTACGGAGAATTCTTCGGTACGATCTCCAATATCACCCGTATAAAATTCAGTTGACGCAACATTTGAAAGTGGCAGACCACCAGAAGAGACGACAGTTTGTTGACTGGGTATTGAGAAAACGGCAGGATGATGACACCTTCGCAAACAAAATCATTTTCAGTGATGAGTCGCACTTCCACTTAAACGGTTTTGTTAATAAACAGAACTGCCGTATGTGGTGTTTAGAAAACCCTCGCGTGGTTAATGAAAGGGAAATATATGCACAGCGAGTGACAGTTTGGTGCGGCTTTTGGTCGGGTGGTGTCATCGGCCCTTACTTTTTTGAAAATCAAGAAGGACAAGCCGTGACAGTAAATGGAGACCGATACCGTACGATGATTAGGGAGTTTTTGTGGCGTCATTTGGATGGAATGGACATTGACGAGTTGTGGTTTCAGCAGGATGGTGCCACCTGTCACGCTGCACGAGAAAAATTGTTGTTGCTTCGTGAACGGTTCCAGGATCGCATCATTTCTCGTAATTCCCACCATCAATGGCCACCAAGGTCGTGTTGACTTGACGCCTTGTGACTTTCATCTTTGGGGTCATCTGAAGTCATTGGTGTATGCCAATAAACCCCGAAACATCAATGACTTGAAGGAGGAAATTCAACGGGTTATCGGGCAAATGGAAGTCGAAACTTGTCGTGCAGTAATATCCAATTTCATGGACAGAGTTGATGCGTGCCAGCGCAGTAGAGGAGGACACATGCATGACACCATTTTTCATACATAAAATCGGAAGGTAAGATGACTTGTTGATGTATTTATTTTCAGTTTTTCAATAAAATAATCTCTTAATTTGATATATCAAAACCGGCGCTCTTTTTGAATCACCCTTTAGCAGATCGAGTGCAAATAATTTAACACTCCACCTGCCTGTCATAGGCAGTTATGTGTGTAAACATGATAAATATAAGGTAAAAATTTCAGCCTGGTATGTTTAATGGTTCCGAGAAAAATACCTAAATGTTAAAAATCTAAATTATTGGAAAAGGCACAAATCAAAAACAAAATGTACACAAACAAGTAAATTTCCCATTAATAGTTGGTTAGAAATATGAACCAACAGCTAAGCATATTAAAAACAGGAACGCAGATATTAAAAAAAAATTCCTTTACTCTAAAACGATCAGTATAAAATTATGAAAAATATTCGTTTTGGTGACATGATAACTTTTTTGGGTAAACCAGAAAAAAAATATATTTTTTTCATTAAAATAATTTCTTTAAAGTAATGTACTGTTTTTCTGGTAGATCTATGTCTAAACTAATGAACAACTTAAAAAACCGAAAATCAATATTTCATTCAAAATCTAGGAATTTGAAAAACAACTTAAAAAACCGAAAATCAATTTTATTCAAAATCTAGGAAAATCTTCGAACATTTAGAAATTACAAAATGATGTTAGGCAGATATATGGGACGTAAAATGTCATGTTCTTTATATCTGTATGCTCGGGAAGGTTATTTAAGGAATAATAAATGGAAGTTTTCAAGAAAGAATATTGTTAAACCAAGTACTACATTGTAGGATCAAGGAACGGACACTTAAAATAAGATAAACAGATTTATTTTTTTCTTCGTATGAGGCCAATTTTAGACCACGTGAAGTTTTTGATTCTTATATGTTTTAAAAAGAACTTTGTCTCTAATTTATTATAATTATACAGATCCCAAACGAACCTGTATTATAAAACGTTACAATATAGATTATCCATTATAAATTAGTCCAATGTATCATTGAAAAAATAAATATTATGTAAGGAAAGTAATTAGTGTGACATACCTGGGTGTGTCCAACAATTTAAATCAAGTTGTCCATTGTACACTACCACTTGCAGATTTGTTTCATTCAATACCTTTTCCCACTGCAACATAAAACATATTGCATTTTTAATTTAACCCTTTCCACTCGTAAATTATACCTTTAGTCCACGTTCAGTAAAATGCATGCCTTCCCCTCACCAAGATAATAGGACTCCCACCAAAACTGAAAAAAGGCCACTGAAAAATAAAATAAAATAAAAGAGCGCTCTTAAACCCACTTGTCCCTTAATTTAAATTTTCCACAGATAACTTCTAAAATAAATTACCTCCTTTCAAGTCCCAGTTCCAATGTCCCACGAACCAGAATCCTATTTCCTATTTAAACTATAAAATTCCCCCTAAATTTCTTGAGGTTGCAATTATTCTGTATATTGTTCCCCGAGCGACCAGGTGTTCCTTAACACGATGTCGCCATCATAGGGCCTTCTTAGCCCTCTCAACCAGGATTCAGGATTCATTCCACTCGTATTATGTTTGTACTGTGATTGCCCTCCACTTGTATTTATTTTATGATTTGTTGATACCCCCCCTATTACATTAATCATACGCATAATGTGTTATTAGTTTTAAGAGCATGGAATACTTTTTATGTTTGTTATTACTTTAATGTTAATAATGATACATAAAAAATGCTTTTTCTCACTAAAAACTTTTAAAATATAACCAGCAAAACATACACTGCTGTTGTAAAAACTGAGATAAATTAAACTATGTAACTAGAAATTGATACCTAAAACCTATTAAAAACACGTAAAATAACTGAATATTATTTTTGTGTGAATTAGTTACCTAAAAACATTAAACTGATCTTAAAGTGACACAAAATACCGCAACTAAACAACGCATGTTAACAATTAGTTTAGTTTTTTTACTAGTTTGTTATGGCGACATCGATTCAATTAATTTCGTTTATATCGATAATCGGTATTAGTCAACTATCGAAAACTACAAGAATTAATTTTTAAAACATCCCGTAGAGGCCAGCACATTACAACAGCTTTGTTAAATGCGTATTTTCATACAAAATCAGCTGTGAAAACGGAGTTGTCGGATGGGGTCCGACATACGAGTGGAACGGTAATACTATCGTGTCGGATCAGATCCGACAGTCGAGTGGAAAGGGTTTAAAGGGCTCACAGGTGCAGTCATAATTTTTGTAAAATCGGGTTTTCTGACGTCTGTTAGATAATTCTATGAACTAATTTAATCGGCCGGCCTTTTGGCGTAATGGTTAGCACCAAATGTCTTCTACACCGGGGTCCCGAATTCGATTCCCGGATATAGTTGGGAGCTGAGTTGTTTTGCTAGTGGGGGATGAGGGCAAGGGGGGGACTGTTGACAGTGAGACGTGACGTTGTCATAGCAACGGTTGCTTTAAATCCACATGGCCACGTGTGTACTGTACATTCTGAAAATATTTACTCTTCATATTAGTGATGTGACGATCATGAGCGAGTCGTACAAAAGAACTAGTTCTTTTAACTGAGCGGTGAGCTACCAGCTCTTTTATTTTCAACGACCACCACACCAGCGTTTTCTCCCCATGCAGCACGCTCTCCTCTCCGCACAGAGCTGACTTGTAAAATATAGAGTTGCCACATTTTTATTCTGCCCTGTATTCCTCTTATTTGCCCATGCCGCTCCTACTTGTATGACTCACTCCCCCCAGTTGGTAGTTGTCCCCATGTTCCTATGCATAATCACTCCACTACGGTGAAAAGAGCCCGCCATTTTAAATTAATAAACACTCAGAAGATAAAAAGGCCGGTGATTATGCCAAACTCTACCCTTTCCGTCTCCCCTGAAATCATAAACTAACCCCTACCTTAAATTATACCTTTAGTCCACGTTCAGTAAAATGCATGCCTTCCCCTCACCAAGATAATAGGCCTCCCACAAAACTGAAAAAAGGCCACTGAAAAATAAAATAAATAAAAGAGCCGCTCTTAAACCCACTTGTCCCTTAATTTAAATTTTCCACAAATAACTTCTAAAAATAAATTACCTCCTTTCAAGTCCCAGTTCCAATGTCCCACGAACCAGAATCCTATTTCCTATTTATAACTATAAAATTCCCCCCTAAATTTCTTGAGGTTGCAATTATTCTGTTATATTGTTCCCCGAGCGACCAGGTGTTCCTTAACACGATGTCGCCATCATAGGGCTTCTTAGCCCTCTCAACCAGGATCAGGATTCAGGATTCAGCTGACTTGTACATCCCCTCCACTCCACTCCACGACTAAACCAATTTCCTCTACTGTAGTCGCATCATAGCAAGGGCTACCAATACCTAAACGCTGCATGGAAAGTATACATATCGTATCAAACTCTGCCTCTGTTAAAGATAGACACATGACAAAACTTTGTTTGTGGAGAGGGATGCATGAACGTTAAACACAATGTGCTGTGGTGCGAAGGAGTGAGGCGGGAAAGTCACCCTCGGCTCGACTCCCTGTCTGTTTATTTCACATAGCTCAGCTCAGTGCTGGTCCGTATTAGAATCTACTAGCTCACTGCCACAGTTCACCCCGTCTCATCGTTTCAATTGCACGGGGCACGCTCTGTGGCATTCACTCAAGTGTGCGGAGCGGGGTGTGCTAGCTCACCTATTTTACTGTGCCATCCCATGACTATTATAAGCGCGTCAGCTCGTGATCCGTGTGAGGAATTTGTGTTACGGCATGCAGTGAAAGATTATACTATTCATAAAAAAAACATTTATCATAATGTTCTTGGCATTATAAAGTAACCTTTTTGTTTTATTATTTCAATTTATTCTATAATATAGTAACTCTTTTACTTTTCTTTCATTGTATTTATTAATATTTAGTAATTATTTACAGTTTGAGTCAGGCAGTCCCCAGAAATTAAAATATGAACGTAGCATAGAAAATAAGGAAATTAAAAAATATATATTTCCTAACATTAATTTATAGGCCTAAATAATTAGTAGCAAATTATGATTATGATTTTTTTTTACCTCAGTCAAGTGGTTAAGCCAATTCCGGGTCCTTTACCGCACAGTTTTTTATAACTGATGCAATAATTTGTCGCACTTCCGAATGAATTACCGCTTTATTTTTCCGGGAAGACATATTAAAATAAAACAAAAGATATGAAAAACAGTCGTTGAAATTTACCTACACAAAACAAATAACTTTTGGGACGTTAACACACTTTAATTTCAAAATAAAAATCACTTTAGTGATCAAAAATCATGAATAATGATTAACACATCCGAGACGCATTACCTAGCATAAATGTACAACTGTATATTGTGACACGGGTATCCGTTGTGAAAAGCAATAATACGTAGGCCTATAATAAATATATAGACATAATAATAATATTTACATGATGACTAAATGTTTTTGGACTGCACGATAAGACAAATATATTACTCACATTATATTATACTACCCGCCCCACTTCCCCAGGCGACAGAGATCATGAGCTGGCGCGCATATAGTACTTCATATTTGTCAGTAGTTACTGTGAGACCGTTCACTATAATGGTGTTAATTACGCTCGCGGCTCGTCAAGTTATTAATCTAGTTATTGTATTTGTAATCTAATATTGTTATACGCGGCCTATTTATAAACAAACTGATATAAAATATAACACTCTGTAGTAAAATATTAAAAACTAAATTTTTTTTTACTGTATTAGGGTATCGTGACATTTATCGCCAAGGTCCGTTTCGGGATCTAGGTAAATCTAATAGTCAGCACACTAAAGTTCAAAATTACAAGCATTTATTACACTTAAAAGATTTACAAAATAAATAATTAACTAATTATAATAAAGTGATGCATTAAATAACTTAAATAATTTACTTAGTACTACTTACAAACAATTATACAGAATTCACATACACAATAATAAAACAGAATAACAATAATTGACCAATGCCCGGAAACGTCGACCTTTTCTAACGTACTGATAGCACACGCAATAAACACTAGTCAAAGATTAAACGATTACTAACTCTCCGACCGCACTTGAAGCTCTCTTTATATAGGTATATCAGAGAGATTTCTGGAAAGACAGAGAGATTCGATGCAATAATAAAATACAAAAATCCTTTTTGTGGTTCTGGAAAAATCTTAACTATGTTAAGATTTTTGACTTGTAAACAAGTCACAATTGAATAAAAGGTGTTACACAAAAGGCCAATCATCTAAACAAGTAACCAACCGACTCTTTCACAAATAATTGTATAACAAACACCCTACCTTAAAGAAAAAAATCCGCAGGAGTAAGATCTGGGGATCTTGGTGGCCACAATCCTTTTGATATCACACGATGGGCAAAAAATTCTCGTACATATTCAGCGTTTCAGTAGAAGTATGGCACGTTGCGTTATCCTGCTGAAACCAACAATCTCGATCGTGTAATTCTAACAACGCTATAAATTGTTCAATTAAGTTGCGGTACACCACACCATCTACAGATGTGTCAAAAAATAAGGCCCAACAATACGACGCCTGGAGATCGCACACCAAACACCAATTTTACGTGCGTGTAGTGGACGTTCATGAAATGTGTGAGGATTATGAGCGCTCCATATTCGGCAGTTTTGGCTGTTGATGTAACCATCCAAGTGGAACCATGCTTCGTCACTGAAATAAACACGATCCAATATTTCAACACCGTTGTCATTAACAAGAGAACGTATCCAGCGACAATACTGTGTACGTTTCCCATGGTCAACTTCTTTCAGTTCATGAACGACACCGATGCGGTAAGGATGCAGATTTAATTTTTTTGTAGCCCTTAACGCGGAAGATAGTGATAATCCAGCCTGTGAAGATAACTTTCTAAGTGATTTGCCGGGTGAGGTAGTCAAACGTTGTTTCACATCGCCCAAAACTTGTTCTGTTAACACTGATGGTCGACCTGTGCTTTTCCGATCCTGTACACTACCAGTCTCACGAAATTTATTAATCAGACGCGATATTGTGGTGTTATATTAGGTACTTCAGAATTGGGAAATTTTAACCGGAACTCGTCTTTCACTCGTTCGTAAGATTTATATGCGCAATAACTTTCAATAATAAAAACACGTTCATCCTTTGAAAAAACCATGTTTGAACTTATACAGACACTACAGACACAAATGAATGCCGGGATAGCACTAGTACATGTCAGTAATACACAATGGGTCAACAATGAGTACGGTAGTGCCAACTGTTATTTGGGGGAAAAAATATTCCCTTTGCAGAAAATATTAACCCTTAAACTTGGAAGTGCGTCCTTTTTGAAACACCAGTTACTAGGTTATTGGAAGGAGGACAATCCTCTCCAACCGAATTCTTTACGCTAGCAATCAAGTGAGCTCCCATCTGTATATGGTTCATTATTTGCATTGGCAAGAGAAAGTCGTGTCAGTTTCACACCAGATTTTTTTAAAGATGACTATTGTAAATAAATTTAGCATATAACTAAAGTGTTAATAAGATATAAGGTTATTTTACCAATATTTGTAACAGGTTTCATAAAGTCACTATTTAAGTATTGAGATACTGATTGCATTTGAGAACTCCATGAAACAAACGATGAATCACTTTAAGACTTGTTTTAACTTTTCCCATAATTTCCTTTAAACTATCTTCATTTTTTCCAAAATTCTTTGATAAATTCAATCTCAAAGGACGATGAATTATTTGAACCTAAAAAAACATTAATCAAATTTTAGTATGTTTTTCTTTCTCTTGCCTGTATAAATATATAGGAAGGAAACTATTGTTTTCAAGTCAATTTTTTGAAATGACCTTCGGGCCAGCCCAGTCAGTCAGCTGGTGGTAAGTCACTATAATTTGTTAAGTAACACCGGTTGGGCAAGCGACTTTATATGGTGACCAGCTGACAGCCATCCATGAACAAACTCTATTGGGAGTCCCTGTTCAAACTGATGCCAAATTCACTTCAAAAATACACCAATCAAATTGGGTAGTTGTCAATAATGTACAGTTCTCGATAACAAATAAAAGCTAAAAAAAAAAATTCGAATTCGAATTTTCACCGGATCTACACGAATTGAGACTCCCTAACCCAAAATATGTTTTTGCGATTGGTCTGTGTGTGTGTGTGTGTGTGCGAACTTGAAACTTAAAATTTAAGTTAGATACTACTACCGGACCCGACATGAAGATTTTCATTTAAATCTGTGAACCGGAAGTAGTAGTTTATTTGTGTCATTTTTCACTATTTTGCGATTTTCTCCAAAACGGCTCCTACGTTTTTTTTGTTAAATCGCCTCATTTACTAAATTTTTTATGCTCTACAAGATAGGGTAGGCGCTATGTCTGCTGAAATTCATTGGAAGACTGTTTTCTCGTAAAAAAATTGTTTTTTTAAGATTGCGCCTTTAATATGCATTTAACGCAATGAAGTATAGAATAAAAGTTGTAGACAATTTAAAATCCTACAACTTTTATTTCAAACATTTTTTATGTATAACGCTTAGTTTAGCGGTTATTAGCGGTTTTTTTCTCACGAAAACGTGTAAAAAAATCAATTTTTTTACGATTTAAGCCTTCGTATGCATATTCTGACAAAAGTGTATAATATAAAATTTATCGGAAATTAAAAGATATACAACTTTTATTTAAAGCATTTTTCTCTACAGAGCCTAGTTTAGCGTGAAAGAGTGATTTTCCGTATTTTTAAGCCAAACTGTGGTTGATTTTCATTTTGCGTCTTTCACTAATGATTAAAATTAGGTAAGGTTTATTGAGGTTAATTTCTAATGTTGTATTACTAATGTTACATTATAACGTCAATTATTTGCATTGGCAAGAGAAAGTCGTATGCGTGTTTTACACCAGATTTTCATGTTAATAAAAAGTATTGTAGAAATAAATAAATTGAATTACCATTATTTATAATCATTATATCATTCTTTTCTAATAGGACATTATAAAAATCAACACCGTATGTGACTTGCTTTAAAGTTTTCTCAAGTCTTGACCACCCATCTGTTGCTTCTTTCCATTTTTTAAAGTCAACCAATTGTTTGACGTGTTGAGCGACTTCATCAATTTTATGAAAACCAATGGTATCCACTACACCCTGGAACAAGAAATTGACTCCTTAGAAAGACAATGTTCCAACTGACAAAGTTTCTCAAATCAAGGGCGGTTTCAGGGCTGATTTGGGGGGGGGCTATCTTGTTTTTATGTAGCTCTTACTACATACGCGTAATTTGTAATACATAGTTTGTAATTGAGTCATTGAAAAGTCCTCTTTTATGCTGTATTGCTGTAACCACAATTTTAATTTATAGAGAAATTTTCAAGGTGCTGACTGGATGCGAGTGGCTTTTCACTACTGACACTGATTGTTATCTTAATACTATTTAAAAATATATACTTTCTGTTTGACTCATTTTTATACTAAAATAATTATTGTTAATTGATAGGTACGAGTATTGGGATTCAGTTTTTTTAGAAATAATAGCTTATAGAAAATATTAAACTAAGTTTTCCTAGTATTTTGGGGGGGGGGCCATGGCCTCCATGGCCCGTTCCCTGAAACCGCCCCTGTCTCAAATAAAGTTTCTCAGTTTGTGTTAGGGTAAGCGCACAGTGAACGCTGGTCGCTAACAAGCGGGAGGCTGCCAGTAGGAATAGGCTAATAGGCTATATTAGCTGGCCACAGACGTAAAGATTTTTTGGCAAACTTGCGTACGTTCGTGAGGACTGTGTGTTATGGCTCTCGTAACGCGCCGAACTAGACTGTAAGGCGCCGGACTAAAATAAGGAAAGGAATCAAATCATAAATCAATTAAAAAATATATTTAATGTATTACTAACCCACCGGATTGGTCTAGAGGTAACGTCGTCGCCGCTAGTCAGGTGTTTAACAGCTCATCTTCGGAGACGAAGGTTCCTGGTTCAAATCCTAGTAAAGGTAGTTACTTTTATACGTATTTGAATACTAGACAGTGGTTGTGGGTGTACTTTGATGGTTGGGGTTCAATTAACCATACTCTCTCAGGAGTGGTCGACCGGGGTCTGTACAAGACTACACAGTCTCATTTACACGTCATACACATCATCCTCATCTCATTGGGTAATGGGGTTGCTTATTGTTCTGAGTTGAACAGATTGCAACGTACACATATTAGGAATTAAAAAAAAAAAAATGTATTACTAAGTAAACTTACATTTTTCTATATTATTCTAAATTCTATATGATTAAATATTCTTTTTCTCACCATAACCTTAAAATTCTGTTTTGTTTTTATTAAACTCCATTTTTGGCTAGCTTAAATTTAGGGCCGTTAACTATTTGGAACCGGGGCACCTTACATTTTGGCGCCTAATGTGGGGAACCTTACAAGGTGAAGGAGAAAGGGGATGAAAAAGAGAAAGATATGGAGCAAAAGAATAAGATGTAGTACAAGGAGGAGAAGGAGAAAATGAAGAAGAAGAAAATTAAGGATTTTTTTTTTGTTCAACGTCTGACTGTTCAGCAATTACTGCTAATGCAGACGGTGAAAGATGAAATTATGTTTTTGTAACGTATGAAAATATGCCGTGCCTGAATGGGATTCGAACCCAAGACCGCATGATGAGAGGCGAGTACGTTACCAACTACGCCAATGCGGTCGGTACTGGAAGGAATATGGAAAAGGTAGAAGAGAAAAGGAGAAGGTAAAAATGAAGGAGATGAAACAGATGATGAGAGGTAAAAGGAGGAGGAGGAGGAGGAGGAGGAGGAGGAGGAGGAGGAGAAGAAGAAGATGGAGAAAGTGAAAGAGAAAGGAGATGAATGAGGAGGTGAAGAAGAAGATGGAGAAAGTGAAAGAGAAAGGAGATGAATGAGGAGGTGAAGAAGAAAGAGAATATGGAGGAGGAAAACGAAGGTAAAGGAGAAGGAAAAGCAGGAAAATAAGGAGGAGAAAGATGGAGGTGAAGGAGAAGGGAATTAAGGAGGTCAAGAAGAGGAGAGGGAGAACTTCTTATAAGAGGTGTGGCTATTAAATAACGAGACTGACGATGTAAAAAATTTTGTTTTTATTTTATACATAATCACTTATTGTCACCTTCAATATACACTCCTTCTCTATCCCTGCAACGCTCCATGCGAATTTTCCATTGTTGGAAACAGTGTTGGAAGTCATCTCCTGTCAGCTCCTTCAGGACTCGTGCCGCTCAAAAATGTTTGAAATGAAGCGCGCAAAAATGTTTGTACTGATACTTCGTACGCGATTGAAAATGACCCAAATTTTTTGGAAACGATAATAACATGTGATGGAACGTGGTTTTTTACTTATGATCCGGAAACGAAGCGCCAATCTATGCATTGGAAGAGCCCAACTTTACTGAGAGCCAAAAAAGTTCGAATGAGCAAGTCAAAATTTAAAAGCAATGATGTTTTTTTTATATCCATGGGATTGTGTACCTTCACTGGGTTCCTGAAGGTCAACAATTAATCAATATTACTACCTTGAGGTATTTTCTAAACTACGTCAAAGGGTAAGGAAAAAACGCCCCGAAATGTGGAAGGACAAATCATGGGTTCTCCACCAAGACAATGCGCCAGCTCATTCCGCGTTATCTGTCAAGATATGTTAGCCAAGTACAGCATCTCAGTGTTAGGAGATCCACCTTATTCACCAGATCTTGCACCATGTGACTTCTACCTGTTCCCTAAGGTGAAATCTGCATTAAAAGGGACAAGATTTGAGTCTGTGGAAGCTGTAAAAGAGAAAGCGGCACGTATCCTGAAGGAGCTGACAGAAGATGACTTCCAGCACTGTTCCCAACGATAAAAAATTGGCATGGAACGTTGTAGGGATAGAGAAGGAGTGTATATTGAAGGTGACAATAAGTGATTATGTATAAAATAAAAATACATTTTTTACAACGTCAGTCTCGTTATTTAATAGCCACACCTCGTATACTCATGTATTAGTTTTTGCACAATCTTCTTGTGTTAGTGCCTATTCGTTCCGAATATTGGCGATCAGTCTGACTATGGCTATCTTATCTACAGCCATCCTGAAAAGTTCTGTTGTAGTCTTGGAGAACCAGGTACGCAGGTTCTTCAGCCATGACATTCTTCTTCTTCCTGGTCCTCTTCTGCCATAGATCTTTCCTTGGAGAACGGATTTCAGCAGGCCGTATTTTTCTTCATTCCTCATGACATGGCCGAAATATGCAAGCTTCCTGCTCTTGATGGTGTTCATCACTTCCAAATCCTTATTCATTCGCTCCAATACAGCTTTGTTGGTCACTTTGTCCATCCACTCTCCTATACAACCACATCTCAAAAGCCTCGAGTCTTATCTCAGTTTATTTGGTCAATGTCCATGACTCCATCCCGTAGAAGAGTATTGAGAATATGTAGCAGTGGAGGAGTTTGATTTTGATGCACATGTTAAGGTTGTGACTCCTGAACAGTTTTGCCATCTGATTGAATGCAGCCCTCGCTTTTCCTATTCTGCATCTCACCTCCTGAGAATGATCCCATTTCTCATTGATTAAGGTTCCCAGATAAGTGAACTGTGGCACCCTCTCTATCGGTTTGGTGTTAAGCATTAAGTCACATCTTCCTACTGCTCCCCTACTAATCACCATGAACTTAGTTTTACAATGTAAAACTATAACTATAACTGTTTTGCACAATGTAAAATATAAATTAACCCTTTATAGGGCAGTACTACGAGGAAAAATAAAGGGCTACATGTTGTAAAATGTTAAATTTTGTTTTATAGGGACTTGAATAATGGTGTTTTCTAGTGCCAGAACAGTAAAATATTTCTTTTTTTTAGGTCAAGCCCTGGTAAGTATACTTACCAAGGAATGTTTATTGAAATGGGAATCACATAATGCTAAGTGGTAAGAATGCTTATTAGAAGAACACCTTGTAGCCCTATAAAACAGAAAAATGTGGCGAATAAATTATCTTAACTTTATATCACCATGAATGCTTGGTTTCCTGTAAAAACTAGAATTTTCTAAGCACTGTACAAATATAACAACAAAACAACATGGTAGCGTACGCTGGTAGAAATTCTTACCACATTCGTGTAACTCACAAAGCAAATGGTTGCTGCGCGCTAATTTCAATATGTGGATAGCCTACTTACCAGAGAGCATTATAAATCATAAAATGCCAATAAGGTTCAACTACATGTAGTCCAGCCTCTCTTAGTTTGCTTTTAATGTAAACAAATAATGACGTCACTGAGCATGCGCATTATATCAAAATGTTTACACGCTGATTAAAAAGTAACAACAAAATACTTTCAAAAGTATTTAAATACAAAATACTTTGAAGAGTATTTTTCTAAATGAAATTGTTAGGCCTATATCATATCATGACTGAAGTTTTTAGTACTTTAAGTACTTATAATTTAAAAAATAGTTAACTTAATAGGAATACGACATCCGTAAAGTCGTAGACTCTAGCGTGCACCCTGTAGTAGACGTCACTGAGCATGCGCATTATATCAAAATGTTTACACGCTGATTAAAAAGTAACAACAAAATACTTTCAAAAGTATTTAAATACAAAATACTTTGAAGAGTATTTTTCTAAATGAAATTGTTAGGCCTATATCATATCATGACTGAAGTTTTTAGTACTTTAAGTACTTATAATTTAAAAAATAGTTAACTTAATAGGAATACGACATCCGTAAAGTCGTAGACTCTAGCGTGCACCCTGTAGTAGGTAGCTTTTGTTGTTGACAGGAGTAGCAAACTAACAACGGCTGAACTGTAGCTTATTCTTACAAAAAAAAAATCGACCTTATTGCCAGTTGTAGGTATACCTACCACAGATCTATAAATGGTTAAAAAAATGTTTAATTGAAGTTGTAGCTACACTCTACCAGAGCATAGCCTACTTATACTTACAAGGTTTAGTAGATAAGGTGCCCAAGTCAAACATGAGTCGATTGGAGAAATCCAAGAATCTCCTAACGCCACGCCTTTAAAATTAATGTTTAATTTATATTTCATTATATCCTGAAACAGAAATTAAAGGAATTTAAAATTGTTAAAACAAGCAGTGGACTTACATGCGTATTCGTCGACTATTTAAATGTTTTTATATAGCCTACATTGGTATGCGTACTTGATAGGACGATTTCTCCTGAATCCTGAATCCTGAATCCTAATTGAGAGGGCTGAGAAGCCCTATGATGGCGACATCGTGTTAAGGAACACCTGGTCGCTCGGGGAACAATTTTACCGAATAATTGCAACCTCATGAAATTTAGGGGGAATTTTATAGTTTAAAATTAGGAAATAGGATTCTGGCTCTTGCGGGATTGGGACTGGGACTTCAAAGGAGGTAATGTATTTTAAGAAGTTACCCGTGGATGAAAATTTATATTAAGGGACAAGTGGGTTTAAGAGCGGCTCTTTTCTTTTTTTTGTTTTTCAGTGGCCTTTTTCAGTTATGTGGGAGTTTTATTGTCTTGAGGAGGGGAAGGCACGCACCGTACTTAACGTGGACAAATGGTACAATTTTAGGTAGGGGTTAGTTTATGATTTTATGATTTTTCTCCTGAATTTGTTTTAACCCTTTATAGGGCAATACTGCGGTGGAAAATATACATGTTGTAAAATGTTAAATTTTGTTTTATAGGGACTTGATTAATGTATTTCTAGTGCCACAACAGTAGTCGTTTTCTTTTTTTATGTTAAGCACTGGTAAGTATACTTACCAAGAAACGTTTATTGAAATGGGAATCACGTAATGTTTAGCGGTAAGAATGTTTATTAAAACAACTTGTATAGTCCTATGTAACAGAAGTATAGAATACTTTATCTCAACTTTATATTAGCATGAATGCTTGCTCTCCCGTAAAAAAACTCGAATTTTCTAAGCACTGTGCAAAAATAACAACAAAACATTACGGTTGCGTACGATTATATGATGAATCCTTACCACATTTGTGTAACTCATGAAGCGAATGGTCTTATTTCAAAATTTGGATAGCCTACTCTCCAGAGAATATCAAAACCATAAAATGCCAATAGGACTCAATTGCATAGCTTATTCTTTAAAAAAATCGACCTTATTGCCAGTGGTAAGTACAGTCAACTCCAGATTATCCGCGGAATTGGGTGGCACGAGTGCCGCGGATAGTCCGCAAAATGACGAAAAAAAGCGTAGGCATATACTGTAGCCGCCTACACTAGTATACCGTATAAAATCTTATTAATTTTTTGTTATTTAAAGTACATAAATATGTACAAGAAGAGAACGAACGAACACATAATGAATTTCCTAGGCGAAACTCTAACAACTAAGCTCATAAAACGTCGACTACAATATTACGATCACATGATGAGATTCCAAAACAAAAATAACGAAACGTACAAAATGATCACATATCAAGAAAGTTTTAAAAACAAAGATAGATGGATCAAAGAAATCGAAACAAACCTAAACACCATAAACGCTTCACGTAACGATGTAATAGATGGAACTGCCTTTAGAAGGAAAATAAAAGATTTTGGGAATTTCCCGACTGCAGAAACAAGGCAGAGGAGATGGACGCAGGAACAAACGGAGAAGGTTAGCGAGAGGATGAAGGCGTACCATGCGAACAAGCGACAGCTTAAGAAATAATTTTACATAACCAGTGCGTTCTTTATATAGGACAATACAATAAAAAAAAAAAAAAAAAAAAATATGTACAATAATGAAAACACTAACTTAAATTACAAAATATAACATTACAATTTTAAATGTTGTTAATTAAATTATTTTTTGTCCCTAAAAATGTTTGTTTACTGTAATTTTTTTAAAATTAGTACATACAATGTATTTTAGAAAAAAAACATAAAAATATTGTTTACTTACAAATGATGTGCAGAAGCTATGTTGTAATAGAAGTCACAACGTTTTAAAAAAGTCAGTCATCTGCTTTTGTTTTTTTGAGTTAAAACACTTTTTCTTGATTTGGGACAGAAGTTTTCTCAATATAAGTTTGTCACAAAGCAAAGCGTGTGCTTTACAAATTTAAGCATGTGCTTTACTTAACAAAGCGCGTATTTACAAATTTAAGCGTGTGCTTTACAAATTTAAGCGTGTGCTTTACTTAACAAAACGCGTATTTACAAATTTAAGCGTGTGCTTTACAAATTTAAGCGTGTGTTTTACTTAACAAAGCGCGTATTTACAAATTTAAGCGTGTGCTTTACTTAACAAAGCGCGTATTTACAAATTTAAGCGTGTGCTTTACAAATTTAGGCATGTGCTTTACTCAACAAAGCGCGTATTTACAAATTTAAGCGTGTGCTTTACAAATTTAAGCGTGTGCTTTACTTAACAAAGCGCGTATTTACAAATTTAAGCGTGTGCTTTACTTAACAAAGCGCGTATTTACAAATTTAAGCGTGTGCTTTACTTAACAAAGCGCGTATTTACAAATTTAAGCGTGTGCTTTACAAATTTAAGCATGTGCTTTACTTAACAAAGCGCGTATTTACAAATTTAAGCGTGTGCTTTACAAATTTAAGCATGTGCTTTACTTAACAAAGCGCGTATTTACAAATTTAAGCGTGTGCTTTACAAATTTAAGCATGTGCTTTACTTAACAAAGCGCGTATTTACAAATTTAAGCGTGTGCTTTACAAACTTAAGCGTGTGCTTTACTTAACAAAGCGCGTATTTACAAATTTAAGCGTGTGCTTTACAAATTTAAGCGTGTGCTTTACAAATTTAAGCGTGTGCTTTACTTTACAAAGTGCGTACTTCGTGTGCTGTACAAATTTTATCTTTAATGTTATCACATTACAAGAAATTTACTTATCGTTAACGTTAAGAAAAAAGAATGAAAAAAAATTTATTCGACGTGCGCGGATAATCGGGAGTTGTCTGTAGCTATAGGCCTACTTACCAAAGACCTATAAAGGGCTAAATTCAGAATTGATTTTGTATCGGCTACAAAAATCTTTTGTTGATAAAATCTAGTGTAATTAAACTTTAATTTGTGCAAATGTTCAATTTTAATCATAAGTGTTATGAAGCTAAATTAAAACAAACTGTTGAACTTAAGGGGAAATGGCACGATGGTTTTTAACTCAAAATTTAGATTTTTGTTTATTTATGTTTTTCAATAGTTTAGGCCTAGATCTACCAGAAAAAACATTATATTACGTCAAAAAAAATTTTGTTATAAAAAACTTAAGTTTTTGTAAAGTTTACACAGAAAAATTATTATGTTACCAAGAACAAATATTTTTCACAAATTTTATACTGCTCGTTTTAGTGCAAAGGGAATTTTAGTTTTGTAAAATATCTGCATTACTGTTTTTTGCATTCTCAGATGTTGGTTTAGCTTTCTAAACAACTGTTGATGGGAAATTTACTTTTGTTTGTGTACATATTGTTTTTGATTTGTGCCTTCTTGTTTCTTGCGTTTTCCTGTAAATTTAGATTTTTAACACTAGGTACATTTTTCTCAGAAACCAATAAAGCTATCCGGCTGAAATTTCTACCAGTTAATTATCTTGTATATTCACATACCGACATTTTTATGATTTCCTCAGGTGCTCCAAAAATTAGTAATACGCAAAAAACCTAGAAATCAATTAGTAAAAATTTTATGTTATTCGTAATTTAAAAAAAAAAGTGTTACGGTCCATAGATTAAATTTAAAAAAATTCAGTAGCTCGAGAAGAAACCCTACACTACACCTATAGTGTGTAAAGTTTAGTTTTCCTATCATTTACCAATCCTATGAAAAATGTAACTACCTAAAAGTAACAAATTTAACATTGGCGAAATTAAGATTTTGGGTTTTTTATGTTTTTCAATAGTTTATACCTGGATCTACCAAAAAAAATTACGTCAAACAATTTTTACTTTCTCTTGCCTATATGAATATATAGGAAGGAAAGTATTGTTTTCATGTCGATTTTTCGAAATCGAGTTCACACCGGATCTATACGTTTTCAGACCCCCTGAACCCAAAAAACATGTTTTTAGCGATAGGTCTGTGTGTGTGTCTGTGTGTCTGTGTGTGTGTGTGTGTGTGTGTGTGTGAACAGAATATCTCAAGAACGGAACATCGTACGAACTTGAAACTTGAAACTTAAGTTACATACCACTACCGGACGCGACAGGAACATTTTCATCAAAATCGGTCAACCGGAAGTAGTAGTTTATTCGTATAATTTTTCAGTTTTTTGCGATTTTCTCAAAAACTGGTCCTACGATTTTTTTTAAAATCGCCTATTTTACTCAATTTTTTATTCTCTACAAGATAGGGTAGGCGCCATGTTTGCTGAAATTCTCGGTGAGGCTGTTTTCACGTAAAAACGTTGTTTTTTTAAGATTACGGCTTTAATATAAATTTTAGCGCAAAAAATTATATAATAAAAGTTGTAGAGAATTTAAAAACCTACAACTTCTGTTTCAAACATTTTTTTTTGACGCTTAGTTTAGCAGTAATTAGCGATTTTCTGATTTTTTCTCACGAAAACGTGTGAAAAATCGATTTTTTTAAGATTTTGGCCTTAGTATGCATTTTACGACAAAAGTGTATATAACCAAATTTATAGGAAATTTAAAGATCTACAGCTTTTATTTAACGCATTTTTCTCTACAGAGCCTAGTTTAGCGTGAAATAGTGATTTTCCGTATTTTTAAGCCAGACTGAGGTTGATTTTCATTTTGAGTGTTTCACTCATGATTAAAATAAGGTTATGTTTATTGAGGTTAGTTTTTTGTTTATTTCTAATATTTTATTACTAATGTTAAATTATATTGTAAATTATTTGCATTGGCAAGAGAAAGTTGTGTGAGTGTTTCACACCAGATTTTTTAATGAAAGAAATTACCTTTTTATCAGGTTTACCCAGAAAAATTATCGTCACCAAAAACGAATATTTTTCATAATATTTTATACTGCTTGTTTTAGTACAAATGGAATTTTAATTTTTTTAAATATCTGCATCACTGTTTTTAACATTCTCAGCTGTTAGTTCAGCTTTCTAACTAACTATTCATGGGTTATTTACTTTGTGTAAATTTTGTTTTTGACTTGCGCCTTTTTGTTTTTTGGATTTTCCCGTAAATTTAAATTTTTAACACTTAGATATATTTTTCTCAGAAACCATTAAACCTATCGGGCTGAAATTTTTACC
This sequence comes from Catonia carolina, assembly GCA_035578175.1. NCBI lineage: Eukaryota > Metazoa > Arthropoda > Insecta > Hemiptera > Achilidae > Catonia > Catonia carolina. Next base: position 1,346,021 of record JAQMRL010000040.1, read on the forward strand.
AGTTATTTACATTGTACATGCTCATATACCGACATTTTTATGATTTCTTAGGTGCTTCAAAAATTAGTAATATGCAAAAAACTTAGAAAAACATTTTATAAAAATGTTATGTTATTCGTTACCTTTTTTAAATTTTATGGTCCAACAGATGAAATTGAAAAAATGTCAGTAGCTGGAGAAACTCAACAACTATACGGATGTAAAACTTGAGTTTCCTATCTTTTACCAATTCTGTGAAAAATGTACCCAAAAATAGCAAATTTAACATTAGCGGGATACAAAGTACAGCCTCTCCTTAAGATACAAAAAAGGACAAACTCGTTTACGGAGGGTAAATATAACGTGATACAATTTTGTTGTGTTAACTTTGATCCTTGCCCATAACAGACAGGTGGAGTGTCAAATTATTTACACTCATTCTGTTAGTTGCAGGGCTAAAATAAATAGTTCTGTTTCTTATCACATGGTCAGCCAATTAAATGACTGAATCATTAAACAACAGAAGAGGTAGAGGTGTAAAGGACACTAATCAGAGTTATCTCGTCTGAAATTAATGGATTTCATTATACAGCCAGACCCTGTGGTGAATGAAGTGAAAGTGTCATTTGCAGAGTGGAAAATATATGCTTTTCAGAGGGCCCGGCATGCTGATAAGTGTACTTTTCCACTCAGTGAGGAAGGCAATGGTAAACCACCTCACTCCTCGATTTACTTAGTAAAACCTCTACAGGTTCAAACCAGCCTACAGGCTCATCACCTAAACAACAACAACAACTTTGATCCGCCATTTGGCAAGCCATGATTTAAGGCGAGAATTACGTACAATAGTATTTTTATAGTCTATACTAATACAGGGTGATTCAAAAAGAGCGCCGGTTTTTAAACGGCTGGTAAATTTTTGTTTATCGGTTGGCAACATTGTTAGACCTCATTTCTATTTCGGAGAACATTCCGATTGACGATTCAGTTGTAGTTTCTCTTGTTCGCAGTGTAGTACTCTCGCAGTCTGTGTCTAACCATGGAGAAGTTTACTATTGCACAACGAGTGTTAATCGTCAAAACATTTTACCAGAGTGGAGAGAGTTATGCGGCTACTGTCAGGCGACTTCGCGGTACTCTGGGACGTAATGAAACACCGAATGAATCAACAGTTCGCAGGCTCATGAAAAAGTTTTTTGAGACGGGTTCAACAGTCGACCTTAAAAGTTCTGGACGTCGTCGTTCTGGCCAAACTGAGCAGAACGTTGCGTTGGTTCGTGACAGTGTGGCTGTTAACCCAGCAAATTAGGGAGATTTTGTGGCGTCATTTGGATGGAATGGACATTGACGAGTTGTGGTTTCAGCAGGATGGTGCCACCTGTCACGCTGCACGAGAAACAATATTGTTGCTCCGTGAACGGTTCCAGGATCGCATCATTTCTCGTAATTCCGACCATCAATGGCTACCAAGGTCGTGTGACTTGACGCCTTGTGACTTTCCTCTTTGAGATCATCTGAAGTCATTGGTGTATGCCAATAAACCCCGAAACATCAATGACTTGAAGGAGGAAATTCGACGGGTTATCGGGCAAATGGAAGTCGAAACTTGTCGTGCAGTAATATCCAATTTCATGGACAGGGTTGATGCGTGCCAGCGCAGTAGAGGAGGACACATGCATGACATCATTTTTCATACATAAAATTGGAACGAAAGATGAACTTGTTGATGTATTTATTTTCAGTTTTTCAATAAAATAAATCTCTTAATTTGATATATCAAAACCGGCGCTCTTTTTGAATCACCCTATACAATAAAGAAGAAACGTCTGTTTGTTTGTTTGTATGAGGTGGTAATCTCAGAAACTACTCAACTGATTTAAAAAAAATCTTTCATTGTTGCATAGCTTAGAGAGCATGCTGATCAATATAGGCTATTTTGCAACTTTAAGTAACTTTAATTAAGTGAGTTAAGCAACTTAAACTGTGACGACGTCGCATGTTTTAGTTTATCGGGTGCATAGCACTCTTATTTTTTCAAAGTCCTCTGGATGGTGTATTTTTTGGGCTAGAAGCACGATTCACCTTTTATATTCCATAGAAAAACGTGAAGAATAACATTCGATTACAAAAACATTAAAAATTCGGAAATATTCAAAATTTTTATTTTTGTACTGTGTTTGACATTTTTATGTGTTTTCATTGGACAGGTAGCGAATGAGTCACATATTTCCAATTACTCTGCACCCTGCACCCTGCACCCACGTATCTTACCTCAGCCATATATATCAACTGTCTCTTTCTTTTCCATCGGTATTCTTCTATGCATCTATTCAATTCTGTTAAATCGCAGGGACAAACATATAAAACGGTGGGCATCGATTTGAGACAAGAGTGCTTCCTTCACTCATGGACAACTTTATGTCGGACTTTCTAGAGCTGGAAGTGCAGAAAAACAATTTATTTTGCTGCCACAGGGCAACAAAACCACAAATATTGTATATAGAGAGGATTTAAAATAATTTAATGAGGCCTACATTAGGTGCCGTGAAGCGAAGCGAGCAGGAGTTGCTAGTTACCTTATAAAGTTCGTAAGCGAATTCAATAGCCATTTTCCCTCCATATGATTCTGAAAATATGTACAATGGTGTTTTGCTCTCAAACTTCTGATATTTCTTGTAAAATGCTTTAATAAATGTCATCAAGTCAAGTGCAATCTGGTGATTATTTTTTGTATATAACGAATCATTCTCTACATAACTGAATCCAGTTCCAACTGGATTATCGATGAACAAAACGTTCACATATTTTGTCTGTAACAAATAATATAACAAATTTACGGTAAAATTTATTTAGTAACATTTTAATTTTTTAATTTAAACTCTCTGAATTAATTTAAAAACAATGCTTTTTTACTTTCTCTTTCCTATATGAATATATTGGAAGGAAAGTATTGTTTTCATGTCGATTTTAACAAATACACTCTTCACCGGATCTACACGTAAACAGACCCCCTGACCCAAATAAAATGGTTTTAGAGATCGGTCTGTGTGTCCGTCCGTCCGTGTGTCTGGGTCTGTGTGTGTGTGAACAAAGTATCTCAAGAACGGAACATCGTACGATCTCGCGTACCGATTTCAATTTTAGTTTTCAATTTTAAAATAAATTCTTTTGTCTTGCATATTTTATTTTTACTTTCTCTTGCCTATATGAATATATAGGAAGGAAAGTATTGTTTTCATGTCGATTTTTCGAAATCGAGTTTTCACCGGATCTATACGTTTTCAGACCCCCTGAACCTAAAAAACATGTTTTTAGCGATTGGTCTGTGTGTGTGTGTGTGTGTGCGTGTGTGTGTGTGTGTGTGTGTCTGTGTGTGAACAGAATATCTCAAGAACGGAACATCGTACGAACTTGAAACTTGAAACTTAAGTTACATACCACTACCGAACGCGACACGAACATTTTCATCAAAATCGGTCAACCGGAAGTAGTAGTTTATTCGTGTAATTTTTCACTTTTTTGCGATTTTTTCAAAAACTGGTCCTACGATTTTTTTTAAAATCGCCTATTTTACTCAATTTTTGATTCTCTACAAGATAGGGTAGGCGCCATGTTTGCTGAAATTCTCGGTGAGGCTGTTTTCACGTAAAAACGTTGTTTTTTTAAGATTACGGCTTTAATATAAATTTTAGCGCAAAAACTTATATAATAAAAGTTGTAGAGAATTTAAAAACCTACAACTTCTGTTTCAAACATTTTTTTGTATGACGCTTAGTTTAGCAGTAATTAGCGATTTTCTGATTTTTTCTCACGAAAACGTGTGAAAAATCGATTTTTTAAAGATTTTGGCCTTAGTATGCATTTTACGACAAAAGTGTATATAACCAAATTTATAAAAAATTAAAAGATCTACAACTTTTATTAAGAGCATTTTTCTCTAAAGAGCCTAGTTTAGAGAGAAAGAGTGATTTTCCGTATTTTTAAACCAAACTGAGTTCGAATTTCATTTTGCGTGTTTCACTCATGATTGAAATATGGTTATATTTTTGAGATTAGTTTTTTGTTTATTTCTAATGTTTTATTACTAATGTTAGGTTTATTGTTAATTATTTATATTGGCAAGAGAAAGTTGTGTGAGTGTTTCACACCAGATTTTTCTTATTGTGAGCAAGCGTTTATGCAGGCAGTAAACTAACAAGCAAGATAACGACTGTAGTATGTTTTCAGATTTGGATTATAACGGTAAAGACCTTTGAGTGCATGCGTAGTTATGCCACATATCTCCGTCTCACTCGCTCGGCTATGGGACATTAATTCGTCTGATATCTGTACATTATCATTGTCTGATAACGCCTTAGTAGTCTGATACAGGGTGATTCACGAAGATATGCAGAAACTTTAGGAGCTCATTGTACATGTAAATATAAAGAAAAAAGTTTATATAAACATGGGTCCGGAAATGCTTCGTTTCCGAGTTAGGCTAGCGAAAGCTTCGCCCGGGTTTCAGCTCACCAGGTGAAATGAGGTCTTCCTGAAATTCTGGTAAGGTAGATTAATGGGCGAATTCAATCATTTCTTATGGTTTTTGATCTGATAAATTGAATAAAACAGGTCCCAGAACTGTAAGTTAAATATTTTTTAAGAAAACCAGTGTCAAATGCAAAAAATGAAGTGAAAACACATTTTTTTCATCTTTGGGCAAGAATAACTTTGTTATTTCACCAAGAAACAGTTAAATGTTTTGAATAAAACATGTTGAAAATTTTATTCTGAACAAACCGGTGTAAATAAAGAACACAGAAAGCGAATAGATGTTTGATTAAACGAATTTTTATTCATAACAGTATAAAGAAAAGTAACCGGAAAACGGTAAAACTTGTAAAAGAATGAAGGAAAAAACAACCGAAAATAAAAGAATCAAGCGATTGCTAATCGAACAGTACAGAGCATGTGCAGGTCGAACGGAAGGTGCGTTCACACGATATTTTGATGATGTGAAATAACGTAAAAGGTCCAATTTTGTTTTATAGGGACTTGAATAATATATTTCTAGTGCTAGAACAGTAAGATATTTCTTTTTTTATGTCAAGCCCTGGTAAGTATACTTAACAAGGAATGTTTATTGAAATGGGAATCACATAATATTTAGTGGTAAGAATGCTTATTAAAACAACTTGCAGCTCTTATAACAGTAAAACGTGTCAAATAACTAATCTTAACTTTATATTAGCATGAATGCTTGCTTTTCCGTAAAAAACTTGAATTTTCTAAGCCCTGTAAGAAAGTAACAACAAAAAACAACACGGTAGCGTACGCTGGTATGAATCCTTCCTTACCACATTCGTGTAACTCATGAAGCAAATGGTCGCTGCGCGCTAATTTCAATATGTGGATAGCCTACTTACCAGAGAACATCTACAAAATCATAAAATGCCAATAAGGTTCAACTGCATAACTTATTCTTAAAAGAGATCGACCTTATTGCCACTGGTAAGTATACCTACCACAGACCTATAAAGAGTTAAGGTTTTTTGTTGAGATATACCATCCCAGAGACGACTGTCAAACTTAAATTTAAGAATGAATTATTTCCAATAAGTTAATATTTTAATATTTACAGTAATTACCCATGCAAATTCACGTTTCTTCAAATCAGTATCGAGTGTTCCGATTTCAATGAAATTCCCAAAACCGGTTGATGAAGTTCCAGGGCCTCCTTGTAACCAAATAACCAACGGTGCATTGACAGCTTCACTTTCTGGCACGGTATTTTTGTAGTACAACCAATAGAACATGTGCGCTCCTTTACGGACTTCAACGTAACCATATTCTTGTGAGCCTGGTCCAAAACCTTTCTTCCCAAGTACAACTGAAGCTAAAGTAAGGAACAATGTTAAGTATAATGTTCGCCAACTACGGTGGCGTGTAGGGAGGGTAGCGAGACAAAGAGAAAAAGTGTTGCATCCGCCGTCCCATCACCACATTTCAATCAGTGCACGGTGTCAAGCGGAATTGTGACAATATCCAATCGGTAGAGCACTCTGCCGGCCAGTTACGTTCACTACACTCTAACAAGCTCATCTTTCATCATAAAATTCTGAAAAAAATACTTTCGCTTCCTAATAAATCTTATTTTATTACGCTGTAAATGTTATTATTATATTCTAATATTTAGATAAGATACGCTCGTACAAAGTTAGACGTTTAAATCTCATCACATTTTTTGCGTATCACGTAATATAATTTTTTTCCGGGACGACATAATTTGCGTTTTATTATTTTGTTATAAAATATAAAATTTTGTCTGAAATTTGATATAAATGTTGAGTAATATGTTGGGTGGAAAAATATATAATAAACGGGCAAAGTCATGTCAGACATGGGTAACTTGAATATAAATGAAGAAATGATCCAGAGACGAGAAGAGAAGACCATCCTAAGGGAAAAGAGGATAACCCAACTGCCTTTCAGAGAGAGAAGACAGCCGATTGCAGCTGTAGCAGAGAGATTGAGAGCCACCAGGTCAAGGAATATGAAATTGATGTGGGAACGAAGAAAACCACAGTGTGGTGCCACAACTAACTCCTCAAGGAACGCATGTCCATGAGTGACTTGAGTGCTCCAATTGGGGCGTAAAAAAAAAAAAAAACGAGCTTGAAAAAAAAAACACTCTGAAGGGACGTCAAAGATCGTCGTGCCTGGTGTCTCCTTCCTGTTAGTATTCCAAGAAGATGAATCATTTTTACTTTCTCTTGCCTATATGAATATATAGGAAGGAAAGTATTGTTTTCATGTCGATTTTTCGAAATCGAGTTTTCACCGGATCTATACGTTTTCAGACCCCCTGAACCCAAAAAACATGTTTTTAGCGATTGGTCTGTGTGTGTGTGTTTGTGTGTGTGTGTGTGTGTGTGTGTGTGTGTGTGTGTGTGTGTGTGTGTCTGTGTGTGAACAGAATATCTCAAGAACGGAACATCGTACAAACTTGAAACTTGAAACTTAAGTTACATACCACTACCGGACGCGACACGAACATTTTTATCAAAATCGGTCAACCGGAAGTAGTAGTTTATTCGTATAATTTTTCAGTTTTTTGCGATTTTCTCAAAAACTGGTCCTACGATTTTTTTAAAAATCGCCTATTTTACTCAATTTTTTATTCTCTACAAGATAGGGTAGGCGCCATGTTTGCTGAAATTCTCGGTGAAGCTGTTTTCACGTAAAAACGTTGTTTTTTTAAGATTACGGCTTTAATATAAATTTTAGCGCAAAAACTTATATAATAAAAGTTGTAGAGAATTTAAAAACCTACAACTTCTGTTTCAAACATTGTTTTGTATAACGCTTAGTTTAGCGGTAATTTGCGATTTTCTGTTTTTTTTTCTCACGAAAACGTGAGAAAAATCGATTTTTTTAACATTTCGGTCTTAGTATGCATTTTACGACAAAAGTGTATATAATTAAATTTATAGAGAATTAAAAGATCTACAACTTTTGTTTAGAGCATTTTTCTCTACAGAGCCTAGTTTAGCGTGAAAGCGTGATTTTCCGTATTTTTAAGCCAAACTGAGTTCGATTGTCATTTTGCGTCATTCACTCATGATTAAAATAAGGTTATGTTTTTGAGGTTAGTTTTTGTTTATTTCTAATATTTTATTAATAATGTTAGGTTTATTATTAATTATTTGCATTGGCAAGAGAAAGTTGTGTGAGTGTTTCACACCAGATTTTTTGAAATCAATTACACCTGCGTAGGCCTAATATAAGTTGTATGAAATTTTAACAAAAAGAACCGCAGAGTAAATATAAGAGAAAGAGGGTATGACGTCCCTCTCTGTCGAGCCTGTCAAAACGAATGGTACATAATTTAGAAAAAACTTATTGTCTATTACCTCAAATTGAATCGCAGACATTTTCCCCCGAATTTTGTGGGCTCGCAACTATTCGGCTTTCGCCAGCGACACAAATGTCAAAACGATAACCGCACGAACACAACACAACGAGTTGTGAGTACTACTTTAGAGGCAACCTGTATCTTTAGTTGACAGGCCGTGGTGGGGGATCTACTTACTGCGCATGTGCGGCCCGCACGCCACCGTAATCGGCGAACATTCTACAGTTGAGCCGTTCTTAGTTTGCTCCTACTATCAACAAATCAAAGCCAGCTACTACAGGGTGCACGCTAGGATCCACGACTTTATGGATGTTGTATTCCTATTAACTTAACTATGTTTTAAATTATAAGTACTTAAAGTACTTAAAACATCAGTCATGATACGATGTAGGCCTAACAATTCATTTATAAAATGAATTGTTACGATTCATTCACAACAACAACATTTATAATGAATCTTTTAGAATTGGCTCCTATTATTTATATTAAGGAAAGAAGAGCTATACGTTTCCTTCAAGAGAAAGAAATATTGCATAATCCGCGCATTTGTTTAAATAGTCACAAAATGATAGTGTACACAAAGATTCATTATAAATGTTGTTATAAAATGAAATGAATTTATAAAATACTTTAAAAGTATTTTGTATTTAAATACTTTTGAAAGTATTTTCTTGTTACATTTTAATCAACGTGTACACATTTTGATAAAATGCGCATGCTCAGTGACGTCATTATTTGTTTACATTAGGAGCAAACTAAGAAAGGCTTGACTGTACATGTAGGTGGTATAGTAAAATACACAAAATCTCTGAATATTTTATCAATAACTTATATTATTGGTGAATAAATATATCGGGTATCCCACAAAATTTGAACTATAAGGAAATTGCATTGATTTTTGTTAGTTTGTTAATGTTTTCTTCCCACGAATAAGAGATTGAAGACTTGTTGTAATTAGGAATTGTTAGAAAGTGTTTACACTTTTACGCAATACCAGCATGGGTACATTTTTTTATTTATTTTTTATTCCTAATTTGTGTACGTTGCAATCTGTTCAATTCAGAACAATAAGCAACCCCATGACCCAATGACATGAAGATGATGTGTATGACGTGTAAATGAGACTGTGTAGTCTTGTACAGACTCAGGTCGACTATTCCTGAGAGAGTATGGTTAATTAAACCCTAACCATCAAAGTACACCGGTAACCACTGTCTAGCATTCAAATCCGTATAAAAGTAACTTACATTTACTAGGATTTGAACCAGGAACCATCGTCTCCGAAAATCAGCTGTTGAACAGCTGATTTTGGCGACGACTTTACCTCTAGACCAACCCGGTGGGTTGAGTACATTTTTAATCTGGATTTTAGCTTAAATCATTTAAGAGGAGATTGTATAATGGTTTTAACTGAAAATTTTGATTTTTGGTTGTTAATTTTTTCAATATTTTAGACCTAGATCTACCACAAATACATTAAATTACGACAAAAAATTATTTGAATGAAAAAAATTAAATTTTTATCACGTTTACCCTAAGAATTAACACATCGCCGAGAACGAATATTTTTCATATTTTTATATTGTTCGTTTTAATACAAAAAGAATTTTAGTTTTTTTTTTAATATCTGCTTCAATATTTTTAATATTCTCGCTTTCTAACCAAACTGTTGATGGGAAATTAAACTTGTGTACATTTTCTTTCTCATTTGTGCCTCCAGTGCTCAAAAAATTATTAATATCCAAAAAACAGATTGAAAAAAATGTCAGTAGCTAAAACCACCCTACAACTATAAGTGTGTAAAGTTTCGTTTTCCTATATTACCACCCCAAAAAACCAATCCTATGAAAAATGTACCTAAAAATAGCAAATTTAACATTGGCGGGATACAAAGTACAGTCTCCCCTTAAAGAAAATAAAAGGGCCGAAAATGTTGATAAGTATACTTCTTCTTCTTCTTCTTCACTTCAAGGATTAGGCACGTCTGCCCGTTCCGGAAACCATCTTCTTCTCGGACGTCCCACACTTCTTTTTCCCTTGGGTCTGTAGTACCTAGCCAAGCGAGGAAACCGCTGATCCCCCATGCGCTCCAAATGAATGCACCAATTACTCCTGTAGGCTCTCATCTTATCTTCCAAGCTGTATATACCTAACTCCTGTCGTATATCCTCACTTCTCAACCTATCCTCTAATGTGCATCCCTTTGTAGCCCTGAGAAATCTCATCTCCGCAGCTCTCAAACTACTCTGTTGTCGCCTAGTAAGCGCCCAGGTCTCACACCCATACAACACCACTGGAACTGCCATTGTCTTATAGAACTTCAGTCTTGTTTCCTTCCTTGTCTTATTCTTTAAAGTTCTGTGGAATGTCCCGCAAATATGCTTAAATTTGTTTACTTTATTCTCCACATCAAAACTACCTATGGGAGAAACCTCGTACCCCAAATAATTAAAGGAAGAAACTTGTTCCAGAATGCTCCCATTCAGCTCTATCTTTGATCTCACTAGGTCTTTCCCAATGAAGGCCATAACTTAATAAGTATATTTGTCCATTCAGTGAGGAAGGCAATTGTGTCCTCGTTTTACTTAGTAAACCCTCTAGAGATTGAAACCAGAAGAGGTGGAGGTATAAAAGACACTAGTCACAGTTATCTCATGTGACAGTAATGAATTTCATTAGTAGAGCGGGGCAAAAGTTCGCGCGGGGTGAATCCTGAATCCTGAATCCTGGTTGAGAGGGCTAAGAAGCCCTATGATGGCGACATCGTGTTAAGGAACACCTGGTCGCTCGGGGAACAATATAACAGAATAATTGCAACCTCAAGAAATTTAGGGGGAATTTTATAGTTTAAATAGGAAATAGGATTCTGGTTCGTGGGACATTGGAACTGGGACTTGAAAGGAGGTAATTTATTTTTAGAAGTTATTTGTGGAAAATTTAAATTAAGGGACAAGTGGGTTTAAGAGCGGCTCTTTTATTTTATTTTATATTTCAGTGGCCTTTTTTCAGTTTTGTGGGAGTCCTATTATCTTGGGGAGGGGAAGGCATGCATTTTACTGAACGTGGACTAAAGGTATAATTTAAGGTAGGGGTTAGTTTATGATTTCAGGGGAGACGGAAAGGGTAGAGTTTGGCATAATCACCGGCCTTTTTATGTTCTGAGTGTTTATCAATTTAATATGGCGGGGTAAAAGTTCGCAGTGAAGGTATTTTAGTGTTACACCTCCAGCAGTTGGAAATTTCCGATGCTAGTCCGTTAGTTGTGTCTACAGAAGCATGTGACCGAAGTTTTGCGTCGTTACTACAATATTTGGCTTTACAATGAGGTAAGATGTTTATTTACTTTCTTTGATACGATATTTCACTGTATAGGAAATAAGTTCATGCTTACGCAATACAAGGAAAACTTTTATATGTTATGCCAACTGAAAGAACATAAATTAATCTATAGAAAAACGCCATTCAATGTTTTAAACATTGCAAATAGATAACAGCACTGATCATTGAGTTGGAAATTGGGCGGTGGGGCAAAAGTTCGAACTGACTCGTGGTGCAAAAGTTCGCATGCGAACTCTTGCCCCACAGATGCGAACTTCTGGCACACATGCTTGAAATAACATAATAGCCTACTAGTTACACGATATTACTATAGCAATATCATGCATACAGTTTTAAATTTAACGAAGTTTCTATCTATGTCAGTAATAATTAAACAATCTATCCGATCCTTCATTGTTTTTTAGGACTTACAAGAGAAAAGCAGAGAGAAAACCTGCAGTAATGAAATGCTCCAGTTAGCGAGAAAAAGAAATGGACTTCGCCATCAGATCTGATGCCTTTGCCGAAAAGATAAGGTGTTGCTTGAGCAGAATTAATCTTTAAAAAGGGAAGCAGAAACTTAAACAAAAAAGTAAAGAAACAAAATATGGCACCAACTCCAAGACGTAGGCCTGACAAAAATGTAGAAAATACAATAAAACTTGACTTTAGCAAACAAGAAAATTAGCCCTCGACTTCTAAACAACGGGTTTCATGCCCAGATTGTGGAGATGAATGCCTCAATCCACCAGAAGAAGATTGGATTCAGTGTAACAAATGTCGAGTTTGGTGGCATGATAAATGCCACCAAACTAATTACGAGGGTGGAGGTGAATTTAGTTGTGATTACTGTTAATTCTGACAAATTATAGTTCTTCTAATAGGCCTAGCGTTCAAGAACATTTTATTTTCGTTAATTGTGGTAAACACCTGCTGCTAAATGTAGCTAAATTTTAGCTAGTCTCATTTTATATTTTTAATTAGCGTAGTCAATTTTTTACTAGTGACATTTAGTTTTACTATCGTATTTAGTTTCAGTATTTCAGTTTAAATTGTTAATAGATTAATACCTGCTATTTACATAACGAAGTTTATATCGTCATTTTACTGTTTGCTTAACTAGTGACTGTTTTAAATTATAAACAATAAGATCTTATTGAATATTTTATAAAATATTTATGTTAAATTTTTTTAAGAATAATTAAAATAAGTTAGTCTTGTTTATGTTCTTAAGTACAATACAATATTTTAGAGCTGATTAAATAAAATTTACATTGAAATTGTTTTGTACGTACTTTTACCCCACGCTTAGCGAACTTTTGCCCCACATATGGAGCAAAAGTTCGAATTTGGTATGTTGTGAAAAAACAGTGTTTTTTAAATTTAATAAAACGTATAACGATACAGGAAGTATACAGCTTTAATTATATAAAATATACCTAGTAATTATAGCGAAGTTTCATTTTTCTAAGTGTTTTCTTTATCGATTACGAAATAATCAAAAATTAAATGCGAACTTTTGCCCAGCTCTACTCACACCCAGACCCCGTAGTGAATGAATTGAAGGTGTCATTTGCAGGTTACAAAGTAGATGCTTTTCAGAGAGCCTGGCATGCTATAGATACTCAAGTCACGAGATTGCCTTTGCGTATGTATGGGCTGTGAGGAAGGGAAGTTAAATATTTGCAGTGCTGCCAACCTCAACAGTGAGACACTACTCGTACATTTCTCTACCGTGAAGTTTCTAGATACATTTTGTAAGCTGTGGTTTATTCCGAGAAAATGGGTTTTTCATAAACCTTATAAGAAATAAATGTCAAATATTGCCTATAACTTAATTACATGACTAGAAATATTTGATTTACTGTAATTACGAATGAATCGCCTTCTTTACTATTGCTGTTATCTGCGTTTTCATTATCAGTCTCTCTAGTATCTACCTAACCGTTTTATTTTTTACCAGGTGTCAACAAAACTATTAAAGAATAGCTTCTTCACGTCCTTAATTTCCTTCTTAATTTTTCGAATTGTGCAAAGAGAAACATCACAGTAGTTAGCCGCTTGCTCACGGCTTTTGTTAAGAGGCACGGATAGGCATTTTTGTTTATCTTCGACTTCACAACATTTTATTACCTTGCGTTCAGCACTGTGAATAGTTCGACAACGTTTTCGAGAAACCGACATTTGTGTTTACGGTAACAAACAGTTATATTCGTACACTTAACCTACAAAAGGTTCCGCGATGTACTGTAGTATATGCTCTGGGTATAGTATAAGTTGTTATGTTTGTCGTACTGAAAATAAAGCAGTCGCGCATGCGCACTGATGCTTTTGCCCCTTTACCCCTCGATGCAAACAAGGGGGCAAACTCGTGACTCAAGTGACTACAATAAGTATACTTTTCCACTCGGAGAGGAAAGCAAATTGTAAACAACCTCCCTCACTCCTCGCTTTACTTAGTAAAGCCTCTAGAGGTTCAAATCAGAAGAGGTGCAGGTGTAAAAAACACTAGTCACAGTTATCTCCTGTGAGAGTAATGAATTTAATTTCATTATACAGTCAGACCCTGTGGTGAATGAAGTGAAGGTGTCATTTGAAGGGTGGAAAGACGATGCTTTTCAGAGGGCCTGGCATGCTGATAAGCATAATTTTCCATTCAGTGAGGAATACATTTGTAAACCAACTCACACCTCGTTTTACTTAGTAAAACCTCCAGAAGTTCAACCAGCCTTTCGGCTGATCACTTAAACAACAAATACAAGGAATAAATAAATAAATTTTAAGATACCTGCAGAAAATATAAACACCAAGAACACTAAATTTGAATATAACATCATTAAACCTAACTTCTATGTTACTAAACTATTTCACAACTAAAATATTAATTGACATTAATGTGTTTTGCATATAGCCAATTATACGCTAATTATACGCTTACAAAAAATAGATAATGAAACTAATATCACTTGTATTTAACTTAAAAGTACGAAGGTCGTTCAGTAATTAAAATGACAAATTAAGGGGGAGAAAAAATGTTTCGGTCAATGACCGTGAAATTTATGTTCTGGAATCTGTTTTATTCAATTTTTATTATTTTCTCTTGCCTATATGAATATATAGGAAGGAAAGTATTGTTTTCATGTCGATTTTTTGAAATCGAGTTTTCACCGGATACAATGTAGGTATATTTCTTTTCAACCTCGGAACCTATAATGTCCGTCTAATATCTTCGGACCAATTATCTTGGGAGGATATTTTGTATCTGGTAGTTCCAGAGCTATAAAAATAGTTGTGTTTCTTATCACATGGTCACCCAATTATATAACTGAAACATTTAACAACAGAAGAGGTAGAGGTGTAAATAGCATTAATCAGAGTTATCTCCTCTGAGAGTAATCAATTTCATCATTAAACAGCCAGACCCTGCGGTGGTGAATAAAGTGATTTGAAGGGTGGAAAGTAGATGCCTTTCAGAGGGCCTGGCATGCTGATAAGTATACTTTTCCACTCAGTGAGGAAGGCATGGTAAACCACCTTACACCTTGTTTTACTTAGTAAAACCTCTAGAGGTCCAACCAGGCTTTCGTCTGATCATCTTCTTCTTCTTCAGGTGCCTTCTCCATTACGAAGGTTGGCTATCATCATGGTCAGTCGTACCTTGTCCACTGGTGCTCTGAAAAGGTCATGCGACGACCAGTTAAACGCTTCTCTCACGTTTATTAACCAGGATATTCGTCTGCGTCCCACCGAGCGTTTACCAACGAGTTTCCCTTGAATTATGAGATGCAGAATCTCGTATTTAGGCCTCCTCATGATGTGTCCAAGGTATGACAGTTTTCTTATCTTTATGCTCTGCAGGATTTCCAGCTGTGATCATCTCAATAACAACAAATGTAATTAAATTGTGTTAATTAATAATAGAAACCCACCGGGTTGGTCTAGAGGTAAAGTCGTCGCCAAAATCAGCTGTTTAACAGCTGATTTTCGGAGACAAAGGTTCCTGGTTCAAATCCTAGTAAAGGTAGTTACTTTTATACGGATTTGAATGCTAGACATTGGTTACTGGTGTACTTTGATGGTTGGGGTTCAATTAACCATACTCTCTCAGGAGTGGTCGACCTGAGTCTGTACAAGACTACACAGTCTCATTTACACGTCATACACATCATCCTCATCTGATTGGGTCATGGGGTTGCTTATTGTTCTGAATTGAACAGATTGCAACGTACACACATTAGGGATTAAAAAAAAAATTAATAATAGGCCTCCGGGCCAGCCCAGTCAGTCAGCTGGTAGAAAGTCGCTATTATTTGTTAAGTAACATCGGTTGGGCAAGTGCCTTGGTATGGTGACTCCTCTGGGGGGTCCCTGTTCAAACTCATGCCTAATCCACGTCAACAAAAAATACAGCGAAAAGCAGATATCGAATTGGGTAGTTGTCAACAATGTACAGTTCCTGATAACAATAATAAAAGGTAAAAAAAAATTGTTATAGGTAAGTTTAAAGTAAATTTGTTATTATTTATTATATTCAGATCCAGAAAGAACCTAAAAATACTAAGGAGTTACAACATTGTAAGATTCATAGTTATTGAATAAATATTTTCCCCTGACATTAATTCGCCGTTAATTATTGCATGTATTTCATATTATATTTAAGTATTTAAAATTTAATTAATTGGTTTCTGAAAAATTACTACTTTGTCACATTTGACAGTAATAGGCATATTCGTAATTATCTAAATTATGAATTTATCATAAAAACAAAATGTTATAGATTTATAAATATTTTAAAATATTGACGTTATCACCCTGTGATTTGTTAGGTTTTTATTTTATTTCTTTTTACTTTCTCTTGCCTATATGAATACAGGGTGATTCATGAAGTTCTCCCCCCACTTCTACAGCACATTGTACTAGTAAAAATAATGAAAAAATGTTATATAAACATAGGTCCGAAAACGCTTCGTTAGCGAGTTACAGCTAGCGAAAGTTTCGCCTGGATTTCAGTTCACCAGGTGAAATGAGGTCTTCCTGGAATTGTGGTAAGGTAGATTAAGGGGCAAATTCAATCATTTCTTATGGTTTTTGATCTGATAAATTGAATAAAACAGGTCCCAGAACTGTAAGTTAAATAGTTTTTGAGAAAACCAGTGTCAAATGCAAAAAATGGAGTGAAAATCACATTTTTTCATCTTTGGGCAAGAATAACTTTGTTATTTCACCAAGAAACAGTTAAAAATTTTCAATAAAAAATGTAGAAAATTTTATTCTGAACAAACCGGTGTAAATAAAGTACACAGAAAGCGAATAGTTTTTGAGAAAACCAGTGTCAAATGCAAAAAAATGGAGTGAAAAAAACACATTTTTTCATTTTAGTTTTTCCGGTTAATTTTACTTTGTACTCTTATGAATAAAAACTCATTTAATCAAACATCTATTCGCTTTCTGTGTACTTAATTTACACCAGTTTGTTCAGAATAAAATTTTCTACATGTTTTATTGAAAAATTTTAACTGTTTCTTGGTGAAATAACACAGTTATCCTTGCCCAAAGATGAAAAAATAAGTTTTTCACTCCATTTTTTGCATTTGACACTGGTTTTCTTAAAAACTATTTAACTTACAGATCTGGAACCTGTTTTATTCAATTTATCAGATCAAAAACCATAAGAAATGATTGAATTCGCCCCTTAATCTACCTTACCACAATTCCAGGAAGACCTCATTTCACCTGGTGAACTGAAATCCAGGCGAAACTTTCGCTAGCTGTAACTCGCTAACGAAGCGTTTTCGGACCTATGTTTATATAACATTTTTTCATTATTTTTACTAGTACAATGTGCTGTAGAAGTGGGGGGAGAACTTCATGAATCACCCTGTATATAGGAAGGAAAGTAGCCTATTGTTTTCATGTCGATTTTTCGAAATCGAGTTTTCACCGGATCTATACGTTTTCAGACCCCCTGAATCCAAAAAACATGTTTTTAGCGATTGTTCTGTGTGTGTGTCTGTGTGTGTGTGTGTGTGAACAGAATATCTCTAGAACGGAACATCGTACGAAGTTGAAACTTGAAACTTAAGTTACATACCACTACCGGACCCGACACGAACATTTTCATCAAAATCGGTCAACCGGAAGTAGTAGTTTATTCGTATAATTTTTCACTTTTTTGCGATTTTCTCAAAAACTGGTCCTACGATTTTTTCTAAAATCACCTGGTTTACTACATTTTTTATGCTCTACAATATAGGGTAGGCGCCATGTTTGCTGAAATTCTGCGTGAGGCTGTTTTTACGTAAAAACATTTTCTTTTTAAGATTGCGGCTTTAATATGCATTTTAGCGCAAAACGTTATATAATAAACGTTGTAGAGAATGTAAAATTCTACAACTTTTATTTCAAACATTTTTTTGTATAACGCTTAGTTTAGCGGTAATTAGCGATTTTCTGTTTTTTTCTCACAAAAACGTGTGAAAAATTGTTTTTTTAAAGATTTCGGCCTTAGTATTCATTTTATGACACAAGTGTATATAATAAAATTTATAGGAAATTAAAAGACCTACAACTTTTATTTAAAGCATTTTTCTCTACAGAGCCTAGTTTAGCGTGAAAGTGTGATTTTCCGTTTTTTTTTTATAGCCAAATTGAGTTCGATTTTCATTTTGCGTCATTCACTCATGATTAAAATAAGGTTATATTTTTGAGGTTAGTTTTTGTTTATTTTTAATATTTTATTAATAATGTTAGGTTTATTATTAATTATTTGCATTGGCAAGAGAAAGTTGTGTGAGTGTTTCACACCAGATTTTTAAGTATGGGTAGTAGCGCCCGATCCCCCCCCCCGCATTACCCAGTCTATTTTTCAAACTTCTAAAAATTCTGCCACAACATTGGCCGATCAATATTTCATGTTATTAACATATCTGTACTAATTTTTTACTCTAAATAAAACGATAGTTTGCCCCTGCCGAACGTTCGAGCGGTTACCGAGATAGCAAGGGTTAAGAATATTGTTAATAAATCAAAATTTAAATAACTTACGATTTTGAAATTTCGTACACGCTGTAAGAATATAATTGTTTATGTTGTGTTAAAATTTCCAAATTTTCGGTCAAATAATTATCGAGTAACGCGCCTGTAAACGCATGAAATTGGTTGCGGTAGCAAAAAAACCTGGTCTTTTGTCTTCTAATCTCGATATGGCAATTTTTAAACAATATTAAAAATATAGGTTTACTAAGGGTCAACGCAGAATAAAATGAGCTAAATTTTGATGTAAAATATGTTAAAATCCGACTCTTAGTTTTGGAGATGCTTTGGGTTTAAACTCGGGTGTCTATCATTATGAAACCGATATTGGTGAAGACGCTCTTCACCTATGCCACCTGAATTAGCCGTCGGTGATCTCTGTAATTAGAAATTTCGATGATTCGAAATATTATAACAAACCATGGGAGTTCGAATTATTGAGGTTTCAGGGTTCATTGAAAACAAAGATTCGTTGATGTAGTTTTTATTTCTTTAGAACTTAGTTTACAAGATAACAAAATTACTAAAAAAAATATTTCATGAAAGTTGTGAACCCAATTTTATTTTAGGTTGATACTTTACTTGTAAACTACACGTAATAATGTCTAACATTTGTTTCGTTTTATTTATCAAACTTTGTCACCTGACGTAGCATCTCTTTCGCTCCTTTCGGATTATCTTCAGGAATCTGAAAACCAATAGAAGAATAAATGACTAACAACTCTAAAAGGCAGTAAGGAGCAGTAAGAGAGGAGAAATTGCTCGACTGGTGGGAAAGGCGAGGTGAGGAAGTGGAGACGTACTCAGTCAATTCTCACCCGCCACAGAAAAAGATACAGATGTCAATGGCGCCAAAATTAGAAAAATCGATTTTTTTCGATTTTCGAGGTACAGTGCTCCCCTTAACTCGAGAGTAAGATAAAATAAAAATCTGGTGTGAAACACTCACACAACTTTCTCTTGCCAATGCAAATAATTAACAAAATATCCTAACATTAGTAATAAAACATTAGAAATAAATAAAACACTAACCTCAAAATCATAACCTTAATTTAATCATGAGAGAAACACGCAAAAAAAAAATCAACCTCAGTTTGGCTTAAAAATACGGGAAATCAATCTTTCACGCTCAACTAGGCTCTGTAGAGAAAAATGCTTGAAATAAAAGTTATAGATCTTTTAATTTTCTATAAATTTTATTAAATACACTTTTGTCGTAAAATGCATTCTAAGGCCGAAATCTTAAAAAAGTCGATTTTTCACACGTTTTCGTGAGAAAAAAACAGAAAATAGCTAATT
This sequence comes from Catonia carolina, assembly GCA_035578175.1. Taxonomy (NCBI): domain Eukaryota; kingdom Metazoa; phylum Arthropoda; class Insecta; order Hemiptera; family Achilidae; genus Catonia; species Catonia carolina. Next base: position 1,365,543 of record JAQMRL010000040.1, read on the forward strand.
ACCGCTAAACTAAGCGGTATACAAAAAAATGTTTGAAACAGAAGTTGTAGGTTTTTAAATTCTCTACAACTTTTATTATATAAATTTTTGCGCTAAAATTTATATTAAAGCCGTAATCTTAAAAAAACAACGTTTTTACGTGAAAACAGCCTCACCGAGAATTTCAGCAAACATGGCGCCTACCCTATCTTGTAGAGAATAAAAAATTGAGTAAAATAGGCGATTTTAAAAAAAATCGTAGGACCAGTTTTTGAGAACATCGCAAAAAACTGAAAAATTATACGAATAAACTACTACTTCCGGTTGACCGATTTTGATGAAAATGTTCGTGTCGGGTCCGGTAGTGGTATGTAACTTAAGTTTCAAGTTCGTACAATGTTCCGTTCTTGAGATATTCTGTTCACACACAGACCAATCGCTAAAAACATGTTTTTTGGGTTCAGGGGGTCTGAAAACGTATAGATCCGGTGAAGAGTGGATTTCTTTAAATCGACATGAAAACAATACTTTCCTTCCTATATATTCATATAGGCAAGAGAAAGTAAATATGAACTCACCATATGTCCAGCTCTATTTATCCAATAGAATGCAAATTTGTTGTATTTTTTTATGAAACCTTCTTTCCGCTTATCAACCATTAATGGAGTACGAATTGCAGACTCCCACTTTTTAGCATCCGTCCATTTTAATCTCTCAACCCAGTTTAAAGTTCCTGAAAAATATTCAATAAATATTTTTATTAAGATTAAATACGATTGGATTATAATTAAAAGTGAAATTTTTAAGAAAATCTTCAAACATTTTTAGATAAAAAATCTGGTGTGAAACACCAGACTCACACAACTTTCTCTTGCCAATGCAAATAATGAACAATATAACATAACATTGGTAATCTAATATTAGAAATAAACCAAAACAATCTGGTGTGAAACACTCACACAACATTCTCTTGCCAATGCAAATAATTAACAATAAACCTAACATTAGTAATAAAACACCTTAATAAACATAACCTAATTTTAATCATATAAGAAGAAACGTAAAATTAAAATCTACCTCAGTTTGGCTTTAAAATACGAAAAATTACTCTTTTACGCTAAACTAGGCACTGTACAAAAAAATGCTATAAATAAAATTTTCTATAAATTTTATCATATACACTTTTGTCGTAAAATGCATACTAAGGCCGAAATCTTAAAAAAATCGATTTTTCACACGTTTTCGTGAGAACAAAACAGAAAATTGCTAATTACCGCTAAACTAAGCGGTATACAAGAAAATGTTGGAAATAAAAGTTGTAGGATTTTAAATTTTCTACATTTCTTATTATATGTTTTTTTTGCTAAAATGCATAATAAAGCTGCAATCTTAGAAAAACAATTTTTTTACGTGAAAACAGCCTCACCGAGAATTTCAGGAAACATGGCGCCTATCCTATCTTGTAGAGCATAAAAAATTTAGTAAACCAAGCGATTTTAAAAAAAATTGTAGAACCAGTTTTTGAGAAAATCGCAAAAAAGTGAAAAATTACACGAATAAACTACTACTTCCGGTTGACCGATTTCGATGAAAATGTTCGTGTCAGGTCCGGTATGTAACTTAAGTTTCAAGTTTCAAGTTCGTACGATGTTCCGTTCTTGAGATATTTTGTTCACACACACACACACATACCCACACACAGGCAAATTGCTAATAACATGTTTTTTTGGGTTCAAAAGGTCTGAAAACGTGTAGATCCGGTAAAAACTGGATTTCTTAAAATCGACATGAAAACAATACTCTCATTCCTAAGTATTCATATAGGCAAGAGAAAGTAAAAAGAAGTTTTTCTCTAATGTTATAACCAAATCCTAAACGAACCTGTATTATTAACCCTTCATTGCATCATGATTCATATGAATCAGTTTCCAAAGCTAACGAATTATTAGTTAAAATGTCATTTCTTCACTGCGTAACGGTTGTCAAGTGAATTGGTTATTATTTTAGTCCAATAGTTCACGATTTCTCCACTGGAGAACAGCTATTTTGCAAAAAATGTATGGTTATGTATAGCATGTTGTGATTCCTTGCGCGTGGTCTTGAATCGTGATTTTTGTATACGTTTTTAAACTTAGTAAAAGAGCGAGTGTTCAAGTAAAAATATGCAACTTATAAATCAGTATTTTGTTTAGTTACTAAGCTTATCATAATTGTCCTAAAGTCATTTGTAAATTATTTATTACGTTTTTAGTAACCGATTCACATCTGCATCGCTATGCAATCAGACGAACTCCGGTTTTATAGGTTATGTTGCATTGTTTATTTTTTACTACACGGTTATCCCTAGAAATATGGATAAAATGTTGAGTGATCAAGACATACTCGGTGAACTAATGTTAGATATCCCTAGTGACAGTGATGTAAGTGATCTTGAAGACTGGACTGAAGAAGAATTAAATGAGGTTGATAATCTAATTGGTACTGAAATTTTGAATGCTGCTCAAGAAGTTCAGGTGTCAGAATCAGAAAATACAAACACACAGCATATTTCAGGTACTTTAGCAAATACTTCTGTTCAAGCTAATGACAAAACAAATAATTCAAATTCAAGTGATGGTAATAAATTACACTCTACAGTGCAAAAAACTTATCGTGATTTTAGTCAAATATCGACCATTAGATCTACAATATAATCTGGTGTGAAACACCAGACTCACACAACTTTCTCTTGCCAATGCAAATAATGAACAATATAACATAACATTGGTAATCTAATATTAGAAATACATATGCAAATATGTATCAATTATTATTTTAGTCCAATAGTTCACGATTTCTCCACTGGAGAACAGCTATTTTGCAAAAAATGTATGGTTATGTATAGCATGTTGTGATTCCTTGCGCGTGGTCTTGAATCGTGATTTTTGTATACGTTTTTGTATACGCATGGCTACCTGGAAAGTAGGCAACCAAACTTTTGACGACTGCATCTTTAGTGGTAATACAATTAACAGTGTCTGGAACTTAACGCATAGTGATTCATATATGAATCAATTACAAATTCTACTGAAATGATTGGTAAAATGAAATTACAATTTTTTTAAATATTTTTCCTTGGTTTAACTTAACAATCTACATAGGATTTTAATTATTTAAACACATTTTAAAAAATTGCGCAATGAAGGGTTAAATATTGCAATATAAATTAGTCCAATATATAATTGACAAAATAAAAATTATTGTGAGGAAACTAATTAGTGTGACATACCTGGCGTGTCAACAATTAAATCAAGTTGTCCACTATACACTACCACTTGCAGATTTGTTTCATTCAACACTTTTTCCACTGAAACAAAAAATGTATTATTACTGTGATACTTACCGCTAAGGTCCGTTTCGGGGTCTAGGTGGTAAATAAATAATTGATACACTAAAGTTTACAATTACAAATATTTATTACACTAAAAGATTTACAAAATAAATAATAAACAATAAATAATAATTTACTTAGCACTACTTACAATCAATTTTATAGAATACAAATACAGAATGAAACTGAATACACAAAAACTGAATTTAATACAGAAACACAATAACTTTTCACAATACACACACAAACAAAGACAGTATAAAAATGGTTGACCAACACAATGCTCGGAACGCGCCTGAACTACGTCCGATAGCCACTCGTCAAAGATCAAACGAATACTAACTCACTGACCGCGCTCGGAGGTCTCTTTATATAGTGAATCAAAAAAGAATCTTCCCGAAAAACACAGAACTTCAATACAAATAATAAACTACAAAAAACCCTTTATAAATGAGTGCTAGAAAAATCAATTGTAAACAAGTCAACTAGGGTGATTCAAAAAGAGCGCCGGTTTTGATATATCAAATTAAGAGATTTATTTTATTGAAAAACTGAAAATAAATACATCAACAAGTTCATCTTACCTTCCGATTTCATGTATGAAAAATGATGTCATGCATGTGTCCTCCTCTACTGCGCTGGCACGCATCAACTCTGTCCATGAAATTGGATATTACTGCACGACAAGTTTCGACTTCCATTTGCCCGATAACCCGTCGAATTTCCTCCTTCAAGTCATTAATGTTTCGGGGTTTATTGGCATACACCAATGACTTCAGATGACCCCAAAGATGAAAGTCACAAGGCGTCAATTTTGTTTGCGAAGGTGTCATCATCCTGCCGTTTTCTCAATACCCAGTCAACAAACTGTCGTCTCTTCTGGTGGTCTGCCACTTTCAAATGTTGCGTCAACTGAATTTTATACGGGTGATATTGGAGATCGTACCGAAGAATTCTCCGTACAGAAGAACATCGTAAACCCAATTGTTGAGAACGGCGACGTATTGATTTTGCTGGGCTAACAGCCACACTCTCACGAACCATCGCAACGTTCTGCTCAGTTCGGCCAGAACGACGACGTCCAGAACTTTTAAGGTCGACTGTTGAACCCGTCTCAAAAAACTTTTTCATGAGCCTGCGAACTGTTGATTCATTCGGTGCTTCATTACGTCCTAGAGTATCGCGAAGTCGCCTGACAGTAGCCGCATAACTCTCTCCACTCTGGTAAAATGTTTTGACGATTAACACTCGTTGTGCAATAGTAAACTTCTCCATGGTTAGACACAGACTGCGAGAGTACTACACTGCGAACAAGAGAAACTACAACTGAATCGCCAATCGGAATGTTCTCCGAAATAGAAATGAGGTCTAACAATGTTGCCAACCGATAAACAAAAATTTACCAGCCGTTTAAAAACCGGCGCTCTTTTTGAATCACCCGTTATTGTAAATAGAAAACGTAATCAACTGGCCCCTTCATAAATAGCTGTACAACAATTTGACACAATAGCGCAGTCCTTCCAAGCAACTTTCATGAATAGGCAAACTTTTATTGTTACTATTGTCCTATTGTTACTTTTTCACTCTATTATCTACTCTTCACCATTGTATGAATGTAATTCTAGAAATTACGCGAACCATGTCTTCTTCGATATTGTCACATTACATTTTACTTTTGCTATTGTATTTTTTTCATGTCTTCATCTTTTTTGCGTCCAAGTTATATTTACTATGATATATCACGTTGACTCCCATGAGACACTTATACGTCTCTCACCAGATCGGTAAAATTTACTTTTGAGAGACTGATATGTCTCTCATGTAATAGTGTTTTTAATAGAATCGTGAGACGGATTGGATGCTCGTTTGCATTGAACCATACACTGAGCTGTTAGAAATAAGTTCAAAAAACATTCCTCTGTCATGGTTTGTGATTTATTTGATCCGATCGAGTCAAAAATGAGTTGGTGAACTTGGCAGCTTATTATTATTATTATTATTATTACATAATATTAACTACTATTATAGTTTATTATTGCATTATTAAAACATGTTTTAATAATACTATATAATGAAAAACCATCTTATCTTTTAATTTTTTTATAGTTTTAATGGCAATATTTTTTGCATTGTAAAAGTTGACTCTGGTCGGTGGCTGTATGTAGACAACTGGTACTCAAGTTCTCCACCACTCGCCGAACAACTGCTTGATAGAGACGCATCATCGATATTTATGTAGTAAAATATATTGAAAAAATATCCCAAAGTAAATAATTTATCAAATACATTTATAATTATTTACAGAAATACAAGTAAAATTTCAGTGAGACACACATCAGTAAATTTCACAGTAAATTTGACTCTTGAGTACCTGATCGGTCTCTTACCTAAAAAATTTAAGCCTTACAATATTCTAGACTTGAAAGAAAATTAATTAAAAAAAGTAAAGGAACCATAAAATAGGTATGGGTTCTTTAAGGAAAATTGCAAAAATTGACTTGGGAGTCAACCTGTTATATTAATAAATCCGTCGTAGTTGCATTTACTATGGGAAGAGAGAAATGCCCATCAGTACTCCTAGATAATATGTACTCCCACAACAAGATACTTTGTAATATAATCAGTTGGACAGACTAAAAAAAAGTAAAAAAGTGGAAGTATGGCGCTCAGCTTTCAAAATAAAGTATTAAGGGGGTAGTCAATCCAGAAAATGAAAATGAAAACTACTGGCTATTTCATCATTATATGTTTTAAATGAAAGAGTAATTTACTAGTAATGATCTACCACTTGAACTAGGCCAAAAAATAATTACAGCCCGTAATATAAGGGTGGGGGTGGAAAACCGGGCTTTTACGGGGAACCAAATACGAGACGATATCAAGATGATTCTTGTACTAAAAAATACAGAAAATTGCTGCTTATTATCTGTTGTATGCTATTGTATGTATTTTTTCTTACAAGAAATTAATCGAAGAAAAACCATATTTTCAAAATTTATTTTATGTATTCATAAATTATTTTTAACTAAATTTATTTATTTATTTTATGTATTTATTTGTTTTTTTTAGTTAAACATAATACAATTATTGCTATACTAACCTATTTACAATATTTTTAACTAAATATACTTATACCCAAAAACTCTTCTTCACGAAGAGTTCTGTCCGCGCATAGGAGTAAACAAAAAAAATTATTTAGACAAATTTATATATACTAATAACTACTAAATCCCTTCTAAGTTTTTTGTAATAATCATTAAACAGATAATAGAGCAAGAAATTATAAGTATTTGAAAAAACCATCAAAATACATTCAGTACAAACCAAAATATTTAATTTCCAAGAATGTACAATCGTGCAAAAACACATTTCCGGAAAACTTAATTTAAAGTTGAATGAATAATTTCACTCGCTTGCTAGTGAGCTTTATTTTAAACAGACATTTTTATAACTTTTTGTCAACGTACAAACAAAGTAAACACATGCTGTGATTTAGAAAATGTTAAACTTCAAATAAATGCAAAAAAACAATCAAAATTAACAAAAAATTATCTAGAATTGACTACCCCCTTATGATCGACGAGTAACGCTGGGTGGTTTATAAGAAACTCGGAAATATATGACCATTTTGGTATCCATACCATAACAGAAGAGATAAGAGAGCTGAGCCTCTGGAACCAGCTAAGACTAAACGATCACCAGAACCACCTGGCATTAAATTTGCTGGACAACAGTGAGGAAACAAAACGCCTCAAAAGACATCACATCCTCGACTTAGACCAACGTTTTTAATCCATACACAAAATTAAATTTACAATTCATCTTCATCACTACTTTTTAATCTAAAGTGAAATTTCAAAATTTAATTTTCTTTTACTTCTCTGTTGTTAACTTCTTTTACATTGTTATTGTTAATTTTGTAACTTTGCAACTTTTCTTAATTTGTTATGAACTTTATTTTCTAATTTTATTTAGTTGAAGTGAAAGCAAAGGTGAATCTACTTCCTTCACGTCAGTTTAGTTCTTTTATAATGATTTACTTAAAGCCACATTGTACAGGCTGATTGTAAATAAATAAGTTAAATGAAAATAAAATCTCTTTTGCTTATAACAGGCAGGTGGAGTGTTAAATTATTTACACTCGATCTGCTAGTTCCAGGGCTACAAAAAATAGTTGTATTTTTCAACACCCAATAACGTGAGTGAAGCATTCAATAACCTGCCCATAACAGACAGGTGGAGTGTCAAATTATTTACACTCAATCTGTTAGTTGCAGATCTAAAATAAAAAGTTCTATCACATGGTCAGCCAATTAAATGACTGAATCATTTAAGAACAGAGGAGGTAGAGGTGTAAAAGACACTAATCAGAGTTCAGAACTGTTTCCAACAAAGAAAAATTCGCATGGAGCGTTGTAGGGATAAAAAAGAAGTGTATATTGAAGGTGACAGTAAGTGATTATCTATAAAAAAAAATTTTTTTTTACTACGTCAGTCTCGTTATTTAATAGCCACACCTCGTATTTATAAATATCTTCTTCTTTTTCTTCTTACTATCAAGGATTAGGGATAAGCCTGTTCCGAACTCACAAATCATCCTGCACTTCCACATAAACACGAGACATTTCAACCCGTACATCTCGACTGCCATCTTCTTCGAGGTCTTCCCACCTCCCTTCTTCCAATTGGAACATATTCCGTCACTTTTAAAGGTATTCTGTCCTCTAGTATCCGTTCCAAATGTTGCCGCCATTGATTCCGGTACTCCTCCACTTTTTCATTCAAGCTAAATACACCCAACTCGGATCTAATTTCTTCGTTATGTATTAGATCCAGTCTCAAACAGCCCTTCACCCTTCTTAAAAACCTCGTTTCAACTGCTTGGATCCTACTTTATTGGCGTTTTGTGGTAACCCATGGCTCACTTCCATAAAGAAGGACTGGGGCTGCCATTAATTACCTTGTAGAACTTCAGGACTGTCTCTGTTGTAGCTCTGTTACCCAATGTCCTGTTAATGGTACCACAAATAGCTTGAAATTTATTTATTTTACTTTCGACATCCAAGTCCCTATCAAAGCTTACATCGCAGCCCAGATAGTTATAGTGAGACACTTGATCTAATAGTAGGCCTACATTGTCTAAAACAATCTTCGAACGAGTGGGATACTTCCCTCTGAATGCCATAACCTTTAAATTAGCAACTGAAACTCGTAAATTGAAGGGGTCGGGAGAAGACAGTGCAAACCCACATCAACATAATTTTATGCAATGTCATTTTAAAAGTTTTCTGAAATCTACAAATCATATTTTGAAAGTTTTTGTTAAACATTTATTTTTTCTGTTAATATAAGTTTTTAAGATCGTAAACTGCCCATAACAGACAGGTGGAGTGTCAAATTATTTACACTCAATCTGTTCGTTGAAGGGCTAAAATAAATAGTTCTGTTTCTTATCACATGGTCAGCCAATTAAATGACTGAATCATTTAAGAACAGAAGAGGTAGAGGTGTAAAAGACACTAATCAGAGTTATCTTGTCTGAAAGTAATGAATTTCATTGTACAGCCAGACCCTGTGGTGAAAGAAGTGAAGGTGTCATTTACAGAGTGGAAAATATGTCCTTTTCAGAGGGCCCGGCATGCTGATAAGCATACTTTTCCATTCAGTGAGTTGTGGCAATGGTAAACCACCTCACTCCTTGTTTTACTTAGTAAAACCTCTAGAGGTTCAAACCAGCCTTTTGGCTGTAGACCTAAACAACAAGATCGTAAATATGGCATCCTGTTTAAAACGTCCTGAACATTTTATTTTACAGAAATATTTAAGAAAGATCTCACGAAAAATTTTGTGGATTAGCACTTTCTTCTCCCGACCCCTTCAATTATACAGGGTGATTTTTTAGTCCTGTTACCCAATTGTTAATGTCTGGTATTTTTTTTTCTAATAAAGGGAAATTTCGTTTTGTGATACAAAGTTAATAGCCCTACTCAACTGGTATAGATACGGCAGTGTGATTTGATTCTCCTTGAGCTGTATAAAATTTTGTGCCGTTTTCGGTGGTGTTACGAACAGAAGGTATTTTACCCTAGAACAACGGATTTTCATTCTTGAATAATATTTTGCTACAAAATCGTACGCGAGTGTAAAAGAATCATTTCAAATTAAATTTTTTGGTGTTCCTCCACCAGAATAAATGTCAATTTTTAGGCTAACAAACCGGTTTCAAGAGACAAGCACTGTTTGTGACGGAAAACGTATTGGTCGACCAACTTTCTTGACAGATGACGTTTTAGTGAATGTGAAAACAGATTGCTCAATCTCCACGGAAAGGTTTACGAAAACTTTACTTGCAAGTTGGTTTTCGAGTGTTCAGAAAGCTGCTAAAAAATTGAAATTGTGTCCGTATCGCGTACGATTAGTCCAAGAGGTTCAGCCTCAAGATTTAAATAAGTGATCGTTCTAGGGTAAAAGACATTCTGTTCGTAACACAACCGGAAACGGCACAAAATTTTACACAGCTCAAGAAGAATCAACTCACACTATCTTATCTATACCGGTGGAGTAGGGCTACCATTTTAATGTCACAAAACAAAATTTCTATTTCTTGGAAAAAATTACTAGACATTAACAATTGGGTAACAGGACTAAAAAATCACCCGGTACTTTTTGCATAAATCATTTGAAACATGAACTGCTCTTTGAAGCTTATCTTCACTCTCTTGTATGATCCACATGTCATCCGCAAATAATGGGTGATTCAAAAAGAGCGCCGGTTTTTAAACGGCTGGTAAATTTTTGTTTATCGGTTGGCAACATTGTTAGACCTAATTTCTATTTCGGAGAACATTCCGATTGACGATTCAGTTGTAGTTTCTCTTGTTCGCAGTGTAGTACTCTCGCAGTCTGTGTCTAACCATGGAGAAGTTTACTATTGCGCAACGAGTGTTAATCGTCAAAACATTTTACCAGAGTGGAGAGAGTTATGCGGCTACTGTCAGGCGGCTTCGCGGTACTCTAGGACGTAATGAAGCACCGAATGAATCAACAGTTCGCAGGCTCATGAAAAAGTTTTTTGAGACGGGTTCAACAGTCGACCTTAAAAGTTCTGGACGTCGTCGTTCTGGCCGAACTGAGCAGAACGTTGCGTTGGTTCGTGACAGTGTGGCTGTTACCGATACCGTACGATGATTAGGGAGTTTTTGTGGCGTCATTTGGATGGAATGGACATTGACGAGTTGTGGTTTCAGCAGGATGGTGCCACCTATCACGCTGCACGAGAAACAATGTTGTTGCTCCGTGAACGGTTCCAGGATCGCATCATTTCTCGTAATTCCGACCATCAATGGCCACCAAGGTCGTGTGACTTGACGCCTTGTGACTTTCATCTTTGGGGTCATCTGAAGTCATTGGTGTAAGCCAATAAACCCCGAAACATCAATGACTTGAAGGAGGAAATTCGACGGGTTATCGGGCAAATGGAAGTCGAAGCTTGTCGTGCAGTAATATCCAATTTCATGGACAGAGTTGATGCGTGCCAGCGCAGTAGAGGAGGACACATGCATGACATCATTTTTCATACATGAAATCGGAAGGTAAGATGAACTTGTTGATGTATTTATTTTCAGTTTTTTAATAAAATAAATCTCTTAATTTGATATCTCAAAACCGGCGCTCTTTTTGAATCACCCTATAGCTATGCAATCCAATATTTATAAATATAAAGAGTTAATAAGATACAAGATTAGGCCTACATTACCAATATTTGTAACAGGTTTCATAAAATCACCAGTTAAGTAATGAAACACGTCATTACTAAAAGAAACCCATGAAACAGACGATGGAATCACTTTAAGAGTTTTTTTAACTTTATCCATAATTTGGTTTAAACTTCCTCCATATTTTTCCAAACTCTTTGACATATTCAATCCAAAAAACGTTGAATTATTTGAATCTGAAAGAAAATTAATCAAATTTTAGTATTTTTGATAACAATTTGACTACACCCTAACGAACTAAAGACTGCGGATGAGTTATTCTTATATAAGACTCCTACAACGGTTATTCAAAAATTTTTTTGTATAATGATTAGTTTAGCGGTAATTAGCGATTTTATGTTTTTTGACGAAAATGTTTAAAAGAAATAGATTTTTTAAAGATTTCAGCCTTAGTATGTATTTTACGACAAAAGTGTATATAATCAAACTTATAGGAAATTAAACGATATATTTAGTTAGATCATTTACGTCTACAGAGCCTAGTTTAGCGTGAAAGAGAGATTTTCCATATTTTTAAGCCAAAATAAGATTGATTTTCACTTTGCGTCTTCCATCATGATTAAAATAAGGTTAGATTTTTTGAGGTTACTTTTTTGTTTATTTCTAATGTTTTATTACTAATGTTAGGTTATATTGTTCATTATTTTTATTGCCAAGAGAACTTCATGTGAGTGTTTCACACTAAATTTTTTTATGTTGTAAAAAAGTACAATATACAGGGTAATTCAAAACTATACGGCAACCTCTTGGGATCTCATTCTATAGCTAAAAATAAGAAAAAAAAGTTCATATAAATATATGCCTGAAAACGCTTAGTTAGCTAGTTACAGCTAGCGAAAAATTTCACCTAAAACTCTGTACCCTCGGTGAAGTAAGGCCGTATAAAAATGTTAAAGGTAGTTACAAAGATACAAATACGATTGTTTCTTATGTTTTTTAATCTGAAAAAATGAATAAAATTTGTTCCAGAGCTGTAAATGCAATACTTTCAGAGATATCTTACATAAAACACAAGAATTGGGGCAAAGATATAACACATTTTTGTGTTTAACGTAAGATTACTTCCATAAATGGTAAATGAAAGTGTATTTTTTCTTAAATAAATTTGTAGAAAATTTAATTTTGAAAAGATTCATGTGAATTATTCAGGTAAAAAATGAATAATAGATATTGAAATTTCGCTTTATTTAAAATCAAAACAGACGCACATAAAACGCACATTCCTAACTGCATAAAACAGCTGATATCAGCTGTTACTCCCAACCTAATATTTATGCAGTTAAGAATGTGCCGTTTTACGTGCGTCTGTTTTGATTTTAAATAAAGCGAAATTTCAATATCTATTATTCATTTTTTTCCTGAATAATTCACATGAATCTTTTCAGAATTAAATTTTCTACAAATTTATTTAATAAAAAATACACCTTTATTTACCATTTAGGGAAGTAATCTTACGTTAAACACAAAAATGTGTTATTTCTTTGCACCAATTCTTGTGTTTTACGTAAGATATCTCTGAAAGTATTGCATTTACAGCTCTGGAACCAATTTTATTCAATTTTTCAGATTAAAAAACATAAGAAACAATCGTATTTGTATCTTTGTAACTACCTTTAACATTTTTATACGGCCTTACTTCACCGAGGGTACAGAGTTGTAGGTGAAATTTTTCGCTAGCCGTAACTCGCTAACTAAGCGTTTTCAGGCATATATTTATATGAACTTTTTTTCTTATTTTTAGCTATAGAATGAGATCCCAAGAGATTGCCGTATAGATTTGAATCACCCTGTATAAATAAATAAATAGATTTACCATTATTTACAGTCATGTCATCAAAGTTTTCATCTTTTAAGACGTTATAAAAATCAACGCCATACGTGACGCGTAACAACGTATTCTGCAGTGTCATCCAACGATTTGTCGCTTCTTCCCAACTCCCAGAGTAAACCGACTGTTTCACTTCTTCAGCTGCTTCATCAATTTTATGAAAACCAATGTTATCCACCACACCCTGTAACAAGACATCGACTCAGAATTACAAGGTTCCACTTACTTGATAAATTTTCTCAACCCACCGGCTTGGTCTAGAGGTAAAGTCGTCGGCAAAATCAGCTGTTTCACAGCTGATTTTCGGAGACGAATGTTGCTGGTTCAAATCCTAGTAAAGGTAGTTACTTTTATATGGATTTGAATGATAGACAGTGGTTACCGGTGTACTTTGATGGTTGGGGTTTAATTAACTATACTGTCTCAGAAATGGACGGCCTGGGTCTGTACAAGACTACACAGTCTCATTTACACGTCATACATATCATCCTCATCTGATTGGGTGGGTGATGGGGGTTGCTTATTGTTCTCAATTGAATAGATTACAACGCACACACATAAGGGATTTAAAAAATTTACAAAAAAATCACAGAAAAAAAATTACAAAAAATTAAAAAAAAATTTTTTTAAGAAACGCTATTATTTAACAATTAATCAAAAAGAAATGAACTAAAAAGAAAAAAAGAAAAAAATTTACAAAAAAAAATCACAGACATTACAGTTAAAAATAAAAGCGTGGCGCATTAATATAGTCTTATATAATATTTTACAACGAATATTTTACAATAAATATTATATATATTAATGCGCCACGCTTTTATTTTTAACTGTAATGTCAGTGATTTTTTTTGTAAATTTTTTTCTTTTTTTCTTTTTAGTTCATTTCTTTTTGATTAATTGTTAAATAATAGCGTTTCTTAAAAAAATTTTTTTTTTGATTTTTTTGTAATTTTTTTTTCTGTGATTTTTTGTAAATTTTTTTTCTTTTTTTCTTTTTAGTTAATTTTTTTAAGTAATTGTTAAATAAAAGCGTTTTTTAAATTTTTAAAAAAATTTTTTTTTTTAAATTTTAAAATTTTTTTTTACAAACACCTCCACAGCGTATTGTCATCGAAGATAAACAAGTGTGCAAAGTTTGATTCATATTGATACGGTAGAAGTATTAAAATTTTAAGTTGCAAGATTTGATGGATCCAAGAGTAAGTTAAGTAAAAGCGTTTAAAAAAAAAAATTTTTTTCTCAAATTGTATAACAGCTGTCCAAGGAATATGAACCATTATAAATAATTTTTTTGTAATTTCTAATTTGTGTACGTTGCAATCTGTTCAATTGAGAACAATAAGCAACCCCATGACCCAATGAGATGAGGATGATGTGTATGACGTGTAGCCTTGTACAGATCCAGGTCGACCATTCCTGAGAGAGTATGGTTAATTAAACCCCAACCATCAAAGTACACCGGTAACCACTGTCTAGCATTCAAATCCATATAAAAGTAACTACCTTTACTAGGATTTGAACCAGGAACCTTCGTCTCCGAAAATCAGCTGTTGAACAGCTGATTTTGGCGACGACTTTACCTCTACACCAACCCGGTGGGTTATTATAAATAATAACCAATAATAAATTAAATAACAATATTATCAACTTGCTATTTTAATATCACTGTGTGAATCAAGTTTCGTTTTATCCTACATATGCCTTGAAAAGGGCCCTGAAAAGGATAAAAAGGGCCCTACATATGCCCTGAAAAGGGGCATATGTAGGGGTTTATGAAAAGTGGCCCTGAAAAGGGCCGTTTAAGCGGTGGTCGTCTTGATGTGCAGCGTCGGTCGTAGTCGTCGTGGCGGTCGAGGAGCAGGGCGACACGGCGTGTCGTCATCCAGCGGAGACATCATCTTCTTCCCTCGCAGTAGTGCGTCGATGGCTGCTTCGTCGGATCCGGTGGGCGTAAGGCTCGGTCGAGGGACCGCTGTGGGCATCGCTCGCGTTAGGTCGACGGCTTACGGTGACGGGTCGGCGAGCGGAAGCATCATCTTCTCTCTTGCGGGGTCGTCGATTAGTCTTCGCTGGAGTCCGGCAGCCGTTTGCCGTCGTAGACGTCTTGTCGATGTTGTAAACTGGTGGAAGTGAATCCCTCTGTGTTTGGATCAGAATTGAATCTCTCGGCTCAGTGCAGCGCTCTTTATATAGCTGCCGAGAGCGCTGCGGTAGAGGGCGGCTACTGGCTTCGCCTTGGTGACAAAGCCCTCTGTCGGAACGCAGCCGAAAGGTTTGTCGGTACGCCGACAAAGGGCCTACTGCGCCGACAAAGGCCGGAAGAAGTATTGAAGGCCGGCAACACAAAAAATGATTAATTAGAAGGGGTGGTGATGACAGTTAAAAGATATTAAACTATTAATTATTTGTTTATTTTTTAATTTTAACAATTTAGTTTTATCATTTAAAATTATTGTAACAATCAGCTGTCTCTGAAAATTAAATTTTGCTGAAGGAAATATATTAGGTAGGTATTTAAAATAATACTGAATTTGCTTAAAAAAACAAATTTTTAAGTAAATAATTTTAGATGATAAAACAATTTGTCAAAATTAAAAAATTAATAAATAAATTATTTTTAATATTTCCATCTCACCAGAACGTTACCATTACTCCAAACATACAATGGAAAAGGATTTTTTTTGTTTAACGTTCGACTGTTGTGCAATTACTGCTAATGCTGACGGTGAAGGATGAAATGATTTTTTATAACGTATGAAAATATGCCTTGCCTGAATGGGATTCGAACCCAAGACCGCATGGTGAGAGGTGACCACGTTACTAACTACACCAATGTGGCCGGTAATGGAAAAGGAGGCGACGGTGGGGAAGGAAAAGGGGGTAATTTCTTACTCATATTTAAGTTTTCTTTGTACAATGTAAAAAATAAATGAACAATTTTTAAATTAAAGTTGTACTCTCTAACAGAGCAAGTACTGTCCGACAAGTTTCAAAATAGGATTGCCTCCCTTCCGAACGTCATCTGCGCCACCTCGGATTACGCACCGTCCCAAAAACATTAGCTCGGATAGTCAGTCTACTAGTACAGCTCATTACTAACGGGTGATTCAAAAAGAGCGCCGGTTTTTAAACGGCTGGTAAATTTTTGTTTATCGGTTGGCAACATTGTTAGACCTCATTTCTATTTCGGAGAACATTCCGATTGACGATTCAGTTGCAGTTTCTCTTGTTCGCAGTGTAGTACTCTCGCAGTCTGTGTCTAACCATGGAGAAGTTTACTATTGCACAACGAGTGTTAATCGTCAAAACATTTTACCAGAGTGGAGAGAGTTATGCGGCTACTGTCAGGCGACTTCGCGGTACTCTAGGACGTAATGAAGCACCGAATGAATCAACAGTTCGCAGGTTCATGAAAAAGTTTTTTGAGACGGGTTCAACAGTCGACCTTAAAAGTTCTGGACGTCGTTGTTCTGGCCGAACTGAGCAGAACGTTGCGTTGGTTCGTGACAGCATGGCTGTTAGCCCAGCAAAATCAATACGTCGCCGTTCTCAACAATTGGGTTTAAGATGTTCTTCTGTACGGAGAATTCTTCGGTACGATCTCCAATATCACCCGTATAAAATTCAGTTGCTGCACGAGAAACAATGTTGTTGCTCCGTGAACGGTTCCAGGATCGCATCATTTCTCGTAATTCCGACCATCAATGGCCACCAAGGTCGTGTGACTTGACGCCTTGTGACTTTCATCTTTGGGGTCATCTGAAGTCATTGGTGTATGCCAATAAACCCCGAAACATCAATGACTTGAAGGAGGAAATTCGACGGGTTATCGGGCAAATGGAAGTCGAAACTTGTCGTGCAGTAATATCCAATTTCATGGACAGAGTTGATGCGTGCCAGCGCAGTAGAGGAGGACACATGCATGACATCATTTTTCATACATAAAATCGGAAGGAAAGATGAACTTGTTGATGTATTTATTTTCAGTTTTTCAATAAAATAAATCTCTTAATTTGATATATCAAAACCGGCGCTCTTTTTGAATCACCCTATACTACTTCCGATTGACCGATTTGGATGAAAACGTTCGTGTCGGGTTTGGTATTAGTATCTTACTTAAGTTTTTATATTCATACGTACTTACTATTACTTTATTATTTATTTTTATTTGCACTTATTTAACATGTAGGCTACCTGTTTAAATCACAAATATGCACTTACACTGTACCTATTTATTTAATCGAAACAAATTTATCTGAATATTGAACAACCGATCAAACCCAAAACATAATAAAGCTGCACTGACTACAAATCCAATATTGCACGGTCGCTAACACTACACAACTGAAGTAAAAGCATAGTTTATAAAAACTAAAGCTAAAAGAAGCTAAAACTAAAGCATAGACGCCAAATCATAGTTTAACTGCTCTCAAGTAAATAAAGAATAAAACTTACTCCATTTAATAATTAAATCGTATCAATTAATTACATTAACAGTCAACATTATAAATTAAGAACTTGCGGAGTTATATTATGACTACACTACCTAATAAGAAGGATGAAATGATAAGAAGGATGAAAGTAAACAAAAATAATGGAAACACTAATGACTTTCTCAGGGCTACAAAGGGATGCACATTAGAGGATAGGTTGAGAAGTGAGGATATACGACAGGAGTTAGGTATATACAGCTTGGAAGATAAGATGAGAGCCTACAGGAGTAATTGGTGCATTCATTTGGAGCGCATGGGGGATCAGCGGTTTCCTCGCTTGGCTAGGTACTACAGACCCAAGGGAAAAAGAAGTGTGGGACGTCCGAGAAGAAGATGGTTTCCGGAACGGGCAGACGTGCCTAATCCTTGAAGTGAAGAAGAAGAAGAAGAAGACTAATGACTTTCTTCTGCTGGTAGTCACATAATCTGTACAAAATGTTATGGATAACAAGAATCTAGTACAAGAAGTGATATTCATATTAATTGGTCATTTGTGTTGTGCGTACCAATGTATTCGATCCGGCACGGGAATGGAAGAAGTGGGGAAGGGAGGTAATCCTATTTCGATCGTTGTCAAGTAGTACTTTTACTTACAAGGTTTAGTAGATAAGGCGCCCAGGTCAAAGTAGAATCGATTGGAGAAATCCAAGAATCTCCTAATGCGACGCCTTTAAAATTAATGTTTAATCTATGCTTTCTTATATCCTGAAACAGAAATTAAAGGAATTTAAAATTGTTCACTACAGAGCAAGCAGTAGACTTATCTACAGTTGAGCCGTTGTTAGTTTGCTCCTACTGTCAACAAACAAAAGCCACCTACTACAGGGTGCACGCTAGAGTCAACCACTTTATGGGTGTCGTATTCCCGTTAAGTTAACTAAAGGGTGATTCAAAAAGAGCGCCGGTTTTTAAACGGCTGGTAAATTTTTGTTTATCGGTTGGCAACATTGTTTGACCTCATCCCTATTTTGGAGAACATTCCGATTGACGATTCAGTTGTAGTTTCTCTTGTATGCACAGTGAGTGACAGTTTGGTGCGGCTTTTGGTCGGGCGGTGTCATCGGCCCTTACTTTTTTGAAAATCAAGAAGGACAAGCCGTGACAGTAAATGGAGACCGATACCGTACGATGATTAGGGAGTTTTTGTGGCGTCATTTGGATGGAATGGACATTGACGAGTTGTGGTTTCAGCAGGATGGTGCCACCTGTCACGCTGCACGAGAAACAATGTTGTTGCTCCGTGAACAGTTCCAGGATCGCATCATTTCTCGTAATTCCGACCATCAATGGCCACCAAGGTCGTGTGACTTGACGCCTTGTAACTTTCATCTTTGGGGTCATCTGAAGTCATTGGTGTATGCCAATAAACCCCGAAACATCAATGACTTCAAGGAGGAAATTTGACGGGTTATCGGGCAAATGGAAGTCGAAACTTGTCGTGCAGTAATATCCAATTTCATGGACAGAGTTGATGCGTGCCAGCGCAGTAGAGGAGGACACATGCATGACATCATTTTCATACATAAAATCGGAAGGAAAGATGAACTTGTTGATGTATTTATTTTCAGTTTTTCAATAAAATAAATCTCTTAATTTGATATATCAAAACCGGCGCTCTTTTTGAATCACCCTATACATGACCTTCGGGCCAGCCCAGTCAGTCAGCGGGTAGTAAGTCGCTATTATTTGTTAAGTAACACCGGTTGGGCAAGCGACTTTGTATGGTGACCAGCTGACAGCCATCCATGAACAAACTCTACTGGGGGAGTCCCTGTTAAAATTCATGCCTTATTCACGTCAAAAAAGACAGCAAAAAGCAGCGATAAAATTGGGTAGTTGTCAAAAATGTACAGTTCCCGATAACAAAAAAAGGTAAAAAAAAGTTAACTACGTTTTAAATTGTTGTTTAGGTCAACAGCCGAAAGGCTGGTTTGAACCTGTAGAGGTTTTACTAAGAAAAAACGAGGAGTAAGGTGGTTTAAACTTGCCTTCCTCACTGAGTTGAAAGAGTATGCTTATCAGCATGCCCGGCCCTCCGAAAAGCACCCACTTTCCACCCTGCAAATGACACCTTCACTTCATTCACCACAGGGTATGGCTGTATAGTGAAATTCATTACTCTCAAAGGAGATAACTCTGAGTAAGTGTCATTACCATGTCTACCTCTTCTGTTCTTAAATAGTTCAGTCATATAATTGGCTGACTAAGTGATAAGAAATAGAACTATTTTTTTAGACCTGGAAACAACAGATCGAGTGCAATTAATTTAACACTCGATCTGCCCGATATGGGCATAGTTTTAAATTATAATTATTTAAAGAACTTAAAATATCAGTCATGATATGATGTAGGCCTAACAATTTCATTTATAATAATACTTTAAAAAGTAATTTTTTGTTACTTTTTAATCAGCGTGTACACAAAGTTGAAAATGAGTTTTTCCAAAGACGATAACGCAAAACTCATTGAGTTAACTGCAGAAAAAGTATAACTATTTGATCTTTCAAACTTGCTATCATCGTCTAATAGATACAGTAAACTCCCGCTAATCCGAAATAATTGGGGTGAGCTGATTTCGGATAAGCCGAGCTTTTTTTTAAAAACCAGAAAATGGTGTTTTATCGTAAAAAAATATTACTATATCCTAAAAGTTTTATTCGTACGATTTAATTGTCAAATATTTTCCGTACATTTTAATTATTTTTTATGAAAGTTAGAAATTATTTTTTGGTTTTTATTTTCCATTTGTTTTCTTACCGAAATTTGCCGCCAACGTTTAACTAAAAGTACATCAGTGGGAGTCGCTTCGATGGTTTTGACCACGCGTTTTTTTTTTTTTTTTAGGCCCTCATTGGAGCAAAATTAATCGATTTATAGAAGATCCCTAGTTGTTTCTCCTATCCGCCCAGTAGTTCTTCATCCTTTGCGACACTCTCGCTCTATCCTCCACAGTCCAATGTCTGTTTGTCTGCCTTTTAGGTACTTCTGGAAATTTCGTGTTTGGATTTTTGATCTTATATCCTTCTTCTCTGTTCAAAATCTGTGTCTCTGAGATATCCAGGTCCTGCAGATCCTGTTGAACTTCCTCAAACCAGGCGTACTTGACTTTGGTTCTCAAAAAGAAATCCAGTACCTGTCTGGTAAATCTGGATTCTGGCAGTCTCCTAAGATGTCCAAAGAACCCAACTCTTCTCTTCCTCATTATCTCGGAAATTTCCTCATTTTCCCTGTATAGAACCGAATTTGGCAACAACCTATACTCATTGTCTACTCTGTGCTTTTTGTTTATTATTGTTCTGAGGATTCTTCTCTCTGTCTTTCTAAGGTCCTCCATCTTCCCACAGTGCCTCAACCTGCCCAAAGTCTCACACGCATACATTACCACAGACTTCGTGACCGTATTGTAGTGCCTCAATTTGGATTTTATGGACATTGACTTCCTCTTATAGGTGGACCATGTCAGTCTTTGAGCTCCCTTGAGTTTGTTAACTCTTGATTCCATGTTTATTTTTTCGTTTAAATTATATGTGATCACCTCTCCCAAATACTTAAATTTTTTAACTATCCTAATTTTGTGATTGGCTGCCTCCAGATATCTTGGTGTTTCTGTATTTGTGGACATTATTTCCGTCTTCTCAAAGGAGATTCGCATACCAACTCCTGCTGCATACCACGCGTTTATATTTACAAGACATTGTTAAATATCATTTCACTTCCACTACCCGTACGTAACACTAGTTAGCCACAAAACGAAATGAAAACTACATTAAGGCCAAGACGCTACCGTACCCATTCAACCACAATACAGTATCTCTACAAATTGACTGTTTGCAGAAAAGGTGATGTAGCCAAAATAAACAGTAGGCTACCGCTCCAAGGAAAATACTCATGTTATCGGTAGAAATCTTGTCTGCAGTGCTGAATATCAGTAGGCATTTTTTACGTGCTATAATAATTTACAGTTCATTTTGCTTAACATTATTATGGTACAGAAATAAAATTTACAGTATTTATTATTTATTGTTATTATTACAGTTATTTGTAGAAAAATTACAATAATTAATTGAGTATTTTTTGACGTTTCGGTTAACCCAGACGTGCAGTTGGATTGCACGTTCCACTGCACAAACGAAACTACCCAACCTATGCGTCGGTCGCATGCAGTATTACTGCATGCATATAGCATTACTGCGTGCATGTAGCATTACTGCGTGCATGTAGCATTACTGCATGCAGTAATTACTGCGTGCATGTAGCATTACTGCATGCAGTAATTACTGCGTGCATGTAGCATTACAGCATGCAGTAATTACTGCGTGCATGTAGCATTACTGCGTGCATGTAGCATTACTGCATGCAGTAATTACTGCGTGCATGTAGCATTACTGCATGCATGTAGCATTACTGCGTGCATGTAGCATTACTGCGTGCATGTAGCATTACTGCATGCAGTAATTACTGCGTGCATGTAGCATTACTGCATGCAGTAATTACTGCGTGCATGTAGCATTACTGCGTGCATGTAGCATTACTGCATGCAGTAATTACTGCGTGCATGTAGCATTACTGCGTGCATGTAGAATTACTGCATGCAGTAATTACTGCGTGCATGTAGCATTACTGCATGCAGTAAATACTGCGTGCATGTAGCATTACTGCGTGCATGTAGCATTACTGCATGCAGTAATTACTGCGTGGATGTAGCATTACTGCATGCAGTAATTACTGCGTGCATGTAGCATTACTGCATGCAGCAATTACTGCGTGCATGTAGCATTACTGCGTGCATGTAGCATTACTGCGTGCATGTAGCATTACTGCATGCAGTATTTAATGCGTGCATATAGCATTACTGCATGCAGTAATTACTGCGTACATGTAGCATTACTGCATGCAGTAATTACTGCGTGCATGTAGCATTACTGCATGCAGTAATTACTGCGTGCATGTAGCATTACTGCGTGCATGTAGAATTACTGCATGCATGTAGCATTCCTGCGTGCATGTAGCAATACTGCGTGCATGTAGCATTACTGCATGCAGTAATTACTGCGTGCATGTAGCATTACTGCGTGCATGTAGCATTACTGCGTGCATGTAGCATTACTGCATGCTTGTAGCATTACTGCATGCAGTAATTACTGCGTGCATGTAGCATTACTGCGTGCATGTAGCATTACTGCGTGCATGTAGCATTACTGCATGCAGTAATTACTGCGTGGATGTAGCATTACTGCATGCAGTAATTACTGCGTGCATGTAGCATTACTGCATGCAGCAATTACTGCGTGCATGTAGCATTACTGCGTGCATGTAGCATTACTGCGTGCATGTAGCATTACTGCATGAAGTAATTACCGCGTGCATGTAGCATTACTGCATGCAGTAATTACTGCATGCATGTAGCATTACTGCATGCAGTAATTACTGCGTGCATGTAGCATTACTGCATGCTTGTGTAATTACTGCGTGCATGTAGCATTACTGCATGTATGTGTAATTACTGCGTGCATGTAGCATTACTGCATGCATGTGTAATTACTGCGTGCATGTAGCATTACTGCATGCATGTAGCATTACTGCATGCAGTAATTACTGCGTACATGTAGCATTACTGCGTGCATGTAGCATTACTGCGTGCATGTAGCATTACCGCGTGAACGAGCATTACTGTGTGCATGTTGCATTACTGCGTGCATGTAGCATTACTGCGTGCATGTGGCATTAGTGCATGCATGTAGCATTACTGCATGCAGTAATTACTGCGTGCATGTAGCATTACTGCGTGCATGTAGCATTACTGCGTGCATGTAGCATTACTGCATGCAGTAATTACTGCGTGGATGTAGCATTACTGCATGCAGTAATTACTGCGTGCATGTAGCATTACTGCATGCAGCAATTACTGCGTGCATGTAGCATTACTGCGTGCATGTAGCATTACTGCGTGCATGTAGCATTACTGCATGAAGTAATTACCGCGTGCATGTAGCATTACTGCATGCAGTAATTACTGCATGCATGTAGCATTACTGCATGCAGTAATTACTGCGTGCATGTAGCATTACTGCATGCTTGTGTAATTACTGCGTGCATGTAGCATTACTGCATGTATGTGTAATTACTGCGTGCATGTAGCATTACTGCATGCATGTGTAATTACTGCGTGCATGTAGCATTACTGCATGCATGTAGCATTACTGCATGCAGTAATTACTGCGTACATGTAGCATTACTGCGTGCATGTAGCATTACTGCGTGCATGTAGCATTACCGCGTGAACGAGCATTACTGTGTGCATGTTGCATTACTGCGTGCATGTAGCATTACTGCGTGCATGTAGCATTAGTGCATGCATGTAGCATTACTGCATGCAGTAATTACTGCGTGCATGTAGCATTACTGCGTGCATGTAGCATTACTGCGTGCATGTAGCATTACTGCATGCAGTAATTACTGCGTGGATGTAGCATTACTGCATGCAGTAATTACTGCGTGCATATAGCATTACTGCATGCAGCAATTACTGCGTGCATGTAGCATTACTGCGTGCATGTAGCATTACTGCGTGCATGTAGCATTACTGCATGAAGTAATTACCGCGTGCATGTAGCATTACTGCATGCAGTAATTACTGCATGCATGTAGCATTACTGCATGCAGTAATTACTGCGTGCATGTAGCATTACTGCATGCTTGTGTAATTACTGCGTGCATGTAGCATTACTGCATGTATGTGTAATTACTGCGTGCATGTAGCATTACTGCATGCATGTGTAATTACTGCGTGCATGTAGCATTACTGCATGCATGTAGCATTACTGCATGCAGTAATTACTGCGTACATGTAGCATTACTGCGTGCATGTAGCATTACTGCGTGCATGTAGCATTACCGCGTGAACGAGCATTACTGCGTGCATGTTGCATTACTGCGTGCATGTAGCATTACTGCATGCTTGTAGCATTACTGCATGCAGTAATTACTGCGTGCATGTAGCATTACTGCGTGCATGTAGCATTACTGCGTGCATGTAGCATTACTGCATGCAGTAATTACTGCGTGGATGTAGCATTACTGCATGCAGTAATTACTGCGTGCATGTAGCATTACTGCATGCAGCAATTACTGCGTGCATGTAGCATTACTGCGTGCATGTAGCATTACTGCGTGCATGTAGCATTACTGCATGAAGTAATTACCGCGTGCATGTAGCATTACTGCATGCAGTAATTACTGCATGCATGTAGCATTACTGCATGCAGTAATTACTGCGTGCATGTAGCATTACTGCATGCTTGTGTAATTACTGCGTGCATGTAGCATTACTGCATGTATGTGTAATTACTGCGTGCATGTAGCATTACTGCATGCATGTGTAATTACTGCGTGCATGTAGCATTACTGCATGCATGTAGCATTACTGCATGCAGTAATTACTGCGTACATGTAGCATTACTGCGTGCATGTAGCATTACTGCGTGCATGTAGCATTACCGCGTGAACGAGCATTACTGTGTGCATGTTGCATTACTGCGTGCATGTAGCATTACTGCGTGCATGTGGCATTAGTGCATGCATGTAGCATTACTGCATGCAGTAATTACTGCGTGCATGTAGCATTACTGCGTGCATGTAGCATTACTGCGTGCATGTAGCATTACTGCATGCAGTAATTACTGCGTGGATGTAGCATTACTGCATGCAGTAATTACTGCGTGCATGTAGCATTACTGCATGCAGCAATTACTGCGTGCATGTAGCATTACTGCGTGCATGTAGCATTACTGCGTGCATGTAGCATTACTGCATGAAGTAATTACCGCGTGCATGTAGCATTACTGCATGCAGTAATTACTGCATGCATGTAGCATTACTGCATGCAGTAATTACTGCGTGCATGTAGCATTACTGCATGCTTGTGTAATTACTGCGTGCATGTAGCATTACTGCATGTATGTGTAATTACTGCGTGCATGTAGCATTACTGCATGCATGTGTAATTACTGCGTGCATGTAGCATTACTGCATGCATGTAGCATTACTGCATGCAGTAATTACTGCGTACATGTAGCATTACTGCGTGCATGTAGCATTACTGCGTGCATGTAGCATTACCGCGTGAACGAGCATTACTGTGTGCATGTTGCATTACTGCGTGCATGTAGCATTACTGCGTGCATGTGGCATTAGTGCATGCATGTAGCATTACTGCATGCAGTAATTACTGCGTGCATGTAGCATTACTGCGTGCATGTAGCATTACTGCGTGCATGTAGCATTACTGCATGCAGTAATTACTGCGTGGATGTAGCATTACTGCATGCAGTAATTACTGCGTGCATGTAGCATTACTGCATGCAGCAATTACTGCGTGCATGTAGCATTACTGCGTGCATGTAGCATTACTGCGTGCATGTAGCATTACTGCATGAAGTAATTACCGCGTGCATGTAGCATTACTGCATGCAGTAATTACTGCATGCATGTAGCATTACTGCATGCAGTAATTACTGCGTGCATGTAGCATTACTGCATGCTTGTGTAATTACTGCGTGCATGTAGCATTACTGCATGTATGTGTAATTACTGCGTGCATGTAGCATTACTGCATGCATGTGTAATTACTGCGTGCATGTAGCATTACTGCATGCATGTAGCATTACTGCATGCAGTAATTACTGCGTACATGTAGCATTACTGCGTGCATGTAGCATTACTGCGTGCATGTAGCATTACCGCGTGAACGAGCATTACTGCGTGCATGTTGCATTACTGCGTGCATGTAGCATTACTGCGTGCATGTGGCATTAGTGCATGCAGTAATCGCATGCGACTGACGCATAGGTCGGGTAGTTTTGTTTGTGCAGTGGAACGTGCGATCCAACTGCACGTCCGGGTTCGTCGCATGCGACGATTGCACAAATGAAACCGCACCTTTAGTTAATAACTTTATTTTATAAATTTATTTATTTGTAGTAACAACAGTAAAGGTTATCTACTTCACTCATGTCACTTTTATTTTATTATAATGATTATCTTAAAAAAAACATTGTAAAGGTTGATTGTAAATAAATAAGTTAAATAAAAAAGAAGAATTCAGGCTAAAATAGATCTCAAAAACCGGTTTTCTGATTCGTTACCAACACAAAACGTTAGTGGGCTTGAATTAGGTTTGAGTTCCGGGTTTAGCCGGAAGTGACCCAAAACTGAAAGTCAAAAATAAAAGTGGGAATTTGTAAACCAAAAATAGTGTCATTCAATTTCTTTTTAAGTGTAGATACAGAAATCACTAATGGTTTTTGGCATAATTCAAAGGTATAGATACTGAAGTCACGAGATTGCCTTTTGCGTATATATGGGCTGTGAGGAAGGGAAGTGAAATATTTGCAGTGCTGCCAACCTCAACAGTGAGACACTACTCGTACATTTCACTACCGTGCAGTTTCTAGATACATTTTGTAAGGTGTGGTTTATTCCGAGAAAATGTTTTCTTCATAAACCTTATAATAAATAAATATGACCTGTAATATTGCCTATAGCTTAATTACATGACTAGAAATGTTTGATTTACTGTAATTACGAATGAATCGCCTTCTTTACTATTGCTGTCACCGGCGTTTTCATTATCAGTCTCTCTAGTAGCCTATCTACCTAACCTTTTTTTTACCAGGTGACAACGAAACTGTTAAAGAATAGCTTTTTCACGTCCTTAATTTCCTTCTTTATTTTATGAATTGTGAAAAGAGAAACATCACAGTAGTTAGCCGCTCGCTCACGGCTTTTGTTAAGAGGCACGAATAGGCATTTTTGTTTAGCTTCAACTTCACAACATTTTATTACATTGCATATTAGATTTCGTTCGGCACTGTGAATAGTTTGACCACGTTTTTAAAAAACCGACATCTTTTTTTATGGTAACAAACGGTTATATTCGTACAGTTAACCTACAAAAGGTTCTGCGATATACTGTATATGCTCTGGGTCAGTGGTGGATTACCCAATAGGCACTACTAGGCACGTGCCTAGGGGCCCCCAATGGCCAGGGGCCCCCGACAAAATAAAAAAAAAATAAAAAATTTGAAAAAAAAATTGAAAACTTAAAAAAAATTTGGAAAAAAATTGAAATATTTTACGAAAAATTGATTTTGATGACATCATCGATGAATATTTTACGAAAAATTGATTTCGATGACATCATCGATGAGTTCAGTGAATTGAAATGTAGGAGAAAATTTTTCTAAATCGTCTTTATTATAGTTATTATTATTATTATTATAATTATCAGATATCAGAACAAATGTTATTTTGATAGAAAATAAACTTGATTGAAATATTAACTATCATGTTTTTATTACGTCAAAGCAAAGTGGGGGGGGCCCTCATTTGCCATTGCCTAGGGCCCCAACAAGTATTGATCCGCCTCTGCTCTGGGTACAGTAAAAGTTGTTATTTTTGTTGTACTGAAATAAAAGCTGTCGCGCATGCGCACTGATGCTTTCCCCCTTTACCCCTCGTTGCAAACAAGGGAAAACTCGTGACTCAAGTAACGATAAGCCTTTTTAAAAATTGTCACCAGCCGTGAGACGCGTCGTCCGTGAAAGGAATTTTTATAGTTACCTTATAAAGTTCGTAAGCGAATTCAATAGCCATTTTTCCTCCATATGATTCTGAAAATATGTACAATGGTGTTTTGCTGCCAAACTTCTGATATTTCTTGTAAAATGCTTTAATAAATGTCATCAAGTCAAGTGCAATCTGGTGATTATTTTTTGTATATAACGAATCATTCTCTACATAACTGAATCCAGTTCCAACTGGATTATCGATGAACAAAACGTTCACATATTTTGTCTGTAACAAATTAATCCATAGATTTACATACAGCAATCTTAAAGCCCTAAAAAGCAAGAAACCAGATCGAAACTGACGTTGTAAACAATTTTTTTTTATTTTATACATAATTAGCAACCCCTGCTCGCTTCGCTTCATAGCAGCTAATGTAGGCCTCATTAAATTATTTTAAATCCTCTCTATATACAATATTTGTGGTTTTGTTGCCCTGTGGCAGAAAAATGAATTGTTTTTCTGCACTTCCAGCTCTAGAAAGTCCGGCACTTCCAGCTCTAGAAAGTCCGACATGAAATTGTCAATGAGTGAAGGAAGCATTCTTGTCTCAAATCGCTGCCCACCGTTTTAAATGTTTGTCCCTGCGATTTAACAGAATTGAATAAAATGCGTAGAAGAATACCGATGGAAAAGAAAGAGACAGTTGATATATGGCTGAGATAAGCGACAGTAACACGTGAGTGCGGTACACAGAGTAATTCGAAATATATCACTCTTTCACTACCTGTCGAATGAAAACAAATATATGAAATACAGTACACGAAAATTAAAAATTAGAATATTTCCGAATATTTAATGATTTTGGAATCGAATATTATTCTACACGTTTTTCTATGAAATATAAAAGTTGAATCGTACTTCTAGCCCAAAAAATACACCATCCAGAGGACTTAGAAAAATAAAAGTGCTTTGCACCCGATAAACTAAAACATGCGACATCGTCACAGTTTAATTTGCTTAACTCACTTAATTAAACTTAGTTAAAGTTGCAAAATAGCCTATATTGATCAGGAAGCTCTAAGCTATGCAACAATGAAAGATTTTGTTAAAATCAGTTGAGTAGTTTCTGAGATTACCACCTCATACAAACAAACAAACAAACAAACAAACAGACGTTTCTTCTTTATTATATTAGTATAGAAGTATAGATAACTCTTTGTCACCTTCAATATACACTCCTTCTCTATCCCTGCAACGCTCCATGCGAATTTTCCATTGTTGGAAACAGTGCTGGAAGTCATTTTCTTTCAGCTCCTTTAGAACACGTGCCGCTTTCTCTTTTACAGCTTCCACAGACTCAAATCTTGTCCCTTTTAATGCATGAAGATGACTTCCAGCACTGTTTCCAACAATGGAAAATTCGCATGGAGCGTTGTAGGGATAGAGAAGGAGTGTATATTGAAGGTGACAATAAGTGATTATGTATAATATAAAAAAAGTTTTTACGTCAGTCTCGTTATTTAATAGCCACACCTCGTATTTATATTTATTTATTTAAATTTTTAATTGATAAAACACTCAAAAAGAGTGTAGGATAAGTCAGTATCAAAAATTTTATCTCTTAAATAGTATTAAAAACAAACATCACAGAAAACAAATTGACAATATCGGGCCGCCTCGATGAGGTAGTGGTTAACGCATTAATAAAGGGAGACTGCACTTTGTATCCCGCCAATGGTAAAATTTGCTATTTTTACGTACATTTTTCTTAGGATTGGTAAAAGATAGGGAAATGAAACTTTACACACTATAGGTGCCGGGTTCCTTCTCGAGCTATTGACATTTTATAAATTTAATCTTTGGACCATGCCATTTTTTAAAAATATTACGAATAACATAAAATTTTTACAAATTGTTTTCTACTTTTTTACGTATTACTAATTTTTGGAGCACCTGAGAAAGTCATAAAAATGTCAGTACACGTGGATATACAAGATAATTAACTGGTAAAAATGTCAGCCTGGTAGGTTTATTGGTTTCTGAGAAAAATGTACCTTAATGTTAAAAACTAAATTTATGGAAAATGGTAAAAAACAAGAAAGCACAAATCAAAAACAATTTGTACACAAACAAGTAAATCTCCCATCAACATTTGTTTAGAAAGTTAAGGTGATTTACTCTGCCTTCCTCACTGAGTTTAAAGAGTATGCTTATCAGCATGCCATGTTCTCCGAAAAGTACCCACTATCCACCCTGAAAATGATCCTGCACTTCATTCACCACAGGGTCTGGCTGTATACTGAATTAATTAATTTTTAATTAATTAATTAATTTCATTAATTTCAGAGGTGATAGCTCTGATAAGTGTATTTAATATCTTTTGTTCTTAATTAATTCAGTCATATAATTGACTGACTATATGATCAGAAACAGAACTATTTTTTGAAGCCCTGGAACCAAAACATCGAGTGCAATTAATTTAACAATTCACCTGCCCATTATAGGCGTGACAAATTAAATAAACTATTAAGTTTTAAGAATATCGTTTTAGTAATTTAGGTTTTTTATCTATTCAGGAAATTCACAATCTGTTGGAAACAATCAGTGAATGTGATAACACAAAATTTGGAAAAAAATTGACATGGTATACAAACGTGAGTGGAGACACAGTCCAGTGAGAGAACTCTGACGTGAAAAGATAAGTGTAGCATTTAGAACACTGTAATGGATAGTCAATTACAGTACTACGTTAATAGATGAGATCCCGGCTCCATCGAAGTTTCAGACGTCTTATTGGATTGTTTGGGAGAGTCTGCGGAGAGCCAGATTTGAGATCAATGGGTTACGGTGGTTCACGAGTTTCTTCCTAAATTTTGTATAGAGTTTTAAGAAAACGTCATTTATGTAAGGTACGTTTAGGTCTGAGTGTAGCGTTCTATTGGTTACATAATATGGGGCGTTAACTATCCTCCGCAAAAGCTTTGATTGGAAACGCTGAATTTTTGCTAATACTGATGGTTTTGTACAGCAGTAAAGCTGACTGGCATAGTTCCATATTGGTCGAAGGTAGAAGGGAGTTGTGAAGGGATGGTTGATTTGGACGTAGCCTAGTTGGTAACTTGGATTTGCGTGAAAGAAGTCTGTACAACTGTTTGAACTTGTCCTGGAGTGCCTTTCTCGTTTTATCCACGTGTACATTCCACGTGAGCCTCTTATCTAGATATAAACCAAGATAAAGGATTGATTCAGAAATGTGAAGTTGAGTGTCATAAAGATACAAATGAGGAAAAACTCGTTTACGCAGGGTAAAATATAGTAATTTAGGTTAGAAATATATTTCTCATTAGTCTCAGACTAGATAGCAGTAGTATTATATATATAAAAAAAAACACAAATTAAAGGGTGATTCAAAAAGAGCGCCGGTTTTGAAACGGCTGGTAAATTTTTGTTTATCGGTTGGCAACATTGTTAGACCTCATTTCTATTTCGGAGAACATTCCGATTGACGATTCAGTTGTAGTTTCTCTTGTTCGCAGTGTAGTACTCTCGCAGTCTGTGTCTAACCATGGAGAAGTTTACTATTGCGCAACGAGTGTTAATCGTCAAAACATTTTACCAGAGTGGAGAGAGTTATGCGGCTACTGTCAGGCGACTTCGCGGTACTCTAGGACGTAATGAAGCACCGAATGAATCAACAGTTCGCAGGCTCATGAAAAAGTTTTTTGAGACGGGTTCAAAAGTCGACCTTAAAAGTTCTGGACGTCGTCGTTCTGAACGATTCGTGAACGGTTCCAGGATCGCATCATTTCTCGTAATTCCGACCATCAATGGCTACCAAGGTCGTGTGACTTGACGCCTTGTGACTTTCCTCTTTGGGGTCATCTGAAGTCATTGGTGTATGCCAATAAACCCCGAAACATCAATGACTTCAAGGAGGAAATTCGACGGGTTATCGGGCAAATGGAAGTCGAAACTTGTCGTGCAGTAATATCCAGTTTTATGGACAGAGTTGATGCGTGCCAGCGCAGTAGAGGAGGACACATGCATGACATCATTTTTCATACATAAAATCGGAAGGAAAGATGAACTTGTTGATGTATTTATTTTCAGTTTTTCAATAAAATAAATCTCTTAATTTGATATATCAAAACCGGCGCTCTTTTTGAATCACCCTATAGTTGGAATAAACTATGGGTCTTATGACATCCCAAAGAGGCTCAAATATAAATTTCAGAATGAATCATTTTTATAATAATACTAGGTGAACCTGTACGGGAAAACCCGCACAAAAGTGTAAATTTGTTTTTATAGAACTTCTCTGTAAACAATATTTTTTGTTTTATTGTTGTATGGCATTATTTGAACTTTTAGGCTATCAAATGATCTGACACGTGACATAGCAACGTACAATTGTCTATGTGAAAATACCGGCTGTGGCAGATAAAGGCCAACTTTGTTGAATGTTTGGCCTTGGGATTTATTTATTGTAATCGCAAATGCTAAACGGATGGGGAACTGTCTTCTCTTAAATGTAAATGGCAAAGTACCATCCGAAGAGGTTAGATCTAACCGCGGTAGAAAAACCCTTCTGCCTTTGGCTGCCCCTGTTATGACTTCTAAATCAAGAAAATTTTCATACATTCTTAGATTCTTAGATTTCCGATGTTACTAATTTCCAAATTATTTCTGGTTTTATCTAATTGAATTTTGCCTTCGCGCATTATAATAAGGTGTCTGACGAACTGATTCCGTTCGAGCACTTCGAGGCGTGCCTCGTCTCCTTCCTCTTGGTCTTCCCCCTAATGGATGACTATCCATTAAAAAAATAAAAAGAGAAGCAGAGTAAGAGAAACAAAATAGGAAATTAATTTCCTGAATATATGATAGAGAAGAAAATGATATCAGTGTGGTTGCCTGAAGAAAATAGTGTTTTGATGATGTAGTTGCTTCTAACATTATTACTCTACTTGGTTCAAGTAATAACTGGAAAACAACTCTGATCAACCAATACTGAACTTGCCCCCTCTCCAATCTATTTTAGACCTCCTATTTTACGGTCACAATTCGAAATATTTGATTTCGGATAGTTTTCTGCAAATCTACTCGAACAGACGATTCATTTGAGCCCACTTCGGGGAAAATCGGTAAAGGTTCAGGTGGTTAAAATCGTGTTGAAAAAAAACCTGCTCGCTATTAATATATAGACTAGCTGACCCGGGAAACGTTGTTTTGCCAATACGGAAAAAATGTCGCATGATATCCCTGGGACTTTTTGTGATACACATGTTCTGCGACTTTTTCGCTAAGTGTGTCTGGCTTTAGTTTCTCCTCTGAGGTTCCAAGCCCAATTCCCGGTCAGTCTAGAATTTTTTCATCACTTATTTTCATCCTTTACCCTTCATCATCTGCATTGACACATAAATAAAACAAATTAAGTTACTTAATGACGAAAAACAGTATAGTAATAATGTACACATAAATATAAGTTACACATATACACATATATGTAAATAAACACATACCGTTGTTGGCAGGTTGTTGACAACCGTTATTGGCAGGAGCTTGTGACACGTGTTGAGTACTTTTGAGGTTATATGAAATCACTCAATTAACTAAACGTGTGAACTACACTCATTATTAATAATTTAATAATTATTGATAAAATGGAAAGACATAATTACAGCCATGCAAATTAATAATAAATATACTAGAAAAGTAGGCTACACTGAAGTAGTAAAACGATAATTTTGTAACCGTCACTACTACGATCAATGCACAAACAATAATAATGGCCGAAAACAGTATAGGGAGTGTGAGAAAGCTTATTGTGTGAGAAAGAAAGGAACCGGCTTCGTTCTCATCCCTACTCTGTGCTGTTTACGAAGTGAGAGTGCACCGGTAGACGCCTGGCGGGAATAACTGATCGAGTGACAACTGATCAGTTATCGACCACCAAGAGTAGAAAATTATTAAATTACTAATATTGCCATAAAAAATAAGGGTTGGTGGTAGAAGGATGAAAATTTAGCAGTGTATGTATTTTTAATGCCACATTATAAAAATATAAAAAATAAAAATTTTGTCCAAAAAATAATTTTTTTTTGGGGTGGACCATCCGTATCACTTAGGGATATAAAAAATAGATAAAAACCTATTCTCAGACCTACCACGTGTACATATCGACGGTGTTAAGGTAAAAGGTCGTAACCCTCAAAATTTTTAAAAATGAGGTTTTTCTGTCACTGTATCCGTTTTAAGTCACTCTATGGTCTGGTAAATTGTTGTAAGCCACATTAATTTATATACGCGTAAAATGCATTTTTTTGTTAAGTGTAACCCTCAATTCATATTTTTTGGTTTAAGTAAAATGTTTTAACCCACAATGCTGTGGGTTACCTCATTTTATCTCACTGAAACTGTATGAATCTTTTTCCTTGGTATGCCGTAACCAACAATAGAATGAGGGTTACAGCTTTTTACTACTGAATATTTGTTGAACAGCTGTTCAGAAGCGTGGGTTACCTCCATTTTAAATCGGTGATTGATAGGTTATGTGTGACTGATTATAAAATTTCATCAAAATCGGTTAAGCCGTTTTGGAGGGGTATGGAAACTAACACTGTGACACGAGAATTTTATATATTAGAAGATTAGATAACGTTTGAATGTTGACGACAGTAATTACCCATGCAAATTCACGATTCTTCAAATCAGTATCGAGTGTTCCGATTTCAACGAAATTCCCAAAACCGGTTCCGGAACCTCCTGGACCTCCTTGTAACCAAATAACCAACGGTGCATTGACAGCTTCACTTTCTGGCACTGTATTTTTGTAGTACAACCAATAGAACATGTGCGCTCCTTTACGGACTTCAACATAACCATATTCTTGTGAGCCTGGTCCAAAACCTTTCTTCCCAAGTACAACTGCAGCTAAAATAAGGAAACACAGTTTTGTATGTGTAGGTGGTATGGTAAAACACACAACATCTCTTTTTTTTATTCCTAATTTGTGTACGTTGCAATCTGTTCAATTGAGAACAATAAGCAATTTGATGACCCAATGAGATGAGGATGATGTGTACGACGTGTAAATGAGACTGTGTAGTCTTCTACAGACCCAGGTCGACCATTCCTGAGAGAGTATGGTTAATTGAACCCCAACCATCAAAGTACACCGGTAACCTCTGTCTAGTATTCAAATCCGTATAAAAGTAACTACCTTTACTAGGATTTGAACCAGGAACCTTCGTCTCCAAAAATCAGCTGCTAAACAGCTGATTTTAGCGACGACTTTACCTCTAGACCAACCCGGTGGGTCTGAAAACATCTCTTTTTGACACTCTTAAATTCAAAATTTAGTTTTGTGCGGTTCTAAGCTCCGTGTAGTTGCGGGGGTGAAGGGTACTGGTGAGGTATCCTAATGAATGGGAGAACGATTCTTCTATTACTCTGATACAAAACATTCGTTTTCAAACTTTCCGTATTTACATATTTGTTTGTAATTATTACATTTATTTAATTAAATATTTTGATATCGTAAATTGGTAAGTTAAATATAGGGTGATTCAAAAAGAGCGCCGGTTTTGATATATCAAATTAAGAGATGTATTTTATTGAAAAACTGAAAATAAATACATCAACAAGTTCATCTTACTTTCCGATTTCATGTATGAAAAATGATGTCATGCATGTGTCCTCCTCTACTGCGCTGGCCCGCATCAACTCTGTCCATGAAATTGGATATTACTGCACGACAAGTTTCGACTTCCATTTGCCCGATAACCCGTCGATTTTCCTCCTTCAAGTCATTGATGTTTCGGGGTTTATTGGCATACACCAATGACTTCAGATGACCCCAAAGATGAAAGTCACAAGGCGTCAAGTCACACGACCTTGGTGGCCATTGATGGTCGGAATTACGAGAAATGATGCGATCCTGGAACCGTTCACGGAGCAACAACGTTGTTTCTCGTGCAGCAACTGAATTTTATACGGGTGATATTGGAGATCGTACCGAAGAATTCTCCGTACAGAAGAACATCGTAAACCGAATTGTTGAGAACGGCGACGTATTGATTTTGCTGGGCTAACAGCCACACTGTCACGAACCAACGCAACGTTCTGCTCAGTTCGGCCAGAACGACGACGTCCAGAACTTTTAAGGTCGACTGTTGAACCCGTCTCAAAAAACTTTTTCATGAGCCTGCGAACTGTTGATTCATTCGGTGCTTCAGTGCATTACGTCCTAGAGTGCCGCGAAGTCGCCTAGCAGTAGCCACATAACTCTCTCCAATTTGGTAAAATGTTTAGACGATTAACACTCGTTGTGCAATAGTAAACTTCTCCATGGTTAGACACAAACTGCGAGAGTACTACACTGCGAACAAGAGAAACTACAACTGAATCGTCAATCGGAATGTTCTCCGAAATAGAAATGAGGTCTAACAATGTTGCCAACCGATAAACAAAAATTTACCAGCCGTTTAAAAACCGGCGCTCTTTTTGAATCACCCGTTATTATGAATACGACTAAGTTAATAACCCGGTAGTAGGTATTTGTTAAATTAATGCGCCCGATGATAAGAATATGTTATCTAGTCTATTTAGTAGACGCTACCACTACAAATGCATCAGCTGTTGAACACTACTAACACTCATTCATTCTTCCACTACTATAACAACGCACTCACTCCATTCCACAACAACTACTCGGAGCTGCGACTCAAGCAATACCTGTTACAACAAAAATCTGGTGTGAAACACTCACACAACTTTCTCTTGCCAATGCAAATAATTAATAATAAACCTAACATTATTAATAAAATATTAGAAATAAACAAAAACTAACCTCAAAAACATAACCTTATTTTAATCATGAGTGAATGATGCAAAATGACAATCGAACTCAGTTTGGCTTATAAATACGGAAAATCACGCTTTCACGCTAAACTAGGCTCTGTAGAGAAAAATGCTTTAAACAAAAGTTGTAGATCTTTTAATTTTCTATAAATTTAATTATATACACTTTTGTCGTAAAATGCATACTAAGACCGAAATGTTTAAAAAATCGATTTTTCTCACGTTTTCGTGAGAAAAAAACAGAAAATTGCAAATTACCGCTAAACTAAGCGTTATACAAAAAAATGTTTGAAATAAAAGTTGTACAATTTTACATTCTCTACAACTTTTATTATAGAACGTTTTGCGCTAAAATGCATATTAAAGCCGCAATCTTAAAAAGAAAATGTTTTTACGTAAAAACAGCCTCAAGCAGAATTTCAGCAAACATGGCGCCTACCCTATATTGTAGAGCATAAAAAATGTAGTAAACCAGTTGATTTTAAAAAAAATCGTAGGACTAGTTTTTGAGAAAATCGCAAAAAAGTGAAAAATTATACGAATAAACTACTACTTCCGGTTGACCGATTTTGATGAAAATGTTCGTGTCGGGTTCGGTAGTGATATGTAACTTAAGTTTCAAGTTTCAAGTTCGTACGATGTTCCGTTCTTGAGATATTCTGTTCACACACACGCACACGCACGCACGCACGCACACACACACACACACACACACACACACACACACACACACACACACACACACACACACACACACACACACACACAGACCAATCGCTAAAAACATGTTTTTTGGGTTCAGGGGGTCTGAAAACGTATAGATCCGGTGAAAACTCGATTTTTTTAAAATCGACATAAAAACAATACTTTCCTTCCTATATATTCATATAGGCAAGAGAAAGTAAAAATATACCAATTTTTAATTTCTCTTGCCTAAATGAATCATCTATAGGAAGGAAAGTATTGTTTTGATATCGATTTTAAAAAAATCGAGTTTTCACCGGATCTACACGTTTTCAGACCCCCTGAACCCAAAAATAATGTTTTTTGCTATCAGGTAGGCACTTTTAAATTGAAAATTTAGTACCTGTTATGACAAGAATATAACAACTTTTACTTTCTCTTGCCTATATGAATATATTATATTAGCATAGAATATGTAGTCCAATTTCTGAATGAATTAATGTTAACAGTTAATGGGAAAAAGTGTCAGTACTTACAGGTCAAAAACAAACACAATGTAAGGGAAAACAGAGAAGTGGATGTCTTTATACAAAATAATATCCTAGATCATGTGCAAACAGTAAAGTTTCTAGGAGTGTCACTAGATAGGACCCTATCATGGGATTATTACACCGATCAAATTAGTGGTAAAATATCATCTGGGGTATTTGCATTAAAACAAGTTGCCAGATTAAATGATAAAAAATTGCTTATAGCAGCTTATCATGGTTTAATTTTATCTCATATCAGGTATGCCATATTAGTATGGGGTAATTCATCACAGGGTAACATGGAAAGAGTTTTTAAAATACAGAAAAAAGCTGTTAGGTGTATGATGGGAGTCAACCGCCTTACCTCATGCAGATCACTATTTAAAGAGCTGCATTTGCTCACAGTTCCTTCTTTGTACATTTTTGAAGTGATAA
The DNA here is from genome assembly GCA_035578175.1 of Catonia carolina. Lineage (NCBI taxonomy): Eukaryota > Metazoa > Arthropoda > Insecta > Hemiptera > Achilidae > Catonia > Catonia carolina. The sequence continues at coordinate 1,404,068 of JAQMRL010000040.1, forward strand.
TGTACGTAAAGAAAAATACCTTTTTACAGAATTTAGATGTTCACAACCACTACACAAGAAACAGAATCGATTATTATGTTGCTAATCACAACACTAAATTGTTTGAGCAAATACCAACTTATCAGGTAGAAAATACATCAATAAATTGCCACAAGGTTTAAAAAGTTGTAACAATTTAAGTAATTTTAAAAAAAGCTAAAACAACATTTGATTGTTGAAACATTTTACAGTGTGCACGAATTCCCTTCTAAATAGTTTTGATTGAAAAATATTAAACTTCTAATTAAACAAATATTGTGTACTATTTGATACAAAGGGGTTCATGACAAGCCTACTGCAGTAGCAGGAAAAAAATTATTGATAAGTGATGAATTTATAATTGTGTTTTATTTTTTTATTTTTAGTGTTGTATGATATTTGATTCAAAGGGTTTCATGACAAGCCTACTGAAGTAAGCAGTAGAAAAAACAATTTTCTGGCGGTAAGTGATGAATTTATCATTGTTGATAGACTTTCAGTTTATCAGTTTTATCTTGACATGTCCTATACTCCCTTTGGAGTCTCCTGGATGCAAGGGGGGAAAATACTGTATATAGGAAGGAAAGTATTGTTTTCATATCGATTTTAAGAACTCGAGTTTTCACCGGATCTACACGTTTTCAGACTCCCTGAACCCCAAAAAACATGTTTTAAGCGACTGGTCTGTGTGTGAACAAAATATATCAAGAACGAAACATCGAACGAACTTGAAACTTGAAACTTAAGTTAGATACCACTAGAAGACCCGACACGAACATTTTCATCAAAATCGGTGAACCGGAAGAAGTAGTTTATTCGTGTCATTTTTAACTTTTTGCGATTTTCTCAAAAACGACTCCTAAGATTTCTTTTTAAAAATCACCTCATTTACTAATTTTTTATGTTCTACAAGATAGGGTAGGCGCCATGTCTGCTGAAATTCTTAGGGAGGTTGATTTTCTCGTAAAATTTGTTTTTTAAGATTGCGACTTTACAGAACAAAATTCTCAGAAGCATTGTCAACGCTCCCTGGTATGTTAGGAACTACGACCTACACCACGACTTGGGAGTGGATTCCATAAACAAAGTAATTTGGAAATTTTCCAGGAGTCATGAAGACAGACATCTTCACCATGTGAATGCAGAAGCTGTGCAGCTACTCGACAACGCACATCTGAATAGGAGACTTTCTCGTGTAAAACCATTTGAACTGGTGTAATGAACAGTATAAAGTTATTAATTTGTTAGTTAATTATTAGTTACTTGTATTTATTTTTAAGTGTTTTGTTAAATATCAATAATTAGTAAATTTTATAAATTTTGTATCAGAATATCGAACATAAACTAAGAACTATTATTTGGTAAATTCTTAGATTAAGGGGAGCAGACCATTTTCGTTATCCTATACCTGTAATACTAAATTAGGTAGATTTTGTTAAGGGACCATTAAAGCTACAAGGCTGAGCTTTGGCACACCTATTTACAGTACCTGTTTACAGATTTGTACCAGAGCTTTTTCATTTATCTTTATCCAATCTAAAAATGTATTTATTCTCAAAAAATTTTCAACTGTAGCCCACATTTTTTTATGGAAAAGTCACCTAAAAAATAAAAACTCCAAAATTTTTGAAACACTTCTGGAGTAAATACACACCTTAATACAAAAATGTCGTTTGTAAAATTTCACACTCCTAGGTGGGATGTTTCCTGAAATAAGTGTACCTAAAGTTAAAAAATACAATATGCGGAAAATGCGGATATAGTAAAAGCATAATACCGTAATAGAAACACCTATTGCCAATTGGAATTAACTTCCAAACAAAAACACACCAATATTTATCTAGCTTTACAGCTGATTCCTATGTGTTCTAGAAATTAATGTTTTTATGTGAGCGCAATCTCCGTAATGTTAGAGCAGTAACATGATAATCTCAATTTACAAGAATGAAAAACGTGAAAAAATATCTAAACAAACACTACGTACCCCATCAACGTAAAAACATAGTTTTTCTCAACAGAAAATGCAACGAATATCGTGTTATATATCAATTTAAATAGGGAAAAACGATCTATCAATACATGGTAAAATTGAAAAATCAATATTTTTTTATTAAAATCAATCTGCTCCCCTTAAGTAATTAGATCAATTAAGTTAGATCATAATTGTTAGTTAGTCTTAGACTAGTCACAATAAATTTCATAAAAAACATAATGAAGATTGCGACTTTAATATACATTTTAGCGCAAAAATACATGTAATAAAAGTTGTAGAGAATTTAAAATCCTACAATTTTTATTTCAAACAAATTTTTTGTAAACGCTTAGTTCAGGTGTAATTAGCGATTTTCTGCTTTCTTCTGACGAAAACTTGTAAAAAAATCGATTTTTTTATGATTTCAGCCTTAGTATGCATTTTACGACAAAAGTGTATTATACGAGGCATGGCTATTAAATAACGAGACTGACGTTGTACAAAATTTTATTTTTTACAACGAATAATAATTGGGAACACTAACATGGACCCCAGGATTTCAGTGGGAGGTCAAGTAATAGAAGTGGTACGGAATTTCAAGTACTTGGGGGAGGTATTGAACATGAGTTGCAATGACAGGGAAGCATAAGCGGAAAGGACCACAAAGTTAATGAGAGCTCAGTTCATCACCCACACCACATACAACAAGAAGTCAATGTCGGTAAATACAAAGGTAAGACATTACAAAACGGTAATACAACCTGCAGTGACTTACTGTGGAGAGACCCTAACAAAACTGTCACAAAAAACTAAAACCCACAGAATCCTGACGTTAGAACGAAGAATCCTTAGAACCTGTATTGGTAAGAGAATATACAAAGATAATAGTTGGAGACTGCTACCAAATAATGAAGTCTATAAAATTTCGGAGCCAATACTAGACACAATTAGGAAAAAACGAATCTCCTTTTTGGGCCATATCCTTAGAACACCGGAGAACAGAGTACTTAGACGACTTATTGAAAGTGTCTGGGATTTTAAAATCGGTTTGAACTGGACGAAGGAGGTCAAGGAGGACTTGGAAAGGTTTGGGTTGACGCTGGAGGATGTGAGGTTCAAGTCTGAAAGTTATAGAAAGTTGAAGAATCTGGCTTTGGAACCGGAAACCAAGACTAGAAGAGTGCAGAGGGTGACGGAAGAACTCCGGGCTCAGAGATCACAAAGAATGAGGGACTGCGTAAAGATCAAGGCTCACAGATCGAAGTAGAGTCTTTCATGTTGTGGCTGAAGTGGTCCATTGTGGCCTCACAAGTGAAAAAAAAAAAAAAATAAAAAAAAAAAAAATAATAACTTATTGTGATCTTCAATATACACTCCTCTACCCCTTCAACGCTCCATGCGAATTTTCCATTGTTGGAAAAAGTGCTGGAAGTCATCTTCTGTCAGCTCCTTCAGGACATGTGCCACTTTCTCTTTCACAGCTTCCACAGATTCAAATCTTGTCCCTTTTAATTCAGATTTCACCTTAGGGAACAGGTAGAAGTTACGTGGTACAAGATCTGGTGAATAAGGTGAATGTTCTAACACTGAGATGCTGCACATGGCTAGGAACCTCTTGACAGGTAACGCGGAATGAGCTGGTGCATTGTCTTGATGGAGAACCCATGATTTGTCCTTTCACATTTCAGGTCGTTTTTCCTTACTCTTTGACGTAGTTTAGAAAATACCTCATGGTAGTAATATTGATTAATTGTTTGACCTTCAGGAACCCAGTGAAGGTTCACAATCCCATGTATATAAAAAAAAACAATCATCATTGCTTTAAATTTTGACTTGCTATTTCGAGCTTTTTTGGCTCTCGGAGAATTTCGGCTCATCCAGTGCATGAATCATAAGTCAGTGCGTTTTCGGATCATAAGTAAAGAACCACGTTTTATCACGTGTTATTATCTTCTACCTGTTCCCTAAGGTGAAATCTGCATTAAAAGGGACAAGATTTGAATCTGTGGAAGCTGTAAAAGAGAAAGCGGCACGTGTCCTGAAGGAGCTGACAGAAAATGACTTCCAGCACTGTTTCCAACAATGGTAGATTCGCATGGAGCGTTGTAGGGATAGAGAAGGAGTGTATATTGAAGGTGACAATAAGTGATTATGTTTAAAATGAAAATAAAGTGTTCTACAACGTCAGTCTCTTTGTTAAATAGCCACACCTAGTATGCATTAGCAAGAGAAAGTTGTGTGAGTGTTTCACACCAGATTTTTACTAGTAAACTGCGCTGTAGAAGTGGAGAGTGAACTTTGTGAATTGCTCTGTATAATAAATTACAACCAATAAATTTTGAGTTACCTGCACATAATACCAAACCGAAGTACACTAGATTTGAATAAAGCATGATTAAACTCAACCAATATGATTGTACACCTAACACCGCTTGACACAAAAAATATCTGGTATGATATGAATCCGCCATTTAAAGGCTCAAAAACATAAAATAAATAATAAATTAACATCACCTGAGGTTTATTGTTATTTATGGGTATTTAACTTAAAAGTACGAAGTACATTCAATAATTTACGAGACAATTGACGTGGAGAAAAAACGGTTCGTTTAATAACATTACTGGTAAACGCGCTATAAGTTGACGATTGCTTCTATCATGCGGTGGGAGGAGGACAGTATACTATAACAGCCGCGTCAGCTCGTGATCCGTGTGAGGAATTTCTGTTACGGCATGCAATGAAAGATTATACTATTCATAAAAAAAACATTTATCATAATGTTCTTGTCATTATAAAGTAACCTTTTGTTTTAATTTTTTCAATTTATTCTATAATATAGTAACTCTTTTACTTTTCTTTCATTGTATTTATTAATATTTAGTAATTATTTACAGTTTGAGTCAGGCAGTCCTCAGGAATTAAAATATGTACGTAGCATAGAAAATAAGGAAATTAAAAAATATATATTTCATAACATTAATTTATAGGAGGTAAAAAAAATCATAATCCATTTGGATTATGATTTTTTTACTGAGGTAAAAAAAATCGAATGGTTAAGCCAATTCCGAGTCCTTTACGCGATTCTTCATCACAGTTTTTTATAACTGATGCAATAATTTGTCGCACTTCCGAATGAATTACCGCTTTATTTTTCCGGGAAGACATATTAAAATAAAGCAAAAGATATGAAAAATACACGTTGAAATTTACCTACCACAAAACACACAAAACTAATAACTTTTGGCACGTTAACACGCTTTAAATTTCAAAATAAAAATCACTTTAGTGATCAAAAATCATGAATAATGATTAACACATCCGAGACGCATTAGCACAAATGTACAACTGTATATTGTGACACGTGTATCCGTTGTGAAAAGCAATAACATGTAGGCCTATAATAAATAAATACATAGACATAATAATAATATTTACATGATGACTAAATGTTTTTGTACTGCACGATAAGACAAATATATTACTCACATTCTATTACGCCACCCGTCCCACTTCCCCAGGCGACAGAGATCATGAGCTGGCGCGCGTTCAGTACGTATCTATCCTACTTACATCTATCAACCACCACACACACACTTAACTAATACAATTCACTTATCACCCCTAACACTAAATAAGTAAGGCGTAAGAAAGTGAATTGTTAAAAATTCAATTGCAATTTAACATAACTACTGAAAATAATCTATATATTTAAAACGCAAAATCGCTTCCAATGTATTTTAAATGGGAATTCTTTAAACTCTTAAATAGAGAGTTCTACCGAACGGATTTTTATAATTTTTACATGGTTTTAAAGAGTATTCTTTCCTGATTCGGTAAAAAGTTCTAAACTTGAAATTCATGCTAAATTCGAGCTTCATTTTACGAAATGAAAAAGAACAAAATATATTGTTTACAATATAAATACGTCAATTTAAATACGAGTATATAGAAATGATTCCATTCCAGTATATAGTGTGGGAATTTATTCGCACGGGTCCACTAGTGAAATATAAAAACCCTAGAAATATTATAATATTTTGAAATTACTGTAAAACTAGTATTACTCACGATAATAAGCTCGCATCAACGGAACTCACGGAGTAACTAGTCTATCACTACAAATGTCAGAGTGCAGTTTACTGCTGATGACCAAAAAGGATACTAAATATAGCTTAGGCCTAGTATTATGGCTTATTTAGAATGAATGTTTATTATTTAGGATAATTATTAAGAATCAATAAATAATAGAATGGGATGTTTATAAAACGACATAGTTGTAAACATAATAAATCAATGTAAGAAGAGTAAAACTAGAACATGATGTCATGGTTAGAGCTGTCGCTATGATGTATTTAGAAAAGCACATGTAGTAGCACTTCCACCCCTCGTACAGTAGTCATACTCTCGCTGACGATTGTCAACTTATATTGCGTAACCAGTACATTGAAATATTTTGTTTAGGGAACTGTATCATTTCATTTTTGATACAAAAAAAGATGTTTAGATCATCGGCCGGCAACATAGATAGCATGCGGTGTCGCATGCTATATCGCGTGCCTCAACGCATGCACTTAGAGGCATACCACTTTCCGGCACTAAAAAAAAAAAAATAAAGCTGTTCAAAGCTTTATCTAAGAAAAAAAGAAAAAAAATCTGGTGTGAAACACTCACACGACTTTCTCTGGCCAATGCAAATAATGAACAGTATAACCTAATATTAGCTAGCAATCAAACATTTGAAATAAACAAAAACTAACCTTAAAAAACATAACCTAATTTTAATCATGAGTGAAAGACGCAAAATGAAAATTAACCTCAGTTTGGCTTAAAAATACGTAAAATCACTTTTTAACGCTAAACTAGACTTTGTAGAGAAAAATGCTGAAATAGTTGTAGATCTTTTAATTTTCTATAAATTTAATTATATACACTTTTGTCGTAAAATGCATACTAATATGCTTTTCACGGTTGTTGAACTCTCCTCTTACACACGTTTAGACCAATCAGAACGTTTGCAAGCGTTGTCAGATTGTACCTGACAAACATTACGCGCGCATGCGTATAAGATCTGCAATAGTTCACTCTCGTCTTGCATCTCGCACTGAACACATCGATTATAGAGCGCGTCAACTGGTTGTATGTTCATACGTTATGATTGTTATTGAAAGACCAAAAAAAAAAAAAAAAATCTGGTGTGAAACACTCACACAACTTTCTCTTGCCAATGCAAATAATTAACAATAAACCTAACATTATTAATAAAATATTAGAAATAAACAAAAAACTAACCTCAAAAACATAACCTTATTTTAATCATGAGTGAATGATGCAAAATGAAATTCAACCTCAGTTTGGCTTAGAAATACGGAAAATCACTCTTTCTCTCTAAACTAGGTTCTGTAGAGAAAAATGCTTTAAAAAAAAAGTTGTAGATCTTTTAATTTTCTATAAATTAAATTATATACACTTTTGTCGTAAATTGCATTGTAAGGCCGAAATCTTAAAAAAATTGATTTTTCACACGTTTTCGTGAGAAAAAAACAGAAAATCGCTAATTACCGCTAAACTAAACGTTCTACAAAACAATGTTTGAAATAAAAGTTGTAGAATTTTTAATTACGCACTCTGATATGTGTATAACGTTTTTCGATAAAATGCATATTAAAGCCGCAATCTTAAAAAGAAAATGTTTTTACGTAAAAACAGCCTCACTCAGAATTTCAGCAAACATGGCGCCTACCCTATCTTGTAGAGAATAAAAAATTGAGTAAATGAGGCGATTTCAAAAAAAATCGTAGGACCAGTTTTTGAGAAAATCGCAAAAAAGTGAAAAATTACACGAATAAACTACTACTTCCGGTTGACCGATTTTGATGAAAATGTTCGTGTCAGGTTCGATAGTGGTATGTAACTTAAGTTTCAAGTTTCAAGTTCGTACGATATTCTATTCTTGAGATATTCTGTTCACACACACACACACACACACACACACACACACACACACACACACACACACACACACACACACGCACGCACGCACGCACGCACGCGCGCGCGCGCACACACACACACACACACACACCACACACACACACACACACACACACACACATAAACACACACACACACACACACACACGCACACACAGAGACACACACACAGACCAATCGCTAAAAACATGTTTTTTGGGTTCAGGGGGTCTGAAAACGCATAGATCCGGTGAAAACTCGATTTCGAAAAATCGACATGAAAACAATACCTTCCTTCCTATATATTCATATAGGCAAGAGGAAGTAAAAATGGCTGACGAAATATATGTATTACAGAGGTAGGAGAGCAAGTATTTGGCAACGTTGCTGGCAAGTCACTGGCTAGCTATAAAGTGGGTGGGGGACAATGAGTACGTTCAGAGCTCATCAGCCTTCAGAAATAGTATAAGGCCGAAATCTTTAAAAAATTGATTTTTCACACGTTTTCGCGAGAAAAAAAGGGAAAATCGCTAATTACCGCTAAACTAAGCGTTATACAAAAAATTACTGAAATAAAAGTTGTAGGATTTTAAATTTTCTACAACTTTTAATACATAAATTTTTGCGCTAAAATGCATATTAAACCGCAATCTTAAAAAAAAAATTTACGTCAAAACAACCTTTCCAAGAATTTCAGCAGACATGGCACCTACCCTATCTTGTAGAACATAAAAATTTAGTAATCCAGGCGATTTTTAATAAAATCGTAGGACCCGTTTTTGAAAAAATCGCAAAAAAGTGAAAAATGATACGAAAAAACTACTACTTCCGGTTGACCGATTTTGATGAAAATGTTTGTGCCGGGTCCGGTAGTGGTGTCTAACTTAAGTTTCAAGTTTCAAGTTCGTACGAGGTTCCGTTTTTTGAGATATTCTGGTCACACACACACACACACACACACACACACCAATCGCTAAAATTATGTTTGTTTTGGGTTCAGGGGTTCTGAAAACGTGTAGATCCGTGAAAACTCCATTTCGAAAAATCGAAATGAAAACAATACTTTCCTTCCTATACAGGGTGATTCATGAAGTTCTCCCCCCCACTTCTACAGCACATTGTACTAGTAAAAATAATGAAAAAATGTTATATAAACATAGGTCCGAAAACGCTTCGTTAGCGAGTTACAGGCTAGCGAAAGTTTCGCCTGGATTTCAGTTCACCAGGTGAAATGAGGTCTTCCTGGAATTGTGGGTAAGGTAGATTAAGGGGCGAATTCAATCATTTCTTATGGTTTTTGATCTGATAAATTGAATAAAACAGGTCCCAGAACTGTAAGTTAAATAGTTTTTAAGAAAACCAGTGTCAAATGCAAAAAAATGGAGTGAAAAACTTATTTTTTCATCTTTGGGCAAGGATAACTGTGTTATTTCACCAAGAAACAGTTAAAATTTTTCAATAAAACATGTAGAAAATTTTATTCTGAACAAACCGGTGTAAATTAAGTACACAGAAAGCGAATAGATGTTTGATTAAATGAGTTTTTATTCATAAGAGTACAAAGTAAAATTAACCGGAAAAACTAAAATGAAAAAATGTGTTTTTTTCACTCCATTTTTTTGCATTTGACACTGGTTTTCTCAAAAACTATTCGCTTTCTGTGTACTTTATTTACACCGGTTTGTTCAGAATAAAATTTTCTACATTTTTTATTGAAAATTTTTAACTGTTTCTTGGTGAAATAACAAAGTTATTCTTGCCCAAAGATGAAAAAATGTGATTTTCACTCCATTTTTTGCATTTGACACTAGTTTTCTCAAAAACTATTTAACTTACAGTTCTGGGACCTGTTTTATTCAATTTATCAGATCAAAAACCATAAGAAATGATTGAATTTGCCCCTTAATCTACCTTACCACAATTCCAGGAAGACCTCATTTCACCTGGTGAACTGAAATCCAGGCGAAACTTTCGCTAGCTGTAACTCGCTAATGAAGCGTTTTCAGGACCTATGTTTATATAACATTTTTTCATTATTTTTACTAGTACAATGTGCTGTAGAAGTGGGGGGAGAACTTCATGAATCACCCTGTATATTCATACAGGCAAGAGAAAGTAAAAACTACCTTTACTAGGATTTGAACCAGGAATCTTCGTCTTCGAAAATCAGCGGTTGAACAGCTGACTCGCGGGGACGACTTTACCTCTAGACCAATCCGGTGTGTTACTTGTTAACGGTTATTATTTGTCAATTAATAAATCGTTTTTTCTCGACAATCAAATTACGCACTCTGATATGTGGTTTCTCGTACCATATTTCAAAATAATATATTTTTAAGTAAGCACTTAAAACTTAATAGATTTATGATTAAGATAATAGATTATTACTTGTAACATTTGACACTTTTGACACTTCTTAATTTACTATTCTATGAACTATCATAAAAATTAAAATGTTATAGATTTATATATTTTTAAATATTAATGTTACCATCTAGTGATTTATTAGGCGTTTTTTACTTTCTCTTGCCTATATGAATATATAGGAAGGAAAGTATTGTTTTCATGTCGATTTTTCGAAATCGAGTTTTCACCGGATCTATACGTTTTCAGACCCCCTGAACCCAAAAAAACATGTTTTTAGCGATTGGTCTGTGTGTGTGTCTGTGTGTCTCTGTGTGTGTGTGTGTGTGTGTGTGTGTGTGTGTGTCTGTGTGTCTGTGTGTGAACAGAATATCTCAAGAACGGAACATCGTACGAACTTGAAACTTGAAACTTAAGTTACATACCACTACCGGACGCGACACGAACATTTTCATCAAAATCGGTCAACCGGAAGTAGTAATTTATTCGTATAATTTTTCAGTTTTTTGCGATTTTCTCAAAAACTGGTCCTACGATTTTTTTTAAAATCGCCTATTTTACTCAATTTTTTATTCTCTACAAGATAGGGTAGGCGCCATGTTTGCTGAAATTCTCGGTGAGGCTGTTTTCACGTAAAAACGTTGTTTTTTAAGATTACGGCTTTAATATAAATTTTAGCGCAAAAACTTATATAACAAAAGTTGTAGAGAATTTAAAAACCTACAACTTCTATTTCAAATGTTTTTTTGTATAACGCTTAGTTTAGCGGTAATTTGTGATTTTCTGTTTTTTTCTCACGAAAACGTGAGAAAAATCGATTTTTTTAACATTTCGGTCTTAGTATGCATTTTACGACAAAAGTGTATATAATTAAATTTATAAAAAATTAAAAGATCTACAACTTTTGTTTAGAGCATTTTTCTCTACAGAGCCTAGTTTAGCGTGAAAGTGTGATTTTCCGTATTTTTAAGCCAAACTGAGTTCGATTGTCATTCACTCATGATTAAAATAAGGTTATGTTTTTGAGGTTAGTTTTTGTTCATTTCTAATGTTTTAATACTAATGTTAGGTTTATTGTTAATTATTTGCACTGGCAAGAGAAAGTTGTGTGAGTGTTTCACACCAGATTTTTAAATATTAATGTTACCATCTAGTGATTTATTAGGCGTTTTTTGTCTAGTTTTATTATATTTAGGAAATTATTTTACTATATGTCACCGGATGGCGACATTAAGTGGCAAGTTGAAACCTTTTTACATTTTGGTGGCCCTGAAAAGGGCCGTTTAAGCGGTCGTAGTCGTCGTGGCAGTCGAGGAGCTGGGCGACACGGCGTGTCGTCGTCCAGCGGAGACGTTTTTCTCTTGCAAAGTGCATCGATGGCTGCTTCGTCGGATCCGGTGGGCGTAAGGCTCGGTCGAGGGACCGCTGTGAGCATCGCTCGCGTTAGGTCGACGGCTTACGATGACGGGTCGGGCGAGCGGAAGCATCATCTTCTCTCTTGCGGGGTCGCCGATTAGTCTTCGCTGGAGTCCGGTAGCCGTGTGCCGATGGTGGATATCATGTCGATGGTGTCTGTATTGGAATCGAATCTCTCGGCTTAGTCTGGCGCTCTTTATATAGTTGCCGAGAGCGCTGTGATAGAGGGCGGTTATTGATCTTGGCCTTGATGACAAAGGCCTCTGTCGGTACGCCGCCACGAGCCTACCGCCCCTCTCGGAACTATTGGCGGCTCCCTCTGTCACTATGTCGGAAGCTTTGATAGCCGGCAGTATAGTACAGTATTCAGATGAACTAAAGTCCCCTAGCCGTGGGAGTGAGAGAATGCATAATGCTCTCACTCGCACAAGCCATTCCAATAACATTGTCTTTATTTTACTCATTGTTGTGAGCAAGCGTTTATGCATGCAGTAAACTAACAACCAAGATAACAATTGCAGTATGTTTTCAGATTTGTATTAAAACGGTAAAGACCTTTGAGCGCATGCGTAGTTATGCCACATATCTCCCTCTCACTCGCTCGGCTATTATGGGACATTAGTTCGTCTGATACCTATCCTTTGTATTTCATGTTTCACTATTTTTTATTTTAGTGCCCCCCCCCCCACAGCCTCTTCCTGAATGATTTGATGATTTCATCAATAATTTGTGACGCAATAATTTAAAATTACTTTGGAAATACCGAGTGGGTAATGTTAATTTTTTTGTATATTTTCCTATGAATTATATATTTCCGTGGTGTGTGGTTTGTAAAAAGAATAGCATTTATTTTTATTAAATTAAATTTTTATTTTATTTTAATTTTGGTTTAATAAAAATAAATGTAATTGTCTTTTTTTCATTTCTCAATGAAACTATATAATATAACGGGTGATTCAAAAAGAGCGCCGGTTTTTAAACGGCTGGTAAATTTTTGTTTATCGGTTGGCAACATTGTTAGACCTCATTTCTATTTCGAAGAACATTCCGATTGACGATTCAGTTGTAGTTTCTCTTGTTCGCAGTGTAGTACTCTCGCAGTCTGTGTCTAACCATGGAGAAGTTTACTATTGCACAATGAGTGTTAATCGTCTAAACATTTTACCAGAGTGGAGAGAGTTATGCGGCTACTGTCAGGCGACTTCGCGGTACTCTAGGACGTAATGAAGCACCGAATGAATCAACAGTTCGCAGGCTCATGAAAAAGTTTTTTGAGACGGGTTCAACAGTCGACCTTAAAAGTTCTGGACGTCGTCGTTCTGGCCGAACTGAGCAGAACGTTGTGTTGGTTCGTGACAGTGTGGCTGTTAGCCCAGCAAAATCAATACGTCGCCGTTCTCAACAATTGGGTTTACGATGTTCTTCTGTACGGAGAATTCTTCGGTACGATCTCCAATATTACCCGTATAAAATTCAGTTTCTGCACGAGAAACAATGTTGTTGCTCCGTGAACGGTTCCAGGATCGCATCATTTCTCGTAATTCCGACCATCAATGGCCACCAAGGTCGTGTGACTTGACGCCTTGTGACTTTCATCTTGGAAGTCATCTGAAGTCATTGGTGTATGCCAATAAACCCCGAAACATCAATGACTTGAAGGAGGAAATTCGACGGGTTATCGGGCAAATGGAAGTCGAAACTTGTCGTGCAGTAATATCCAATTTCATGGACAGAGTTGATGCGTGCCAGCGCAGTAGAGGAGGACACATGCATGACATCATTTTTCATACATGAAATCGGAAGGTAAGATGAACTTGTTGATGTATTTATTTTCAGTTTTTCAATAAAATAAATCTCTTAATTTGATATATCAAAACCGGCGCTCTTTTTGAATCACCCTATATTATCAACTGACTGCTTAAAGGATATCCGTTTAATTCATTAGATTACGAGAAAAAGCTTACCACATTTTTCGTCGTTCTGATAATTCTTTAGTAAATGTTTGCAGTTGATTTGTCTTTATTATCTTAGTAATGAAAATCTGGTGTGAAACACTCACACAACTTTTTCATGCCAATGAAAATATTGAACAATATAACCTAACATTAGTAATAAAACATAAAAAGTAAACAAAAAAATTAACCTCAATAAACATAACCTAATTTTAATCATATGTGAAAGACACAAAATGAAAATCAAACTTAGTTTGGCTTAAAAATACAGAAAATCACTCTCACGCTAAACTAGGCTCTGTAGAGAAAAATGCTGAAAAAGTTGTAGATTATATAAATTTGATTATATACATTTTTGTCGTAAAATGCATGCTTAGGCTGAAATCTTAAAAAACACATTTTTTTAGACGTTTTGGTAACAACCATAGAACTGTATTACTGGAACACTGACTGATGTGGCAAGAGACGAGCCGGCTCTAGTCGGCGCCCCCCACCAATAGTCAGTGTAAACAGCGGCCACTTGACGTCACCAACACAAATGACACTATGCCTGTGGTGCCAGTCATTTGGTCGTCACGTCGATTGTGGTCGCTCAAAAATTGACATAATTATAGCCTACGCGTTTCTATTATAGTATAAGTTTGTATTGGCATTAAAAATGCCTACATATTATTTTGTAGACTACAACTGCAATAATTTCATAGATAAGAAATCTGATTTATCCGCTCACAAGTAAGTACAATGAAGATTACTTATTTTCATTATTATTAAAATTGATATATTTGTTAAAACTAGTGCAAAAATCCAGTAATACTTTCAAATTAAGAAATCATTATTTAATTTCATACGTAAACGTTTACTTAACATTTCAAAAATGTATCATATATGAGTTTTTTTTTTGTTTAACGTCCGACTGTTCTGCAATTACTGCTAATGCAGACGGTGAAGAATGAAATGATTTTTTTGTAACGTATGAAAATATGCCGTGCCTGAATGGGATTCGAACCCAAGACCGCATGATGAGAGGCGAGCACGTTACCAACTGCGCCAATGCGGCCGGCTATATCATAAATGAGTATTTAACGATTTTCTCATAATACTGTATATAAAAAGAACAATTGTTAGTAGACGCTTCATATCAGTAATTATCTGAACTATGGAATTTTTATCACTTAATCCTAAATATTCTTCATCTGTTGTTGTTTAGGTCATCAGCCAAAAGGCTGGTTTGAACCTGTAGAGGTTTCACTAAGTAAAACGGGGAGTGAGGTGGTTTACCATTGCCTTCCTTACTAATGGAAAAGTACGCTTATCAGCATGCCGGGCCCTCTGAAAAGCACATATTTTCCACTCTGCAAATGACACTTTCACTTCATTCACCAAAGGGTCTAGCTGTATAATGAAATTCATTACTTTCAGAAGAGGTAACTCTGATTAGTGTCACAGTACACCTGTACCTCTTCTGTTCTTAAATGATTCAGTCATTTAATTCGCTGACCACGTGATAAGAATCAGAACTATTTATTTTAGCCCTGCAACGAACAGTTTGAGTGAACATAATTTGACACTCCACCTGTTTGTTTTGGGCAGTATGACTGTTATATTCTTTATGACTGAAATGATTGAGCCCAAAGAAATAGGTTGATTTAGTATTATTTTATTAAACA
The DNA here is from genome assembly GCA_035578175.1 of Catonia carolina. Taxonomy (NCBI): domain Eukaryota; kingdom Metazoa; phylum Arthropoda; class Insecta; order Hemiptera; family Achilidae; genus Catonia; species Catonia carolina. The sequence continues at coordinate 1,419,428 of JAQMRL010000040.1, forward strand.
TTATTACTTTCTCTTGCCTATATGAATATATAGGAAGGAAAGTATTGTTTTCATGTCGATTTTTCGAAATCGAGTTTTCACCGGATCTATACGTTTTCAGACCCCCTGAACCCCAAAAAACATGTTTTTAGCGATTGGTCTGTGTGTGTGTCTGTCTGTGTGTGTGTGTGTGTGTGTGTGTGTCTGTGTGTGTGTCTGTGTGTGAACAGAATATCTCAAGAACGGAACATCGAACGAACTTGAAACTTAAAACTTAAGTTGCATACCACTACCGGACCCGACACGAACATTTTCATCAAAATCGGTCAACCGGAAGTAGTAGTAACTTAGTTTTATCGTATAATTTTTCACTTTTTTGCGATTTTCTCAAAAACTGGTCCTAAGATTTTTTTTTTAATCGCATGGTTTACTCAGTTTTTTATTCTCTACAAGATAAGGTAGGCGCCATTTTTGCTGAAATTCTCGGTGAGGCTGTTTTTACGTAAAAACATAGTTTTTTTAAGATTACGGCTATAATATGCAATTTAACGCAAAAGTTTATATAATAAAAATTGTAGAGAATTAAAAATTCTACAACTTTTATTCCAAACATTGTTTTGTATAACGCTTAGTTTATCAGTAATTAGCGATTTTCTTTTTGTTTCTCACGAAAACGTGAGAAACAAAACAAATGATATATAACAACACTTACCTGAGTGTTTGTTTTGGCTGTTCATTATATATCATATAGTTAGTAAATTATATATATTTATTCTGTGAAATAATAATAATAATAATAATAATAATAATAATAATAATAATAACAACAACAATACACATATTCAAAGGAAGTCACGTTATATTACCCCTACTATTTTTTTAAGGTTTCGCAAGAACCGGGAACTTCGTCAACGATGGATTATAGCCACAAAAAGAAAACTATTTTATTCCTAATTTGTGTACGTTGCAATCTGTTCATCAATTCAGAACAATAAGCAACCCCATGACCCAATGAGATGAGGATGATGTGTATGACGTGTAAATGAGACTGTGTAGTCTTCTACAGACCCAGGCCGACCATTCCTAAGAGAGTATGGTTAATTAAACCCCAACCATCAAAGTACACCCACAACCACTGTCTAGTATTCAAATGCGTATAAAAGTAACTACCTTTACTAGGATTTGAACCAGGAACCTTCGTCTCCGAAAATCAGCTGTTAAACAGCTGATTTTGGCGACGACTTTACCTGTAGACCAACCCGGTGGGTTTAGAAAAACTATTCAATCCTTCGAGCACTTCTAGCCTTTGTAAAGAACACTTTGAAGAAAATGCATTTGATACAGGTAGTTTGCGGAGAAGATTAAAAAAGGATGTAGTGCCTACATTATTTAAATTTCCACCCCACTTGACAATAGAGCCACTGAAACGAAGAAGAAACATTTAAAAAGTACCCTTTTAAGTCGTAAATATTAATTTCAACAATACAAATTAAGAATTCACATTAAAAGACAGTAGGGAAATAAAACGACGCATTGAGATAGCCAGAAATACTTTCAATAAGATGAAGGTAATACTATGTGACGGAAAACTGAGCATAGATATTAGAACAAGAGTACTGAGATGCTATGTATTTTCTGTTCTATTGTATGGAGTTGAAGCCTGGACAATCACAGAGACGATGGAGAAAAGACTCAGTAGCTTTGAAATGTGGTGTTACCGAAGAATGTGAAGAATATCCTGGACAGAGCACATAACAAATATGGAAGTGCTAAGAAGAATGAAGAAGGATAAGGAACTGCTCAACATCATAAAGAAAAGGAAAATGGGATATTTCGGTCACATTCTAAGGAACGAAAAGTATGAATTGATGCGGCTGGTCATACAAGGGAAGGTGGAGTGCAAAAGGGGATCGGGAAGATGACGCACATCCTGGTTGAAAAATTTACGACAATGGTGTGGAAAAACATCAATAGAGCTTTTCAGGACAGCAGCAGATAGAGTAAAGTGGGCCATGATGATCGCCAATGTCCTTAGGGATAGGGCACCTTAAGAAGATTAAAAGACAAACAAAGGTAAAACAAAACGTCAAAGGCCCAAGTGTAAACGAAGCTAGGCCGACGCACCACTGACTAATGGTGGGGGGCGGTTCGCTCCCACTCCACTCCACTGCATTGGGCTCATAAGAGTTTTATGGTAACAACAAACAGAAAATTGCTAATTACCGCTAAACCATGCGTTATACAAAAAAATCTTTAAAATAAAAGTTAATGGAATATGAATTCTCTACAACTTTTATTAAATACTATTTTGCGCTTAAATGCATATTAAAACCGCAATCTTAAAGGTACAATTTTTTACGAGAAAACAGCTTTTCCATGAATTTCTGCAGACATGGCGCCTACTCTTTTCTGTAGAGCATAAAAAATGTAGTAAATGAGGCGATTTTTAAAAAAATCGTATGAGCGGTTTTTATTAGAAAATTGCAAAAATATGAAAAATAACACGAATAAAAAATACTTCCTGCTGATCGATTGTGATGAAAATGTTCCTGTCGGGTCTGGTAGTAGTATCTAACTCAAGTTTTAAGTTTTAAGTTTGTACGATGCTCCGTTCTTGAGATATTCAGTTCATACACACACAAACGCGCGCGCGCGCGCACGCACACACACACACACACACACACACACACACACATCATTCGCTAAAAACATGTTTTTTGGGTTCAGGGGGTTTGAAAACGTGTAGATGCGGTGAAAACTCGATTTCGAAAAATCGCCATGAAAATAATACTTTCCTTTCTATATATTCATACTATAGGCAAGAGAAAGTAAAAAAAAATCTGGTGTGAAACACTCACACAACTTTCTCTTGCCAATGCAAATAATTAACAATAAACCTAACATTAGTAATAAAACATTAGAAATAAACAACGAACTAACCTCAATAAACATAACCTAAATTTAATCATATAATGAAAGACGCAAAATGAAAATCAACCTCAGTTTGGCTTAAAAATACGGAAAATCACTCTTTCACGCTAAGATAGGCTCTGAAGAGAAAAATGCTGTAAATAAAAGTTGTAGATCTTTTAATTTCCTATAAATTTAATTATATACACTTTTGTCGTAAAATGCATTTGAAGGCCAAAATCTTAAAATATAGATTTTTACACGTTTTCGTGAGAAAAAAACAGAAAATTGCTAACTACAGCTAAACTAAGCGTTATACAAAAACATGTTTGATATAAAAGTTGTAGAATTTAAATTCTCTGCAACTTTTATCTTATATAAATTTCTGTGATAAAATGCATATTAAAGCCGCGATCTTCAAAAAACAATGGTTTTACGTGAAAACAGCCTCACCAAGAATTTCAGCAAACATGGCGCCCACCCTATCTTGTAGAGCATACAAAATTTAGTAAACAAGGCGATTTTTAAAAAAATCGTAGGACAGTTTTTGAGAGAATCGCAAAAAAGTGAAAAATTACACGAATAAACTACTTCTTCCGGTTGACCGATTTTGATGAAAATGTTCGTGTCGGGTCCGGTAGTGGTATGTAACTTAAGTTTCAAGTTTCAAGTTCGTACGATGTTCCATTCTTGAGATACTCTGTTCGCGCGAACACACACACCAATCGCTAAAAACATGTTTTTTGGGTTCAGGGAGTCTGAAAACGTCTAGATCCCGTGAAAACTCAGCATGAAAACAATACTTTCCTTCCTATATATTCATATAGGCAAGAGAAAGTAATACGTAAAAAAATGTATAAAATCAATCTAGGCCTACTACATAAAAAAAAATCAAAATAAAATATATTTCTAGTTCTAAATCAGTAGTAAATTTTATTTGAACAATATTCTAACTTATTATTTATTAATCCCTGGAGGAACTAAAAATTTTGAATCAAATTTGAATTATTGATCCATTTTGATCACGCAATGCTCTCATTCTATTTTCTGACACGATTTTATAGTTTATTTGTTTCTCTTATCTAATTTTAGGTTTTGATTTGTTATTATTGTAAATAACAATACAGTTTGAAAATTCTTTTAATTATTAATGATTTTATTTCAAGAAGTTTTAAAAGAAATTTTTATTATTTTTACGTTAGTCAGGTTTACGGAATATCAAGGTAACAATTTCAGATAACACTATACAGAGTGATTTTCTAGTCGTGTAACCGAATTGTTAATGTCTAGGAATTTTTTCCAAAAAATGAAAATTTTGTTTTGTGACACAAAGTTGGTAGCCCTACTAGACCGGTATAGATACAGCAGTGTGAGTTGATTCTCCTTGACTGTGTAAAATTTTGTGCCGTTTCCGGTCGTGTTACGAACAGAATATTTTTTAAGGTGAGACTGTATGAAAATTTCGAATTTCAGTTTTTTATTTTTTTCAATAGTTCAGACCGAAATCACCGCACAAACATTAGATTACGTGAAAAAAATTAGTAAAATGAAAAAATTAACTTTTTAGGAGGTTTACCCAGAAAAATTATCGTGTCACCAAAACGAATTTTTTTCATAATTTTATACCGATCGTTTTAGAGCAAAGGGAATTTTAGTTTTTTTTAAATATCTGCATTACTGTTTTTAATTCTCTCAGCTGTTGATTCAGCTTTCTAACCAAATATTTTTTTTTTTTTATTCCTAATTTGTGTACGTTGCAATCTGTTCAATTCAGAACAATAAGCAACCCCATGACCCAATGAGATGAGGATGATGTGTATGACGTGTAAATGAGGCGTAGCCTTGAACAGACCCAGGCCGACCATTCCTGAGAGAGTATGGTTAATTGAACCCCAACCAAATATTGATAGGAAATTTATATGTTTGTGTACATATTGTTTTTGTGCCTTTTTGTGTTTTTGTCCGTTTCCGTAAATTTAGATTTTTAAAAATATTTAGGTAAATTTTTCTCGGAAACCATTAAACATAACAGGCTGCCGTCTCACCTAGCGGGTTCGCTTTTGTTATCATTTTACGTAATTCCGGAGGGACACCGCCTGTTGGATATCATGTTATTGCTATTATATCAGTTAGCCCTCAGAACTCTTTTCTTTATAAACATTACTTTGTATAATGCTTAGTTAAGCGGTAATTAATGATTTTGTTTGTTTCATGAAAATCTAAAAAAAATGTACTTATTTTTAAGATTTCGGGTTTAGTATGCCTTTTACGAGAAAAATGTATATAATTAAATTTATAGGAAATTAAAAACTCTACAACTTTTACGAGAAAGGCACTCCAGGACAGGTTCGAACAGTTGTACAGATTTCTTTCACGCAAATCCAAGTTACCAACTAGGCGACGTCCAAATCAACCATCCCTTCACAACTCCCTTCTACCTTCGACCAACATGGAGCTATGCCGCCAATCAGCTTTACTGCTGTGCAAAACCATCGGTATTAGTAAAAATTCAGCGTTTCCAATCAAAGCTTTTACGGAGGATAGTTAACGCCCCATATTATGTAACCAATAAAACGCTACACTCACACCTAAACGTACCCTATATAAATGACGTTTTCTTAAAACTATGTACAAAATTTAGGAAGAAACTCGTGAACCACCATAACCCATTGATCTCAAATCTGGCTCTCCGCAGACTCTCCCAAACAATCCAATAAGACGTCTAAAAAGTCTACGGAGCTGGGACTTCATCAGTTAACGTAGGACTGTAATTGACTATCCATTACAGTGTTCTAAATGCTACACTTGATGCTACACTTAAGTCGGAGCACTTGATGCTCCGACTTCACGTCGGAGTTCTGTCATTGGGCTGTGTCTCCACTCACTTTTGTATACCATGTTAATTTTTCCCAAATTGTGTGTTATCACATTCTCTGATTGTTATCAACAGATTGTGAATTTCCTAAAAAGAGATAAAAAAACAACTTTTATTTATGAGCATTTTTCTCTACAGAGCCTAGTTTAGCGTCAAAGAATGATTTTCCGTAGACTATTATTAAGCCAAACTAAGGTTGATTTTCATTTTGCATCATTCACTCATGATTAAAATAAGATTATGCTGTTTTATTTATTTCTAATGTTTTATTACTAACTAGCTAAAGTATCCGTTCTTCGAACGGTTTTCTTAGTGCTGTGGTCAGTCTGTTGGTGTACCGAGTTCGATGCCTGTCAGGTCTGATATTCTTTTGTCATTCCTTGTTATCTACTCGTACCTCCTTTCAACGTCAGCATTATTATCAATGGAAAAAATAGTTTGACGTAAAATAAAAGCGAGATCTTAGTATTTTTAAATTAAGATATGCAGAGCTTTATTATTTTCATAATAAATGAAAGGCAAATAACAATAGGAACACCACGATGGTTAACTATCGAGCTATTAAGAATACTGATTCCTTTTTGACAATGTGACCGAAAATGGGAGTATAGGATACTGGTGGAATGGGTAGGTAGGTAACTGACTGAATGAATACGGGTTTACTGGCGCGTAGGCTTGTGTTTATTGTTCTGTTTATTCGGAATTTTAATATTCTAAAAACAATGATGTTTTTTTTTCTTAATCGGTAATATCTCCGTTATTAGACATAAAAATGCAAAACTTTACATAATCAAGCTTATTTGTCTTGAAACGTTTCGTAATTTCTATTATATAATATTTTTCGATACATTGGCTTTTAACGGAGATATTCGTAGTTTTTTGCTTACCCCTCCCTCTGAACTCCCCCATCCCTTTGGTTATTAAAAAGATTATAGCCTATTTTCATTTCTATTATGTCCAGAACCTTTTTTTTATCCGAGGCGGCGAGAAAAACTTATGTTTACTCCCTCATGATGAGGGAAGTAGTGTTGGACTCAATTGAGACGTCCTCGTCCAGCCCCAAGGAGGCCGCAACCGCCTTCTAACCAAAAACCCACCGCCTGGCCACCTGATCCGACATCAGCGAACAACCCTTCACCTCCCTCGGAACTGTTTATATAATACTAGAAGGGAAATGTCAGAGGGGCGTGGAAGGGAACCGTAGCCTAATTCCCCTCTCGCTCTCACTCACCAACACTCACTCTCTCACTTTCATTCATCTCTTTCACTTCATGACCAGGTGAGGAAATTAGTGTTCCTACCTTACCTACTGAGATCGGAACAGGATTGCTTCACTGTGGGAGAGGGAACCTAAATAGGCTACCATAAATGTCCAGAACCTAGAAACCGAAATTCATTGAGTTTGGTTGAGCGGTTCTTGCGTGATGCCGTAACATACAAACAGACAAAAATTCAGCTGAACTTATTTTCGGTGTTTACTTGATAGATTTGACATAGAAACAAAATTTGGGCCATTTTGAAAAATGTACAGACAAAATCACAATTTTATTTATATAGATGTTAGGTTATATTGTTCATTATTTTCATTAGCCGGTCGCATTGGCGTAGTTGGTAACGTGCTTGCCTCCCATCATCCGGCCTTGGGTTCAAATCCCATTCAGGCACGACATATTTTCATACGTTACAAAAAGTAATTTCATCCTTCACCGTCCGCATTAGCAGAAATTGTAAAACAATCGGAGGTTAAACTAAAAGTTTATTATTTGCATTGGCTAGAGAAAGTTTTATGTGAGTGTTTCACATGAGATTTTTTTATGTTACAGAGAAATGGAGTACACAAAGAAAGTAAAAGAATTTTTGAATAAATTAGGGTATAAAATACACAAACCATACGGGACAAGATTACGTGGGAAATTATATATAATATTATCAATATATTTATGTATTCAAACAATATACGCGATGATAATAAATTGGGATAATTTACAAAAAAGATTTTTAGCTATTGAACATTTAACAATAACATTGACTTTAACTTTAATATTATTGGAATATGCATTACGACCATCAAACGTACATAATTTACTAAAATTATCAGAGGAAATTTATTTCAAATATAATATAATTGATAATTTTAATGAAAGTGAAATTTTGATTAATAAAACTATTACAGAGATCAATTCTTCGTCACGTATTTTAAGATTGGCATTAAATATTGATGTAGCAACTCTAACATTTTCACCGATTGTTTTTATATTACATAAAACACTTTTTGGTTCTGATAATAAATTTTCAATTGAAGATTTACCTTTGCCATTATCAAATGGATATCGATATACAAATCTAATTACATATTTTTTAATATATTTAACTCAAATAATATATTATTTCGGTATATTGATGTTATCGTATAGTTTTTATTCATCTTGTACGTTTTCCATTCAAAGATTAGTATCTGATGCTAAATTATTTATAATTAATTTCAATCATTTTCATCAATCGATTAAAAGGAATTATTATCAAAGTAAATTAAATGATGATAAAATTGATTTAAAATCAATTTTTAAACAATTTGTTTTGCATCACCAACTTATCTATAAGTAAGTATATATGTAAGTAAATATTTTTTTATTAAACATTATTTTTCCTTTGTTTGCACCAATTTATATATGATATATATAATGAACAGCCAAAAAAAAAAAACTAATTATATTATAACACTCACCTCAGAGTATTACGTTCATTCGAGATCTTTCGTCTCTCTTGGAGATATATATATATATATATATATATTTATATCTTCTTCTTCAGGTGTCTTCTCCATTAGGAAGGTTGTCTATCATCATGGTCAGTCGTACCTTGTCCACTGCTGCTCTAAAAAAGTTAAACGCTTCTCTCACGTTTATTAACCAGGATATTCTTCTGCGTCCCACCGAGCGTTTACCAACGAGTTTTCCTTGAATTATGAGATGCAGAATCTCGTATTTAGGCCCCCTCATGATGTAACCAATGTATGTCAGTTTTCTTATCATTATGCTCTGCAGGATTTCCAGCTCTTTCCCCATTCTTCTGAGGACCTCCATATTTGTGACCCTGTCCGTCCACTATATATCCGTCCAATATATATATTTATATATCAATACATAATAAAAAAAATCTGGTGTGAAACACTCACACAACTTTCACTTGCCAATGCAAATAATTAACAATAAACCTAACATTAGTAATAAAACATAAGAAATAAACAAAAAACTAACCTCAACAAACATAACCTTATTTTAATCATGAGTGAATGATGCAAAATGAAAATCAACCTCAGTTTGGCTTAGAAATACGGAAAATCACTCTTTCTCTCTAAACTAGGCTCTGTAGAGAAAAATGCTTTAAATAAAAGTTGTAGATCTTTTAATTTTCTATAAATTAAATTATATACACTTTTGTCGTAAAATGCATACTAAGGCCGAAATCTTAAAAAAATCAATTTTTCACACATTTTCGTGAGAACAAAAACAGAAAATCGCAAATTACCGCTAAACTAAGCGTTATAAAAAAAATTGTTTGAAATAAAAGTTGTAGAATTTTCAATTCTCTACAACTTTTATTATATAAAGTTTTGCGCTAAAATGCATATTCAAGCTGTAATCTTAAAAAAACAACGTTTTTACGTGAAAACAGCCTCACCCAGAATTTCAGCAAACATGACGCCTACCCTATCTTGTAGAGAATAAAAAATTGAGTAAACCAGGCGATTTTAAAAAATATCGTAGGACCAGTTTTTGAGAAAATCGCAAAAAAGTGAAAAATTACACGAATAAACTACCACTTCCGGTTGATTGATTTTGATGAAAATGTTCGTGTCGAGTCCGGTAGTGGTACGTAACTTAAGTTTCAAGTTTCAAGTTCGTACGATGTTCCGTTCTTGAGATATTCTGTTCACATACACACACACACACACACACACACACACACACACACACACACACACGCAGACACACACACAGAGTAATCGCTAAAAACATGTTTTTTGGGTTCAGGGGGTCTGAAAACGTATAGATCCGGTGAAACGTCGATTTCGAAAAATCGACATGAAAACAATACTTTCCTTCCTATATATTTATATAGGCAAGAGAAAGTAATAATAAATATATATAATAATTTATAAATTAATAATGAACAGCCAGACAGACTTTGATAACGACAAATTATTTCAAACTGTTACAAAGTCGCGATAAGAAATAAAACTAAGAACAAATGATTATACCGTCATTCGGCCGAATAACCGCGCGCGGTATGATTGGCGAAATAGTACATAATTGAGTTGATCTTCGACCATATTTATTGTAATGTTATAAATATGTGTTTAGAGTTTAGTATATAATTCCTGAGGATGTCTCCGAGAGAGACGAAAGACCTCGAATGAATGTAATACTCTGAGGTGAGTGTTAAATAGAATTAGTTTTGTTTGGGCTGTTCATTTTATATCATTTATATGTTAGTAATTATACAGGGTGATTTTTTAGTCCTGTTACCCAATTGTTAATCTCTGGTAATTTTTTTCTAAAAAAGGGAAATTTTGTTTTGTGACACAAAGTTGGTAGCCCTACTCAATCGGTATAGATATGGTAGTGTGAGTTGATTCTCCTTGAGCTGTGTAAAATTTTGTACCGTTTCCGGTCGTGTTACGAACAGAATGTTTTTTTATCCTAGAACGATCGCTTGTTTAAATCTGGAGATTGAAGCTCTAGGACTAATCGTACGCGATACGGATACAATTTGAATTTTTTAGCAGCTTTCTGAACACTCGAATATGACAAACCAAACTTGCGAGTTAAGTATTCGTAAACTTTTCCGTGGAAAATTGAGCAATCGTGTTTTCACATTCTCTAAATGTCATCTGTTAAGAGAGTTGGTCGATCACTACGTTTTCTGTCGCAAACACTACCTATCTCTCAAAATCGGTTTGTTAGACTAGAAATTGACGTTTTTTTCTGGTGGAGGAACACCAACTAATTTAATTTGAGATGATTCTTTTACAGTCGCGTAAGATTTCGTAGCAAAGTATTGTTCAAGAATGCAAACCCGTGCTTCTAGGGTAAAGGACATTCTGTTCGTAACACAACTGGAAACAGCACAAAATTTTATGCAACTTAAGGAGAATCAACTCAAACTGTCGTATCTATACCGGTTGAGTAGAGCTACCAACTTTGTGTCACAAAACAAAATATCCCTTCCTTAGAAAAAAATTACCAGACATTAACAATTGGGTAACAGGACTAAAAAATCACCCGGTATAAGGAAATAGAAGTACGTGGCTATTTGGCAGCCTGTATCTTTAGTTGACAGGCACCGAGGCCGTAGTGGGGAATCTAATTACTGCGCATGTGCGGCCCGCATGCCACCGTAGTTGGCCACTATTACAACTAATACACAGTACAGTAAGCCCTCGGTATCCGCGGGGATAACGTTCCGGAGGGTTAAACCCCAGATAATGATACCTCCTTATATGAATGGAGAGATGGGGGTTAGATTCTGAAGGAAAAGTCCTGTAGTCGTTTTAAGTGTTTAATATAGGGTGATTCAAAAAGAGCGCCGGTTTTGATATATCAAATTAAGAGATTTATTTTATTGAAAAACTGAAAATAAATACTTCAACAAGTTCATCTTTCCTTCCGATTTTATGTATGAAAAATGATGTCATGCATGTGTCCTCCTCTACTGCGCTGGCACGCATCAACTCTGTCCATGAAATTGGATATTACTGCACGACAAGTTTCGACTTCCATTTGCCCGATAACCCGTCGAATTTCCTCCTTCAAGTCATTGATGTTTCGGGGTTTATTGGCATACACCAATGACTTCAGATGACCCCCAAGATGAAAGTCACAAGGCGTCAAGTCACACGACCTTGGTGGCCATTGATGGTCGGAATTACGAGAAATGATGCGATCCTGGAACCGTTCACAGAGCAACAACATTGTTTCTCGTGCAGAAACTGAATTTTATACGGGTGATATTGGAGATCGTACCGAAGAATTCTCCGTACAGAAGAACATCGTAAACCCAATTGTTGAGAACGGCGACGTATTGATTTTGCTGGGCTAACAGCCACACTGTCACGAACCAACACAACGTTCTGCTCAGTTCGGCCAGAACGACGACGTCCAGAACTTTTAAGGTCGACTGTTGAACCCGTCTCAAAAAACTTTTTCATGAGCCTGCGAACTGTTGATTCATTCGGTGCTTCATTACGTCCTAGAGTACCGCGAAGTCGCCTGACAGTAGCCGCATAACTCTCTCCACTCTGGTAAAATGTTTTGACGATTAACACTCGTTGTGCAATAGTAAACTTCTCCATGGTTAGACACAGACTGCGAGAGTACTACATTGCGAACAAGAGAAACTACAACTGAATCGTCAATCGGAATGTTCTCCGAAATAGAAATGAGGTCTAACAATGTTGCCAACCGATAAACAAAAATTTACTAGCCGTTTAAAAACCGGCGCTCTTTTTGAATCACCCGTTACGTGCGGGGCCCGGTACCCGGTGACACGCTCACTACGTACAGTATGTGGAAATCTCGCTTGGCTCATGGCAGCTGTCACCATACTAGTGTTTCACTGAACATAATACGAATGCCAAAACATTTATTCAAACACATGTTTTCGGAATTGTATGACTTTCCCACCTCCCACCAATTTCGGTGTACACAAGTTGAGATTACGTAAGTATTTTAAGGGGGGAGTATACCATGAAAATGACCAAAAATAAATTTTTTTCCCCCAAACATTTTTTTTTGCTTTTTTTATTGTGTGGAATGTTCTGAATCAGAGGGTCATTTTACTTTGTAAAATGGATTGATAGAAATGTTACAATTAAATTATTTTGTTGCAAGTGTCAACTCGATTTTTTGTGCTTAAAAGCAAAAATATCGTGTTTTTCTATGTAAAATAACTCAAGACTGATTGCAGATAAACTATTGCAGTTTTTTTTAAAATTTGAAGCGCATTTCATTCTGTTTTCAATATAACACCACTAGATTGCTCTACCGTATCGTTCTTGCTCTATTTTGAGATAATAGCTATGTTACTTACAAGAAATATCATTTAGTTTAAAAGTAACCCACCGGGTTGGTCTAGAGGTAAAGTCGTCCCCAAAATCAGCTGTTTAACAGCTGATTTTCGGAGACGAAGGTTCCTGGTTCAAATTCTAGTAAAGGTAGTTACTTTTATACGGATTTGAATACTAGACAGTGGTTACCGGTGTACTTTGATGGTTGGGGTTTAATTAACTATACTCTCTCAGGAATGGTCGGCCTGGGTCAGTACAAGACTACACCTCATTTACACGTCATACACATCATCCTCATCTCATTGGGTCATCGGGTTGCTTATTGTTCTAAATTGAACAGATTGCAACGTACACAAATTAGGAATAAAAAAAATAAAAAAAAAAAGTTTAAAAGCGTTTTCCCGCAAATAAATTTCTTCATGTCGTGTTGCACAAGAAACTGTGTAATTTCAGTTCTATTTCAGCTACAGAAATAAATTTTACATCAAAATACTCAGAATTTTTTGCTTTATTGACTGTAATATGCTTTTTAACCCTAAGTCTGGTAAATTTTTTTTAAACATATTTTGCGCTACTAACATCTTTTAGGCTTCTAAATGAAAAAAAAAAAATTTTTCTTCTTCATTCATATATGTCAAAAAGCATACTCTAGACAATTGAGGAGGTAACAATCAAAATGAACTTCCTCACATTTATAAAATTTTTCAGGAGATGGAAAAAACTGATTTTACTTCATGTCTTTGAATTTTAAGTTTTTTCTTGAGTAATACCTGTAGTAGCCATCTATATATGACTATTTCTGATAGTTAACAAGATCAGTACGCTTTAAATAACTAGCAATTTAGGTTTAAATATTGGCCAAGTCCTTAGCACATACCCGAAATTTCAAGTAAATCGGCTGAATAGTATTTAAAAAATCCATTTTCCAAAAAACCATTGTAATTGAAAACCCACCCCGTTCTTTAGGCCTAGGAGTAGTTTTTTTAACATGTGTTATAATGAAAAGAATGTGCTAATCTTAGGCTATAAAATGAAAACGTAGGCTCTAACTTGAAAGATGTAAACATTTATTTTTATGGTAGGCCTATACTCCCCCCCCCTTAAGGGTTTAGGCCCTTGGCGGATACCAAGGGATTACTGTACAAGGATTACTTCGTCGTCGTCGTCGTCTTCATGGATTAGGCTATTCAAGCCTGTTCCGGCGTCCATCTTTTCCTCGGCCTACCAATATTTCTCTTTCCGATTGGTTTATAGAGCAGCGCAGATCGAGGGAGGCGGTCTTGTGACATTCTTACAACATGATCTGACCAATTTTTCCTGTAGGTTCTCAATATGCTCAAGAGTGGCTGGGCATCACACTCTCTCCTTATCTCCTCATTTCGGATTCTATCCTCTCTTGTACAACCTTTCACCTGCCTCAGGAATCGCATTTCTGCTGCCTGAATTTTTGATTCTTGTTTCTTTGTAAGGACCCATGTCTCGCTTCCATAAGCCAATGCTGGGATCGCCATTACTTTATAAAATTTGAGCAGGGTGTTCTTTCTAGCTCTACTCCTGAGGGATCGGTTTATTGCCCCACATATCATGTTGAACCTCGATATTTTTTGTTGAGGATCCCGGTCATAATCATGCGTTATGTCACATCCCAAGTATTTAAAATTTGACACTTGCTCCAAGATTTTGTTTTCGACTACTATTTTAGATCTTATAGGCCATTTTCCACGAAAAGCAATGACTTTTGTTTTTCCTGCTGCTATTTTCATATTAAAGTATTTGCTTATGAGGCCGAGCCTATGCATCGCAACTTGCAACTTGTCCTCACATTCCTCTATGATTACAGTAGGATTACTTAAACTTGTAATTTTATTCGTAAGTGAATTTCTTTTATTTTCCAGCAAAGTGCAGCGGTTGAATGCAAATATAAACATCACTATAACCCTATTCAATGGCGCTCTTTCGTTTTTTATATGTCTGTGTCTATATTCATTTGTGAAGGTAAATATTTATTATTATTATTATTTATTCAATTTTATTTTATAGATTTTGTTTATTTTAGACCACATCACAGCAGCGGTGGTTATTCAAGTAAAGTACGTGAAGAAGACCCTCTTCACCTATCCACTGGATTGTATCCACATTACTTTCTCTTACTAAATAACTATAATTTCTGTTATAATTATTTTTACTTTCTCTCACCTGTATGAATATATAGGAAGAAAAGTATTGTTTTTATTTCGATTTTAAGAAATCCACTTTTCACCGGATGTACACGTTTTGAGACCCCCTGAACCCAAAAAAACATGTTTTTAGCAATTTCTCTCTCTCTCTCGCTGTATGTGTGTGTATGCGTGTGCGCGCGCATGTGTGTGTGTGTGTGAATGTGTGTGTGTGTGTGTGTGTGTGTGTGCGTGCGTGCGTGCGTGTGTGTGTGTGTGTGTGTGCGCGCGCGCGCGCGTGTGTGTGTGTGTGTGTGTGTGTGTGTGTGTGTGTGTGTGTGTGTGTGTGTGTGTGTGTGTGTGTGTGTGTGTGTGTGTGTGTGTGTGTGTGTGTGTGAACAGGATATCTCAAGAACGGAACATCGTACGAACTTGAAACCTAAAACTTAAGTTAGACACCAGTAGAGAACCCGAACCAAACATTTTAATCAAAATCTGTCAACCGAAAGTAGTAGTTTATTCGTGTCATTTTTTACTTTTTTGCGATTTTCTCAAAAAAGGCTTCTATGATTTTTTTGCACATCATCTCATTTACTAAATTTTTTATGGTCTACAAGATAGGGTAGGCGCCAGGTCTGCTGAAATTCTTGGGGAGGCTGTTTTCTCATAAAAAAAATGTTTTTTTTTAGATTACGACTTTAATATGCACTTTAGCGCAAAAATTTACATTACAAAAAATGTAGAAAATTTAAAATCCCACAACTTTTAATTCAAACATTTTTTTGTTCAACGCTTAGTTTATCGGTAATTAGCGATTTTCTGTTTTTTTCTCACGAAATCGTGTAAAACATCTTTTTTTAAGATATCAGCCTTATTATGCATTTTACGACAAAAAAAACAATTAAATTTACAGAAAATTAAGATCTACAACAATTTAGAGTATTTTTCATCTACAGAGCCTAGTTTAGCGTAAAAGAGTGATTATCCGTATTTTTAAGTCAAACTGAGGTTGGTTTTTATTTTGCGTCTTTCACTCATGATTAAAATAAGCTTATGTTTTTATGAGGTTAGTTTATTTCTAATTATATGGTAATTTTAGGTTATATTGGTCATTATTTGCATAGGCAAGAGAAAGTTGTGTGAGTGTTTCACACCAGATTATATCAATAAATGTAGATCTAAATCAAATTTAAGCAGTAAAGTTACTTCCTATGTAAATATTTAATCCTATTTGTATGCAATTGACCACACATATTAACCCTCTCTTACCCAGTGAGGCATAGAAGTCACATTGGAGTGAAATACAAGACATAAAAACTTTAATTGTTAGCGACTATTTTTGATTAAAGAGCGCTGGATGTGAAGTGTAATAATTTTCTGTACCCTAACCAGGAATCGAACCCGAGACCTCCGCTTTTCAGTGTAAGATGCTGACCACTACGCCACGGACGCGACCATTAGTTTCTTTTTAAAGTTAGTTTTAGTCTTAAATATTCGTGTTCATTTACTAAAATAAATTAGCATTTCTTCGAGTGTGTTGAATGTACATATAAGTATATTTTTTAGGCTATAAATACTGATTTTGTCCATTTTACCAATATTTTTGAATTGTAACATTATTTAAGTCTTAAACAATGCTTTGCTGCAAATCTAAGCAAGAGAATTTTGTTTAGGAAGCCTGCACATAATTTTTACTTATTCATATTGTTGGGAACTTTGATACCATCAAGCCCAATGTGACATATGTGTCACACTTTTTTGTCACGCCATCAAAAAAAGGCTGAAGGTCTAAAAGTGGTTTTATTTCACTTAAATGTCAGTAAAGTGTATGAAACAATGAGGAGGTAACATGCAAACCGTGTTTTGTCACAATAATGTAATTTTACACTAAGACCAAAAAACTGTTGTTTTGATTTTACTGCAGATTTAATACAGGGTTTAGCTACTGGCATTTAAAGGATGATAAAAAACGCTAAATAAACAATTTTTGAAAATATTGATATGGGAAAAGTGTTCAAAAACATTATTTTAAATTTGGACAAAACACGTTCTGCATGATGGACATAACTTGGTTTGAGTGGAAATTATGTAGACAAAGTTTTTTTGTAATGGACTTATTTATTATTTTAAGAAAGTTTAAAAATTTAAAGTTACTTATAATTCATAAAAATTAAAAGAAGACATATTGGAAGTAATTAATAATAAATATAAAAAAATGATACACTAAAAAAATGATATTATAAAATGATTTTTTATGATAATTTTTTGTATGATATATTAAAAAATGATATACTGAATGTAGGCTACCTATTAAAAAATTATTAAACATATTATACGAAGTCTTATAATAAACATAATATAAGTAATAATGATTCAAAAGTTTAAATCCGAAGATGACATCTTTCTTCTTCAAGACGGTTGAGAAAAGGTTGTATAGTGTGGATGATACCTCAACACTTTTATAGAATGGTAAAAGTGTGAAATAATGAGAATGCATTCCACACAGCTGATTGGTAGACTGAAGCGCTCTTATTGGTCAGATGGACAAAACACTTTTTGACTGAATCTTGATGATGGACAAAACATGTTCTGCACAAAACAGTAATTTTCAATATGCTTTTAACATTGGACAAAATTTTATTTAACTGAAAACACAGCTAAATATAATGTATTTCATGCAGGAGAATGCAATGGCGCCCCTAACTCAATTTTTTATTTTTTGTGAAAAAAACACGTTTTGCATGTTACCTCCTCCAATGAACGCATATTTTTTTGTGTTAAGTTAAAAAATTTGGGATTGAAAGGGTTAATCGACTTATTGTAGCAAAAACTAACTGAGCGTAGGTATTAAAGCAAATGAAACAAATAAATGGATTAGTTTAACGTGATATGTTTGAGCAAATGCTTACTGTCGGTTTCATAATCATAGAGACCCGAGTTTGAACCCAAAGCATCTCCAAAACTATGAGTCGGATTTCAACATACTTTACACCAAAATTTAGCTCATTTTATTCTGCGTTGACCTATAATAATCCTACATTTTTAATATTGTTTAAAAATTGCCATATAAAGGTTGGAAGACAAAAAGACCCGGTTTTTTTCGTATCGCAACAAATTTCATGTGTTTAGAGACGTATAACTCGATAACTATTGTCGCCACCGGCTTTCTAGTAGCGCAGTCGTTTGAGCTCATAGGACGAGCCGGGCCGGGCATCCGGCGGCGTGGTTCAAAAATGAAACATCGAAGGGGGAGGTCGTCTTCGCCGCTGCCTAAAAGATTAGGAGCAGCCGCCGACGCAGCGACCACCTTTCACCGCTGCCCCCGAAGGGGAGCAGTCGCCGGTGAAGCAAGGGTAGGGGATGGAGGTACAGATGACGGAATGAATACTCAATGTTGAGATGTCAACTTCCCCGTATCGATTCTCGCACACAGAGAATATCAATACTGTCACCTTCTCCTCCTTCTCTTGCATCGCTAGTGCATAGACCCATATGTTGCCACTTGGTACATGCGCTGTGAGAGGTATGACCGCTGGCGCATTCTATCGGCAGCAGCAACCCCATCACAGCGCCATAGTGAGCAAAATATGAACTACGGACCGGCGTACAATTAAAAACAGTATCACTATTTGACCGAAAAGTTTGAAATTTTAACACAACATAGACAATTATATTCTTACAGCGTGTACGAAATTTCAAATTCATACGTTATTTAAGTTTTATTTTATTAACAATATTCTGAACCCTTGCTATCTCGGTAACCGCTCAATCGTTCGGCACGGGCAAACTAGGTATCGTTTTATTCAGCGTAAAAACCTTAGTACAGATATGTTAATAACATGAAATATCGATTGGCCAATGTTGTGGTAGAATTTTTATAATTTTGAAAAATAGACTGGGTAATACAGGGGACGGGTGTTACTATCCATGTTGCTAGTTTGTGTACGTGACATCCTGTCGGACTGTCTACCTGAATTGACAGACTGCATTGTCAATTCAGGTAGACAGTCAGATTCAGGCAACATGGGTAGTAGTGCCCACCCCCGCATTACCCATCTAAAAATTCTACCACAACATTGGCCAATCGATATTTCTTGTTATTAACACATCTGTACTAAGGTTTTTACGGTGAATAAAACGATAGTATGCCCGTGCCGAACGATCGAGCGGTTACCGAGATAGCAAGGGTTCAGAATATTGTTAATAAATCTTTTCTTTTTTTTTAGCTTTTATTTGTTATCGGGAACTGTACATTGTTGACAACTACCCAATTTTATCGCTGCTTTTTGCTGTATTTTTGACGTGGATTAGACATGAGTTTGAACAGGGACCCCCAGTAGAGTTTGTTCATGGATGGCTGTCAACTGGTCACCATACAAAGTCGCTTGCCCAACCGGTGTTACTTAACAAATAATAGCGACTTTCAACCAGCTGACTGACTGGGCTGGCCCGAAGGCCAGCCTTAATAAATCAAAAATTTAAATAACGTATGAATTTGAAATTTTGTACACGCTGTAAGAATATAATTGTTTATGTTGTGTTAAAATTTCAAACTATCCGGTCAAATGTTTATCGAGTTACACGCGTCTAAACGCATGAAATTTGTTGTGGTATCAAAATACCGGGTCTTTTTGTCTCCTAACCTCGATATGGTAATTTTTAAACAACATTAAAAATATAGGGTTATTATAGGTAAACGCAGAATAAAATGAGCTAAATTTCGATTTAAAGTACGCTGAAATTTGACTCATAGTTTTGGAGATGCAAAGGTTCAAACTTGGGTGTCTATGATTATGAAACCGATAGTAGGCGTTCGTATTAAAAGGAGTCAATGTTTTCGGAGAGACTAGTATGGCCACGGCCGCCGGGCTGCAGTTCCACACACTTTTTGTAATCTCCGTAGCAGGATTTAATGCGAGACATTGTCGAAAGTTTTCTTTAAGTCAAGAAAGACTGCCAAAACGTTTTGTCAATATTAATTGTCCAGTAGTATTGTCGTTAAAATAACAAAATATACAGGGTGATTCATGAAGTTCTCCCCCCACTTCTACAGCACATTGTACTAGTAAAAATAATGAAAAAATGTTATATAAACATAGGTCCGAAAACGCTTCGTTAGCGAGTTACAGCTAGCGAAAGTTTCGCCTGGATTTCAGTTCACCAGGTGAAATGAGGTCTTCCTGGAATTGTGGTAAGGTAGATTAAGGGGCAAATTCAATCATTTCTTATGGTTTTTGATCTGATAAATTGAATAAAACAGGTCCCAGATCTGTAAGTTAAATAGTTTTTGAGAAAACCAGTGTCAAATGCAAAAAATGGAGTGAAAATCACATTTTTTCATCTTTGGGCAAGAATAACTTTGTTATTTCACCAAGAAACAGTTAAAATTTTTCAATAAAAAATGTAGAAAATTTTATTCTGAACAAACCGGTGTAAATAAAGTACACAGAAAGCGAATAGTTTTTGAGAAAACCAGTGTCAAATGCAAAAAAATGGAGTGAAAAAAACACATTTTTTCATTTTAGTTTTTCCGGTTAATTTTACTTTGTACTCTTATGAATAAAAACTCATTTAATCAAACATCTATTCGCTTTCTGTGTACTTAATTTACACCGGTTTGTTCAGAATAAAATTTTCTACATGTTTTATTGAAAAATTTTAACTGTTTCTTGGTGAAATAACACAGTTATCCTTGCCCAAAGATGAAAAAATAAGTTTTTCACTCCATTTTTTGCATTTGACACTGGTTTTCTTAAAAACTATTTAACTTACAGATCTGGGACCTGTTTTATTCAATTTATCAGATCAAAAACCATAAGAAATGATTGAATTTGCCCCTTAATCTACCTTACCACAATTCCAGGAAGACCTCATTTCACCTGGTGAACTGAAATCCAGGCGAAACTTTCGCTAGCTGTAACTCGCTAACGAAGCGTTTTCGGACCTATGTTTATATAACATTTTTTCATTATTTTTACTAGTACAATGTGCTGTAGAAGTGGGGGGAGAACTTCATGAATCACCCTGTATAATAAAAAATCTGGTGTGAAACACTCACACAACTTTCTCTTGCCAATGCATATAATTAATAATAAACTTAACATTATTAATAAAATATTAGAAATAAACAAAAACTAACCTCAAAAACATAACCTTATTTTAATCATGAGTGAATGACGCAAAATTACAATCGAACTCAGTTTGGCTTAAAAATACGGAAAATCACGCTTTCACGCTAAACTAGGCTCTGTAGAGAAAAATGCTCTAAACAAAAGTTGTAGATCTTTTAATTTTCTATAAATTTAATTATATACACTTTTGTCGTAAAATGCATACTAAGACCGAAATGTTAAAAAAATCGATTTTTCTCACGTTTTCGTGAGAAAAAAAAAGAAAATCGCAAATTACCGCTAAACTAAGCATTATACAAAAAAATGTTTGAAATAAAAGTTGTAGAATTTTACATTTTCTACAACTTTTATTATATAACGTTTTGCGCTAAAATGCATATTAAAGCCGCAATCTTAAAAAGAAAATGTTTTTACGTAAAAAAACAGCCTCAAGCAGAATTTCAGCAAACATGGCGCCTACCCTATATTGTAGAGCATAAAAAATGTAGTAAACCAGTTGATTTTTAAAAAAATCGTAGGACTAGTTTTTGAGAAAATCGCAAAAAAGTGAAAAATTATACGAATAAACTACTACTTCCGGTTGACCGATTTTGATGAAAATGTTCGTGTCGGGTCCGGTAGTGATATGTAACTTACGTTTCAAGTTTCAAGTTCGTACGATGTTCCGTTCTTGAGGTATTGTGTGTTCACACACACACACACACACACACACACACACACACACACACACACACACACACACACACACACACACACACACACACACACTCACTCACACACACACACAAACATGCGCGCACGCACGCACGCACGCACGCATACACACACACACACACACACACACACACACACACACACACACACACACACACACAGACACACACACACACAGACCAATCGCTAAAAACATGTTTTTTGGGTTCAGGGGGTCTGAAAACGTATAGATCCGGTGAAAACCCGATTTCTTTAAAATCGACATGAAAACAATACTTTCCTTCCTATATATTCATATAGGCAAGAGAAAGTAAAAAGGTATAGATTCTGAAGTCACGAGATTGCCTTTTGCGTATGTATGGGCTGTGAAATATTTGCAGTGTTGCCAACCTCAACAGTGAAACACTACTCTTACGTTTCACTAACGTGCAGTTTTATAGATAAATTTTTTAAGCTGTGGTTTATTCCGAGAAAATGTTTTCTTCATTAAATCTTATAAGAAATAAATATGACCTGTAATATTGCCTATAGCTTAATTACACGACTAGAAACGTTTGAAATATTGTAATTACGAATGAATCGCCTTCTTTACTATCGCTGTCATCAGCGTTTTCATTATCAGTCTCTCTAATATCTACCTAACCGTTTTCATTTTTTTACCAGTTGTCAACAAAACTGTTAAAGAATAGCTTCTTCACGTCCTTAATTACCTTTTTTAATTTTTCGAATTGTGGAAAAAGAAACATCACAGTAGTTAGCCGCTTACTCACGGCTTTTGTTAAGAGGCGCGGTTCGGCATTTTTGTTTAACTTCAACTTCACAACATTTTATTACATTGCATTCAGCACTGTGAATAGTTCGACCACGTTTTTGAGAAACCGACATTTGTGTTTACGTTAACAAACAGTTATATTAGTACAGTCAACTTAGAAAAGGTTCCGCGATAGACTGTACTGTGTCTCTGAGTATACCTAGTATAAGTTGTTATGTTTGTCGCACATGCGCACTGATACTTTTCCCCCTTTACCCCTTGTTGCAAACAAGGGCAAACTCGTGACTCGAGTGACTATAGTTCTTCTTCTTCTTATTGCGCCATCTCCCTTCGAAGGTTGGCGATCCAATTGGCTGTAATCACTCGAGATGTGACGGCTCTGAAGATCTCGGATGACGTTCTGCCGAGCCATCGACGTAAGTCCCTGAGCCAAGAATTCTGTCTCCTCCCCACTGATCTGCTCCCCTGAATCTTCCCCTCAATGATCAGCCGAAGCATCTCATACCTACCGCCTCTCATCAGGTGTCCGATGTACGCCAATTTACGCTCCTTAACAGTTAATAGCAGCTCCTTGTTCTTCGCAATTCTGTTGAAGACTTCACAATTTGTCACTCTATGCATCCAGGAAATGCGTAGCATTCTCCTGTAGAGGTACATTTCGAATGCCTCTATACGTCTTTCCAATGAGGGATT
This sequence comes from Catonia carolina, assembly GCA_035578175.1. Classification (NCBI taxonomy): domain Eukaryota; kingdom Metazoa; phylum Arthropoda; class Insecta; order Hemiptera; family Achilidae; genus Catonia; species Catonia carolina. Next base: position 1,442,727 of record JAQMRL010000040.1, read on the forward strand.
GAGGGTCCAGCTCTCGCAACCATAGAGAACGATGGGAAACACGTAGCAGCGTAGCATTCGAATTCTAAGACTTAAATCTAGATCCTTCTTGCTGAATAAGTTCCTCATACTGATAAATACCTTCCTAGCGTGTTCAATTCTTGACAATACTTCCCTCTTTGAAATGCAATCGCTACTTAGGAACGCTCCCAAATATCTGAAGGACGACACTTGCTCTATGATGTTATTATTGACTATAGTTAGTACAATCTAATTAATTATGATGCATTTTCGATTCCAGGGCACTGATTCGGTTTTTAAAATGAAGTATCTTCTTGAAGCTGGACCTTGCGTCATGATTGTGTACTTTTATTCAGCGAATGGACAAAACTTAAAAGATGAGGTACGTCTATGATGTAGATTTATTTTAAATGCATATACACGGTGTGGCTATTATATAACCAGACAGACGATGTAAATAATTTTATTTTTATTTTATACACAATCACTTATTGTCACCTTCAATATACACTCCTTCTCTATCCCTACAACGCTCCGTGCAAATTTTCCATTGTTGGAATCAGTGCTGGAAGTCATCTTCTGTCAGCCGCTTCAGGACACATGCCGGTTTCTCTTTTGCAGCTTTCACAGACTTAAATCTTGTCTTTTTAATGCAGATTTCACCTTAGGGAACAGGTAGAATAATATATAATAACACATGTGATGAAACTTGGTTTTTTACTTATGATCCGGTAACGAAGCGCCAATCCATGCACTGGAAGAACCGAACTTCACCAAGAGCCAAAAAAACTCGAATTAGCAAGTCAAAATTTAAATCAATGATGATTGTTGTTTTTTTTTATATCCATGGGATTGTGTACCTTCAGTGGGTTCCTGAAGGTCAAACAATTAATCAATATCACCTTGAGGTGCTTTCTACACTATGTCAAAGAGTAAGGAAAACCGCCGCAAAATGTGGAAGGACAAATCATGGGTTCTCCACCAAGACAATGCACCAGCTCATTTCGCGTTATCTGTCAAGAGGTTCCTAGCCAAGTACAGCATCTCAGTGTTAGAACATCCACCTTATTCTCCAGATCTTGCACCATGTGACTCCTACCTGTTCCCTAAAGTGAAATCTGCATTAAACGGGACAAGATTTGAGTCTGTGGAAGCTGTAAAAGAGAAAGCGGCACGTGTCCTGAAGGAGCTGACAGAAGATAACTTCCAGCACTGTTTCCAACAATGGAAAATTCGCATGGAGCGTTGTAGGGATAGAGAAGGAGTGTATATTGAAGGTGACAATAAGTGATTATGTATAAAATAAAAATAAAATTTTTCACAACGTCAGTCTTGTTATTTAATAGCCACACCTCGTATAAGGCGAAATTAAAGTTGCGGTTTCGTTTGTGCGATCGTCGCATGCGATTACTGCATGGAGCCGCTGCATGCGTCACTGCCATTACTCAGCAAATGGATTTCTTAAGAAGTGGTTACGTTTATGCGTCCGACGCAAGAGGTCGCATGCGTCGGCTGCATCGACTGCTTTGGCAGCCAGTCACCTGCACCAGTCGCATGCGTCTGGAAGTTGAAAATTAGTTTTTCCAAAGACGATGACGCAAAACTCATTGAGTTAGCTGCAGAAAAACTACAACTATTTGATCCTTCAAACTTGCTATCATCGTCTAATAGATACGGTAAACTCCCGCTAATCCGAAATAATTAGGGTGAGCCGACTTCGGATAAGCCGGATTTTTTAAGTAACAAGAAAATGGTGTTTTATTGTTAAAACAAAATATTACTGTGTCCTAAAACTTTTATTTGTACGATTTAATTGTCAAATATTTACCATAAATAGTAATTCTTTTTTTGAAAAGTCAAAAAAAATTTTTGGTTTTATTTTCCATTCGCTTTTTTACCAAAATGTCCCGCCAACGTTTAACTAAAATTACATCAGTGGGCGACGCTTCAATGGTTTTGACCACGCGTTTACGTTTACACGACATTGTTAACACTTTGGCTACCGGACCAGATATGTCATACTTTACCACCAACCCAGATTTACGCCTGTTGGACACTGGCGCATGACAAAGAAATTAGAACTGCAGACAGTATTGCCAACCTAACCAGAACCCAAGATGATTTTTCTACACCCCAGACCCACTGCTAGAGTCACATCCATTAACACTGCATTAAAGTGTGTCCATATAGGTTCATAACTGATGAGAACGTTGCAATGTTTCGTGTCCAAGAATTGTACACATGGGCCGAGGGCGAAACTAAATGTGTCCAGATTTTGTACACATGGTAGCCAAAATATAATTTCACTTCCACTACCAGTACGTAACACTAATTAGCCACAAAACGAAATGAAAACTACATTAAGGCCAAGACACTACCGTACCCTTTTAACCACAATACAGTAGGCCTACTAATTGACTGTTTGCAGCAAAGGTGATGTAGCCAAAATAAACAGTAAGCCTAAAAGTAGGCTACCGCTCCAAGGAAAATACTTATGTTATCGGTAAAAATCCTGTCTGCAATGCTGAATGTCATGTAGGCATACTTTACATGCTATAATTTACAGTTCAATTTGCTTAAACAGTATTTTGGTACAGAAATAAAATTTACAGTATTTATTATTTATTGTTTTTATTACAGTTATTTGTAGAAAAATTACAATTAATAGACTGAGTATTTTTTTACGTTTCGGTTAACCCCCGCACGTGCAGTTGGATCGTACGTTCCACTGCACAAACGAAACAATTCAACTTATGCGTCAGTCGAACAAACGAAACCGCACTTTAAGGCCGGGCGTATACTGGAACGCAGGTGGGACAGTGCGTTTGAGACGGACACGAGCAGGGCAGGGCAGGGCAGGCACAGCAGATACTTCTCCCAGCGTACACTGGAGATGAAGGACAGGCAAATATTTTTTTCATGTTCAGAAATCAGCTCATGTTTGGCCATTTAGCATATTGGATCATTTTATTAAGAGGGATAGGTTAGTATCGGATTAGTATTGTATGAATTACTTAATTGTATTGTATTTCAAAGCGAAGGGAGAACATTTTATGGCAAAGTGACTTTATAACGCATGGCAAGTTTAAGTTAACACAAGTTTGATGACACTACATTCAAGAATTATACTGGGTTTACAACTGAAGAGTTTTTCATGTAATCAGAATGATTGGTATGATACAATAAGGTATCGGTACGCACAAAATTTATTAGCTTCTCTTGGACTGTCATGTTTCCTGGTCAACGCGTGTACTAAAACTGTGCCTTGACTACAAACTGTGGCTGCTCGACACAGACATGTTGCTGTGCCATGTCTGCTACATGTCTGCCTCCCAATATGGCCGGGCGTATACTGGAACGCAGGTGGCACAGGCCGTTCGAGACGGACACGAGCAGGGCAGGGGAGGGGAGGGCAGGCACAGCAGATAAAGGGTGATTCAAAAAGAGCGCCGGTTTTTAAACGGCTGGAAAATTTTTGTTTATCGGTTGGCAACATTGTTTGACCTCATTTCTATTTTGGAGAACATTCCGATTGACGATTCAGTTGTAGTTTCTCTTGTATGCACAGCGAGTGACAGTTTGGTGCGGGTTTTGGTCGGGCGGTGTCATCGGCCCTTACTTTTTTGAAAATCAAGAAGGACAAGCCGTGACAGTAAATGGAGACCGATACCGTACGATGATTAGGGAGTTTTTGTGGCGTCATTTGCATGGAATGGACATTGACGAGTTGTGGTTTCAGCAGGTTGGTGCCACCTGTCACGCTGCAGGAGAAACAATGTTGTTGCTCCGTGAACGGTTCCAGGATCGCATCATTTCTCGTAATTCCGACCATCAATGGCTACCAAGAACGTGTGACTTGACGCCTTGTGACTTTCATCTTTGGGGTCATCTGAAGTCATTGGTGTATGCCAATAAACCCCGAAACATCAATGACTTGAAGGAGGAAATTCGACGGGTTATCGGGCAAATGAAAGTCGAAACTTGTCGTGCAGTAATATCCAGTTTCATGGACAGAGTTGATGCGTGCCAGCGCAGTAGAGGAGGACACATGCATGACATCATTTTTCATACATAAAATCGGAAGGAAAGATGAACTTGTTGATGTATTTATTTTCAGTTTTTCAATAAAATAAATCTCTTAATTTGATATATCAAAACCGGCGCTCTTTTTGAATCACCCTATATTTCTGGAGATGCAGGACAGGCGAATATTTTTTTCAGGTTCAGAAATTAGCTCATGTTTGACCATTTAGCACATTGGATCATTTTAGTGTGAGTGATATGTTAGTAGCGGATTCGTCCGATTCCAATATAGAAGAATTAATTTTACTTGTATTGTATTGAATTACATAATTGTATTGTATTTCAAAGCGTAGGGAGAAAATTTTATAGCAAAGTGACTTTATAAAAAAACGTAAACCGCATTCAAGTTAACACAAGTTTGACGATACTAAATTCAATAATTATACTAGGTTTGCAACTGAAGAGTTTTTCATGTAATCAGCACAAATTTTATTAGCTTTTCAAAGACCAACATGTTTCCTCCTCAACGCGTGTACTAAAACTGTGCCTCAACTACAAACTGTGGCTGCTTGACACAGACACGTTGCTGTGCCAGACAAGTTAGGGTTTTTAAAATTCAAAAGAAAGCTATTATATTAGGTGTATGGTGGGAGCTAACCAGCTAACCTCATCCACACCACTATTTAACAACCTTACAATTGCTTACAGTTCCCTCTCTTTACATTTTCGAGGTGATTATGTATGTAAAGCAAAATAATTTTATGCAGAATTTCAATGTTCACAATCATAACACGAGAAACAGAAATGATTATTATGTGGCTAATCACTCCACAAAATTATTTGAACAAAAACCTACTTATGCAGGGAGAAAATTCATGAATAAATTACCCCCAATTTTTAAAATGTGAGCATTTAAATTCCTTTAAAAAAAATCTGAAAAATTACTTGATCGGTGAAACTTTTTATAGCGTACAAGAATTTCTTTGTTGATAGTAGGGATACATTGTGTGATTCTTATACAGGGTGACGCATATGTATGGGAACCCTTCAATAAGTTGGAAACTGTTGTAGGTGTAATACTGCAACTTTCAGGATAAGTTATTGGTCAAATACTTTACCTTTTGTCGTACAACTGAATTTCAACCCCTTCTAAGGGGGTGGCCTAGGGGTTGTAACTGAAATATTTTAAATGTGAACACCCATTGTGGGGTACTTCATTTTAAAGATCTTTTAAATACAAGAAAAACGGCATAAATAAAAATTCTCTATGTTAGCCTACTTGTATCCAAAATGGCGGCTGATTGAAGTTTTAGTTTTAAAAGAAATGGTTGACAAAATAATGAAACTTAGAACAACATTTTTTTGAATGAATAACGAAATACATTGAAAAAACTGGTTATTTATTTAGTAATCTGTTTACTACTATTTACATTTCAATTTAAGGGGAGCACTATACCTCCTATCTAACCCATGTTTTTTCGGTACATGTTTCTAAGAAACCGTCAAGAGTTCGGGCTTTAACTTTTTTATGCCTTTTCTTTGACATATTTTTAAGCTCTGGTACTAGAATTATTAATATAGAGCTAGCGATACCATTTCGAGAATTTTATTTTGAAAAATGCAAAAACAATTTAATTTTTTTTGTAGACTTTTTTATTTTATTTCGAATTTAGTAATAATACTCCAATGATTCTAGTACCGTATGTCAAAATTATACTGAAAAACATGCTCAAAAAATTTCAATCTTCAAAGTCAAATAGTTTTTGAGAAAACTGTACCTTTATGGAAAAAAGTGAATTGGCGGGAAATGAGCTGTTAAGTTTTACTTACCGTAAAATCGGCCTGCACCATAATATTGATCCTCACCAGACTTTTCTTTTTCTTCAAATAATTTCCCCTTTTTTCTCTTGTCTTGCTTCTTTTGACACACTTTCCATTGCCTTCTAAGCTTTCTGTGTTCTTTGAATATCGCAACTCTTAATTGTTTCACAGATTAACTCAATTAAAAGAAATTCTGGTCAAAAAATTACTTAACTAAAATCTGGATAGCTTCCGTAATTTCTATAGTACAGTTATAATTTTTACATGTAATTACACAGAAAAAGATACAGAAGGCAATGGCGCCAAAATTAGAAAAATCAATTTTTTCGATTTTCGAGGTATAGTGCTCCCCTTAAAAGATGCTCGAAATGCCTTCTTTCTCTCGTTTGACAGTGTGCCAGTCTTTCATAAAATGATGATACCGCATTATTTAATGACTCCTCAGTGATGGTTTGTGCTGCTTCTTCAATTTTATTTCGTAGCTCATTGATATTTCACAGCTTACTACGGTAAACAATACTTTTTAAGTACCTCCGGGGTGCAAAAAAAAAATGTCTGCCTCCCAATATACGGTATGCTACAGGCAACAATGGGTGGACAGTTTTCGCTCCTGAACTGCCTGCCCTGAACTCTGTGCTCCAGTATACGCCCGGCCTTAGGTAAGGCATACACGTTACGGTATACCTGCGCATGCGCAGGTATACCCGAGCAGGTTAACTGTACCGGTCTACCTGTACAGTGAAGAGCACACACACGCTACGGTAAACCGGATAGTTGTTTCAGTTCAAAAAAAGATGACGACCACGCAACAAGACGACGCGATTGCTGTTTTAGGGTTATTATTGGTCATTAAGAGTAAAAAGCAAAGAAAAAAACGCGAAAACTGGTGTAAAGAATGGCTTTTGAAGAGGAATGTATATACTCACACGAATTTAATCCAAGAATTAACTTCAGAACCATTAGATTACCATAATTACTTGCGGATGAAGGAAGATGTCTACCAGAAATTTCTGTCGATGGTAACTCTTTTAATACAAAAGAACAGTACAGTAGATCACTACAGTAAACACAACCGACGCTTTCCTTGTCAAGCTAAAACTGAACTGAAACCTGCGCAGGCATACCGAAGATCCCACACACACGCTCCGGTGAGCACGCCTGCGCAGGTTGAAAGAATTAAATTTCGATTCTTCTCCGGTCGCCTGCGCAGGTCACTACGCCTGCACAGTTCTGACTGCAGCAGCTGGCATACACGCTCCGGTTTACCTGTACAGGTAAACCTCTCCGGTATACCGTAACGTGTATGCCCCGCCTTAAGAGAGCCAAGGTGTGTACATTTATTTGAATGGCAGCACGCGTAGACAAGAATGAATTGTAACCGGGTAGCATCGACGTTGGCTCAGGTATTAAACATTTATTGATCTGTTTGCAGGGAGAAAATATCCGGAAATCTATAACTGAATTTCCATGGATCGATCAACCACCGTGGCTTAAAAAATGTTTACTTCTGATGTTAACAAGATCCAGTAAACCGATTGAGGTTAAACCATTTGGAATATTTATCGTCGACTTGAGAAATTTTGCTCTGGTAAAAATTTTTTTAAAAAATCTGGTGTGAAACACTCACACAACTTTCTTTTGCCAATGCAATTAATTTAAACAATATAACCTAACATTAGTAATAAAACATTAGAAATAAACAAAAAAACTAACCGCAATAAATATAAACTTATTTTAATCATGAGTGAAAAACGGAAAATGAAAATCGACTTGTTTGGCTTAAAAATATGGAAAATCACTCTTTCACGCTAAACTAGGCTCTGTGGAGAAAAATAATTTAAATAAAAGTTGTAGATCTTTTTATTTCCTATAAATTTTATTATATACACTTTTGTCGTAAAATGTATACAAAGTCCGAAATCTTAAAAAAATAGATTTTTCACACGTTTTCGTGAGAAAAAAACAGAAAATCGCTAATTACCGCTTAACTAAGCGTTATAAAACAAAATGTTTAAAATAAACGTAGTAGGATTTTAAATTCTCTACAACTTTAAATATATACATTTTTGCGCTAAAATGTATATTAAAGCCGTAATTTTAAGAAAACCTTGTTTTTACGTAAAAACAGCCTCACCAAGAATTTCAGCAAACATGGTGCCTACCCTATCTTGTAGAGCATAAAAAATTTAGTAAACCAGGCGATTTTTAAAAAAAATCGTAGGACCAGTTTTTGAGAGAATCGCAAAAAAGTGAAAAATTACACGAATAAACTACTACTTCCGGTTGACCGATTTTGATAAAAATGATCGTGTCGGGATCAGTAATGGTATGTAACTTAAGTTTTAAGTTTCAAGTTCGTACAATGTTCCGTTCTTGAGATATTCTGTACACACACACACACACACACACACAGACGCGCGCGCACACACACACTCACACACCAATAGTTAAAAACGAGTGGGTACCGAATGGGCCAGGTTACCGAATGGGCCAAAACTAGGCACAATGGAAGATAATTCCAATAACGAGGTACTTAGTAGGTAGGTGTCATAAAAGTTTGTACAACTCTTTTTGATAAATCACCGACGGCTTGAGTAATTTATGACAGCAGTGTAATAAAAGGTAATAAAACTACCCTATTTACCGATCGTCTACCTGCCACATGAAGAATGGTATACTCTTTTCATATATCAGGTAGATTTCTGAGAAAGTAAGGAATAACTTTTAATATTGAAACCTATCTAGCCTAACCTAGCGGATAAGCGTAGTACATTTTATGAAACATTTCAGTCAGTCACTGCTTTAAATATACACACAATTTAGTTATATCATTGAAATAGAATTTTAGAACTACTGTAGTATTGTACAAACAAAGCCAGTTCTTTCTCCTATTACCAATATTTGTAAATCGTAAGAATGTTTTCAATTAGAATAGTGTATTATTACTTGGAGAAATAATTCAGTCACCCATTAACGAAAGCAACACTGTTTCAAATAAAACCAAAATCTGGCCTCTTACGCCAACGTAAAAAATTAAACGTATCTATCTACAAAAATCATTAGTAAACAATACAAAATGATAATCAATATCTGTAGCTACAACTTACTAAATTCAGGAAATTACTAACTGACGCTCCGCAGAAAAAAGTGCTTGAACAAAAAGTTGAAGAGTTTTTAATTCTCCATAACTTTATATGGGTACTTGTATCGTAAATGCATACAAAGGCCTCAATATTAAAAAAATACCATTTTCTTTTACCGATTTTGATGAAAGAACTACAGAAAATCACTAATTGACGGTAAATAAATAATTAACGCCGTTGTACAAAAAGATGTTGAAATCTAAGTTGTAGGTTTTTAATTTTTCTACAACATTTATTACATACGTGTTTGCTCTAAAAGTATATATATTAAGGCTGCAATCTTAAAGAACAATACTTTTTTTACTATTTCCCCCAAAAATTTCAGCAAATATGGCGCTTACCTTAGCTTGTTGAGCATAAAAAAATGTAGCATTAGGATTTAGAAAAATGTAGGAGTTAGTTTTGAGAAAATCGCAAGAAAGTGAAAAATTGTACGATAAATTACTACTTTCGGTTGACTGATTATGATGAAAATGTTTATTCGCGGTAGTGGTACCTACCAAAATTAAGTTCAGTTTCAACTTCGCACGCTCTTCCGTTCTTGAGATATTTTTTCACACGTTCAGGGGGCCTGTAAACGCGTATATATTTATAACATCTCACCATCGTTGTGACGTCTTTTCGGATTCCCACTCTGTGGCGTCCACCTTAAGGAGCTATGTATATTAATTTATGAAAAGAGATATAGGGGTGCAGCCTTATAGGCTTCAATTTCGAATTTAGCCAAGTATTCACGTATAACATGAATAATAAGAATGAGAAAAATTAGTTTTATTTCACCAGCATTATTAACTCCGTCTAAACTGAGTGGTTGCTGCGTCCAGCGTATATTTTTTACAAATGAACATCACTATTGCGTCAAATTCGTATATCATTTGTATAACATTTATCGCGCTGGCTATATCGCCTTTTCAACTGCGATATAGGTAATAACTATTAGCAGGCCTACTATTTATGTAATAACGTGAGTATTGGCACTAGTTGTAAATCCACATTATACTTTTTCTTTGTTCGGTCATTAGTTATTGTTAATTGTACTAAAATATTGAATATTTTCTTTAAAATGATGTCTTCTGGTACAGAGTTTCATTGTGCTCACCAGAAGTAGTTTACTTTATGTTTTAAACTATTCCAAGAAAAGATCAACGAACATAATTGTTTTTGTGTTAAGTAAAGCTACTCTGCAATCGAGTAACAGCGTTGGTTATGAGCCGTGTACAACTATCGAGAATAACCATATAACCGTGAATTCGAATAACATCACCAATAACAGAAATAATTCAGATAAATACGGTTCCAATAACACGAAATGGAGGCAAATATTACACAAACCGAAAACTAACGATTTTCTCTTGATAAAATGCTAAAAAAGTACACCCGAACGATTCAAAGCTATAAAACCTGGTGTGAAACACTCACACAACTTTCTCTTGCCAATGCAAATAAATCATAATAAACCTAACATTAGTAATAAAACACTCGCCACTCCTGCGGTGCTTCGCGCCGCTTACGTGTCTCGGCCTTAGAGGGGTAGGTGGATCAGAATTTATAAGTGGAGCAGAACCACTTGCCACAAGGTGAAGTTCAGCCGCTAAAAGGGGTTGGGTGGATCACAATATTTTGATATTTGAAGATATGAAAGTTTAAAGATGAAGTTTGAAGTTTCAAAATTAAAAATTTGAAGGTTTTGGAGTTATAGGTCAATGATTAAAATTTCAAAATTTCAACTTTGAATGTTGAGGTTTGAATGTATGATACTTAGAGTTTTTCGTTTTCTCATGCGATCTGGAAATCTTCGGGTAACCAAATTTTTATGTAATTTTCTTCGCTAAATAACATGCCGTTAAAAGATTATTTGTATTCAGAAAATTTTAAAAAAGTTTTTGGGGTAGCAATCACTATAGGACCCTGATATAATCTTTAATAAATTCTTCGTGACTCTATGGGTATGTGTAACATTTTGTCAACAAACATTAGCGAAAAAACCGTTGTGAAGGTGTAAAGAAAGAAAAACATAAAACGGCAAGCCCTAAAAGCCGAAATGCTAGTGTTTTGAGTTCTCTCAGCGAACAATTACGTTAAGGGCAACTTAAGCTACATGGCCTTGAAGTACTTTGGGAGAGGCACAAAAAAGATTCTGTACACTTTTTCTCTACGGAGCACCGTTCAGGAGGTAAAAAATACTACCCGCTACCAAAGATAAGGGGGTTGAACCTAAAAGTTTTCGCGTTACCAAATTTTTATTTAACTTTTAACGTCAAAAACATGCCGTTAAAATATATTTTGTATTCTGAAAATTGAGGAATTTCATAATTTTTGGATAGCGGTAGCAACCGCTATTGGACCCCGATCTAAAATTTAAAAAAACCGTGATGCTATAAGTACCTGTAAACTTTGCTAATAAAAATTTCCCAAAAAACCGTTCTGAATGTGTAGAGATAGGAAAACCTGAAAATCTCAAGCCCCAAAAAACCGAAATTTGGTTTTTGTAGTTTACTCAGCGAACCGATATGTTAAGGGCAACTTTGGTTATATAATCTTGAATTACATTTTGTGGGGCAAAGAACAGGTTCATGCATTTTGTCCCTATTATTCACAGTTTAGGAGATAAAGAAATATAACCCCAACCCAAGGAAAGAGGGTGTGACCTGAACATTTTCGGGTTACCAAATTTTTACGTAACTTTAACGCCAAAAAACATGCCGTCAAAAGACTTATTGTATTATAAAAATTGAAACATTTCATATCTTTTGGATAAGGGTAGCGAGCCCCGTAGGACCCTGATTTAAAATTTGGAAAATTACCCGTGATGCTACTGGTACGTGTAACTGCTTATAAATATAAATTTGTCTAAATAACCCATTTTGAAGGTGTAAAGAAAGAGCAATATGAAAACTGCAAACCCCAAAAAGCCGAAATTTTGTTTTTTGATTTTTCTCACCGAACCGGCAAGTTAAGGGCTACAATCCCTTTTTGGATGGGGTAGCAACCCCCCCCATTGGACCGCTTTTTAAAATTTAAAAAATTACCTGTGATGCTATAAGTACCTGTAACGTTTTGCTAATAAAAAGTTTCCTAAAAAACCGTTTTGAAGGTGTAAAGATAGGAAAACCTGAAAACGGTAGCCCCCAAAAACTGAAATTCGGTTTTAGTTAGTATTTTATGGAGTTAAGTTTTTTCACAATTGGTTTGTTTTGTTTTTAAATAAAGTTAAATAATTTATATATCTAACATTCAACTTTTTCTTTAGTAATTTACATGAATCTTTTCAAAATTAATTTTTCTACAAATCTAATTAAGAAAAAATACACCTTAATTTACCAAGGTAACTAACTACGGACTTTAAGGGCTTCCATGAACAATAAAAACAAACCAGTTGGACAAAAGAAAGGAGAAACACCTACAGTGAGCGAATGCTGAGAATATGGGTTGTAAAAAAATCTTCCAGAAACGTATAAAGCCACCTAACGTAGTCTAAAATTTAGACCTGTACTAGAGAACAAAAACACTCGCAGTTCGTTTAAAAGTGTAAATTCTAATTAAATCTAAATAACAGTAGGATTTAAAAATAATTAATGTAGTTTCTAAGGTAACTAAAAATATTTCGTTTAAATTTTATATCTTGATAGGTGAAGAACGTAAAATGTTATCGCAATATTTTGTAATTTTATGAAATTTTGCAATACTATTTCACAATTTATTAAAAAAATTTGTCTGACAGTTAATTCTTAAAACATAATCTTGTTACGAAGGTGATATCATTCTCTAGCCTGGTTTTAGGGTTCAACACTGTACATATAGAAGTAGGTTGGAGGGTTATCTATATGTATAAGGATTGGATTGGTTAAACCTAGTCCAGCAATTGGTTTTCATCCGGCCATCAACTGCCATCCAATGCCAAGAAGATTTATAACAAGAAGATGGACTACAAAATTACAAGTATCAATTCAACTCTGTAACATTTCCAGGAGGACGAAATTAGACAGAAGAACTAAACGACAAGCAAAAAGAAAAGAGAGGCTTAAAATATGGAGTTGGACAAGGCATTGGAGTGAAAAGTGCGAGGTCATGAGAGAAGAGGGATGGAAATATGGTACTAGGGTTGACAATTCGATCCAGTGGTCTTATTCCAGGAGGAGAATGATGTTACCCTCTAGCAAGATTCTAACAAAAACAATTAGCTTTTTATATAAATTAGATAAAAAATTTAAACAAAGAAAAAATAAGCATATTAAATACATATAACATCAACGTATTTAACAATGATTGTCTATTTGTACATTAATAAGAAATTAGTTGCTGAGATACTTTATTTTCCTTATTTACACAATTTTGCTGATTCAATCAGCAAAATTACAATCTGTTCTGTTATAAAGGAACAAGAACAATAAGTAATAAGGTTAACATAGAAAAGACAAATTTACAACATTATACATTAATAATAAATTGTTACTGATAACGTTTTGTAATTTTAAAAATTAATTTTGAAATGATTCAAAATTAAAAAAAAGAATATATACACACATAGCACACAAATAAATCATTTACACTAATTGCACAATAAATAATATTTACACACAAATAAAAAGGTAATTGTGTTCGAATCTGTTAAGTAAATCCAACTCATTGTACCTGTTAAGTCTTGTAAACGTATAGTCACTGTCGTCCAGTAAGTTTATCGCGAGATGATTTGGATGTCCGTTTAGTCTTTGTTCGTATGTTTTGCTAAATCGTGCTATTTCCTGTCTTACTGAGTTAAGGCGTATGTCGTTATAGATATAGGTATTCGTTTCGTATGTGCCATGGTATCCTAAGAAATGATCGTAAAAAGTTTCTTTGAAAACGTTCTAAAATGTCAATATTGGTATTTTTTGTTGTCCCCCAGAGTTGTATCCCGTACGTCCTTATCGGCTTGAATATTGTCTTGTATAGCAACAGTTTTGATTCGGTTGACAATTGTGGGCGTCTCCCAGTTAATCAAAAAATATTCCTCAATTTTAAGTCCAATTGTCTCCGTTTCGTCAAAATGTGTTTCTTCCACGTCAGTCGGCGGTCCAGATGAAGCCCCAGGTACTTCATATCTTCTGACTGTGGCACTACAATGTCATTAAGTACTACTGGTGGGCACGTTCGTCTACGTAGAGTGAATGTCACATGGACTGACTTAGCTTCATTCACCTCCTCCACTTCTGTAACCATTCTTGCAAAGATATCAGAAAATCTTGCAAATACCGTGAAGCTACGGTCGGATCTTCATCCACACCCAGGACAGCAGTATCATCCGCAAAAGTTGCTAAAACTGTATTTTCTGTAGTCAGTAAATCTGAAGTAAACAGAACATACAACAGTGACAAAACAACATTTCCTTGAGGTACGCCGGAATTAATTTTGAAAAAATTCCATTAAATTTTACTCTAAAACATCTGTCATCCAGATATGATTTAATACTGTACTACGTAGAAATTATGAGGCAACAGCGTTTTCATTTTGAAAAGTAAACCTTTATGCCAGACTTTATCAAAAGCCTGGCTTATATCCAAAAAAGCAGAAGAACAATAATGTTTTTTCTCAAACGCACTGTTTATTACACGAAGTGAATAAATAGCTGAGATACTGAAGTAAAAAATATTATTTAATGCAGTAAAACTTTTTTCAAAATATTTGTTTTGTTTTTAAATAAAGTTGAATTTTAATACCTAGTACCTATTCAATTTTTTCTGAAGTTATTAACGTGAATCTTTTCAGAATTGTATTTTCTATAAATCTAATTAATGAAAAATGTACCTTAATTTACCATTTACAAAAGAAATTTCACGTGAGACAAAAATGCGTTATTTTAACCCCAAGTCTAGTACTTTACGCGAGATCTTTAAAACTGATGAAGGTACATTACTGGGACCAAATTTATTCAGTTTATCAGTTGAAAATACATAAGAGACCGTCAGATTTATCTCTTCATTATAGCCTTAAAAATGTCTATAAGGTCTCATTTCACCGAGGGTACGGAATTCTCGTAAAAATCTTTGACCCTGTATAACTTCCTAACGAAGCGTTTTCGGGCCTATGTTTTTATAAACATTTTTTCTTATTTTTACCTATTGAATAAGCTTTCAAGAGATTGTCGTGTAGTTCTGAATCACCCGGTATATTTCGTACTTTCTAATAATATTATTCTAACAACAACTCAGACAGGGATAAAAGTTAGTTGAACATCAACAGCTCCGCCAAATTTCTTAAGTAAAAAGCAAATTACCGCTGTGTAATATTTTATAACAGTTAGTCGAAGACAATTTTAAGTGTACTTCGACAACTTAAGGTGTCACTATTTACTTTTTTAAATTCAATTATAGATTACATATGTATTACATCAATTATAGGTTAGACAAAGATTCAGAAACCAGATTATGAACTGTAAAGCCTATCCAGGTGCAGACATAGGGAGTGATCATAACTTAGTAGTAATGGATAGCAGGCTTAAACTTAAAAAAACTGAAGAAGGTACAGGGAAATGCTAGGTGGGATGTAGACAAACTAAGAGAACAAGACAACCAGGTACGTTTCCAGGAGAGTATTCAAAAAGGGATAGAAGAAAGAGGTAATGGCACAAGAAATGTAGAGGAGGAGTGGATAAACTTCAAGGAGGTGGTAGTGAAAGCAGCGGAAGAATGGTTAGGACATACTAAAAGAAGAGGTAGGAAACCGTGGATTACTAATGATATTTTAGAACTGATGGATGAGCGAAGAAAATATAAAAACGCAAAGGACGAGAGAGGTAAAAGGCAATATTGCTACTTGAGAAATACCATAAACAAAAGGTGTAAGAAAGCGAAGGAAGAGTGGATCAGAGCGAAATGTACGGACATTGAAAGTAAAATGGCAGTTGGTAAAGTGGACGCAGCTTACAGAAAAATAAGGAAAAGCTTTGGAGAACGAAAGATGAAAGCTGTTAATTTACAAAGCGCAGGTGGCAAACCATTGTTGAACGGCCAAGAGAGAGCTGAAAGATGGAAGGAATACGTAAACCAACTCTACAGGGGAAAAGAATTAGAACATGATGCGATAGAACAAGAAACTGATGTTGAAGATCTTTTTTTTTTTTTTTTTGGTTTTACGTCCGACTGTTTGAAGAAGATCAAAGAGGGGACCCTATACTACGAGAAGAATTCGATCGGGCGCTTAAGGATATGAATATGAATAAGACACCAGGAATAGATAACATACCATCGGAATTATTATTACGATGTGGCGAAGTTGCTCAAAACAAATTATACAATCTTGTGTGCAGAATGTATGAGAGTGGAGAGGTACCATCGGACTTTAAAAAAAATATTATGATTCCAATACCAAAAAAGTCAGGAGCGGAGAAGTGTGAACATTACAGAACCATCAGCCTAACATGCCATGCATCTAAGATACTGACAAGAATTATATACAGGAGAATAGAACACCGAGTAGAAGAAGTATTGGACGATGACCAATTTGGATTTAGAAGGAGAATGGGAACTCGAGATGCAATATTGGCTCTGAGACTGATTATTGAGAAAAGGATAAAGAAAAATAAAACTACTTTTATGGCATTTGTAGATTTAGAGAAAGCATTTGACAATTTGGGCTGGAGTAAAATGTTTAAAACTTTGAAAAGGCTAGGAATTAAATACAAAGAAAGGAAAGTTATCTACAGTCCGTATAAGAATCAAACGGCTGTTTTGAGAATTGAGGGGTACGAAAAAGAGGCTGCTGTGAGAAAAGGTGTACAAGGTTGTTCTTTGTCACCACTACTTTTTAACTTGTATATAGAAGAGGCTATAAATGAAGTGAAGGAGAAATTTGACGCAGGAATAAAAATTCAAGGAGAAACAATAAAAATGCTGAGATTCGCCGATGATATAGTAGTATTAGCCGAGTCAAAGAAAGAACTAGAGGATGCCTTAAATGGATTGGATGATATCTTGACAAAGGATTACTTCATGAAAATTAATAAGAACAAAACAAAAGTGTTGTGCAGCAGCAAGAGTGGTTTAGAAGAGATGGGAAATTTAAAAGTAGGCAAAGAAAACATACAGGAAGTTAGGGAATTCTGCTATCTAGAGAGTAAAATAACAAAGGATGGTAGAAGCACAAGTGATATCAAGAGTAGAATTGCTCAAGCTAGAAAAGCCTTTGAAATGAAAAACAGCTTACTGACTACAAACATTGATTTACAGATTAGGAAAAATTTTTTAAAACATTATGTTTCGAGTGTAGCATTATACGGAAGTGAAACGTGGGTGATAGGGGCTGTACAAAGGAAGAGGATAGAAGCTTTTGAAATGTGGTGTTATAGGAAAATGTTAAAGATTAGGTGGGTGGACAAAATAAGTAATTTAGAGGTTCTTAGGCGAGTGGATGAAAAAAGAAGTATATGGAAGCATCTTACCAAAAGAAGGGATAGGCTAGAGGAGCATATCCTAAGACATCCAGGTATTGGGCTATCAATAATAGAGGGTAATATTGAGGGAGTAAATTGTAGAGGGAGGCAAAGATTAGAATATATAAAGCAAATTACAAAAGATGTAGGGTGTTACAGGTATGTAGATATGAAACGACTTGCGCAAGATAGATCAGGTTGGAGAACTGCATCAAACCAGTCGAGAGACTGACAAAAAAAAATTCAATTAGTGACGATTACAGAAAATATGTTAAATATTTTACGGGAAAATAATACTGACTTCCACGCTACCAGATTTCTGAAGAAAAACTATTCCGCGTAGTCATTCGTAGGTTTCATTAGTCGATGGATCACAGCCTGATAATTTCAGAACTGAAGGAGAGAGCAGTGGCGTAAGAAAAATTTTTGTTCGGGTGGTTGTTGGTTTTGACATAGTGTACTAATATACCTCTACTTCCTCAAAGTGCTTAAAAAATTAAGAGCTTTTGTTTTTACAAAGGAAATTTCAACTTAAAATTTCCATACAGTATTTTCCCCTAGTGTAGGGCCAATTTTAGACCACGTGAGGTCACTTCAGACGTATCTGGCAGCTCTTTTTGCATTCTCAGCATTCGCTCACGGTAGGATTTTCTCCTTTCTATTGTCCACCCGGTGTTTTTTGCTCTTCTTTGAAGCCCTTAAAATCCCTGTCTGAGTTTGGTTCACTTAATTAAGTTTCTCTGTTTATTCCAGTTTTCTCAATATCCTTTCTGACTTCTTTAAACCATTCATCCGACACCTTAAGTATATTGTTTAGAGTCTTAAAAATTTGTTTTACAAACCAATTGTTATCTATTCTATACAGGTGTCCGAAAAATTGTATTGTTCTTTTTTTAATCGGTTCCAATATTCGTTCATTTATAACAGATTTTGTTACACAACTTCAGCTGAAACTACAATAACATTTTTTCCTAATATAATTTTTTTTAAATCCTGAAGCTCTCCATACACTTTTTAAACGAACACGTTAGACGTTTTATAAAAAAGTCTCATCATAAAAATAATGGTTAAAATTGAGGTTAATTTATAATTCAAACAAATAGAAATATTATGTAAAAACAAGCAACATTAAGTTAGGTTTCTACTTTTTGGTCTTAAATTTCATCTGGTTGTATTTGTACCAGGTCAGGATTAATACATTTAGCAGCAGCTGTTATTTTAAAATTTAAATAAACATCATGAAAAATGTGTACTACAAGTTCAAGCAGTTCAAGAAACCTTTTGTCTTTTCTTCTGAAATTTAACCTCAGATTCATATTTAGGACTTATACTTACACTATGAAGAGTCTTCTTTCCTCTTCGAAGAAAGTTTATTTGATTGAACGGATCACCCTGAAGGCTCTTTCGATAATAGTGCATAATAATACGCACCTTCTTGTCCTTTATGATATCTTAACCATTGTACGAGGCGTGTTCAGAAAATAAGTACCGTTTTTTAAAAAAAACAAGTAAAACAATTTTTTTCAACACAATTTTATTTCTACATGAAAGCCCAAACCTTAAACTATTTTTCGACATAGTTTCCACCGATGTTCAAAAACTTGTCGTAGCGGGTGATCAATTTATCATCTATGCCCTCTTCGTAGAAGGTTCCCGCCACTGACGTGCACAAAACCAAGAGACTCGGAAGTGCTTTGACTTTTCTCACTCGGTACGGTGATGATGGTGAGGATTTTTTAAACAAAATTGTGACAGGTGATGAAACTTGGGTCCGTCATGTCACACCGGAATCTAAACAGCAGTCAATGAAGTGGCGACACACGCAATCCCCGAAGAAAAAAAATTCAAGACGACAATGTCTGCACAAAAAATCATGTGCACTGTCTTTTGGGATCGGAAAGGTGTTTTGCTGATTGACTTTCTTCCAAGAGGTGAAACCATTAATGCGGCAAGGTATTGCAAAACCTTAAGAAAACTAAGGCGGGCAATTCAAAACAAACGGAGAGGAATGCTCAGTAACGGAATTGTGTTGCTCCATGACAATGCTCGGCCCCATACCGCTGGTGACACTCAAACATTGGTTCGACAATTTCGTTGGGAGCAGTTCGATCACCTGCCCTACAACCCGGACTTGACAACGTTTGACTACCATTGGTTCCTGCTCATGTAGCGCGAGCTAAGCGGCCAACGCTTTGAAACCGACAATGAAGTGAAAACTGCCGTGGAGTCGTGGCTACATTCGTTGGCGGGAACCTTCTATGAAGAGGGTAAAGACAAATTGATCACCCGCTACAAGTGTTTGAACATCGGTGGAAACTATGTCGAAAAATAGTTTAAGGTTTGGGCTTTCATGTAGAAATAAAATTGTGTTGAAAAAATTTGTTTTACTTGTTTTTTTGAAAAACGGTACTTATTTTCTGAACACGCTTCATACATCATGTCTTCTAAAAGGGTCTTCATTAATTGCTTTACTTTCCTAACTTCCAGAACGGTTTTTAACAGGACTGCAAAATCGAACATTAGATTTCTTGTCATATCGACCCTTCAAATTGATTGTGTTTCCATTTGATCTCACCATTTGTTATTCGACAATTGATGTATTGGATAGCTCAACTTACGATCTTTTTGTACAGATGAATAAGACTAGAGAACTAAAGCTAAACTAAATGAACTACTGTTTGTATAGCCTAACGTTCTCAACTCAACTTAATACCGTTTGTACAAAATAAAAAACGCTTAGAAACTAAATCTAAGGGTATCAAGTTTTACAATTGAGACTTTTATACCGTTACGCGAAAAGAACTTTTTTGTAAAGCCAGTTAGATCAGTCACATAATTTCCTTCAGGATATAGCTACACTTAACCCCTTGGTACCAATTAAAAGAGAAAATTTTTCTGACTGGGTAGTGCACTTAACTCAAAACCGACAATTTTTGACTTAAGATCTTTATACCTATCACTACATATTTTTTTATGTTAGGTTTCTATTAATTGGTTTAACTTTTTGTGTAGTTCTTTGTTATTGCATTCATAATGTTTAGTTTCTTTTAATTATTTTATTTAATATGAACACGCTCAATATTATAGTACTTAAATTATACTACAATTGAGCTATGTAAATTATACTGTAATTAAGAATTACTTTAGTTAAGAAAATTAATTTACTTCATAAAACGTATATTATTTTAAGTGACTTACAATATTATTACGTTTTAATGTAACGTGTTAAAAATTGTTACCTACTGTAAGACCAATTAAAATTAAACTGTTAAAATTTAAGTAACTTATTATCTTAAATAGGTATAAGTTGTTTTTGGGCTATTAAGGGCTTCTATCGTCAACTGGAAGGAGACCCCTTAATTCCTTTTACAAAAGGCTTAAGGGAATCGGCCGGGATAGAAGGCTAGTGTCGTATCCATACATTCACGTCGTGTGGCCTGTTAGTAACCTTGCGACCGCTCATCAGCACGATGACCGTCTCATGGTGAACGGATCTGGAAGGGCTGCCCATTCCATCCAGGCAGACGGTGGCTTGGGGCATTAAGTCTGCCAACTAAAAAGCTGAAAGCAACAGTAGATTACACCTTTTTCTGTCTGACTAGAAATATCGTGAGGAAACTCCTTCATGTATGATTCTGGTTAAGCTTACTTAGTATATGCAGGTCAAGAGATTCGAGAACTTCTAGAACCTCGAGAACTTCAAAATATGAAAAATTATGATTGCGTCCTCACATGTAAAACATTCCGGAGATAAACTAGTGTAGCAGTCAGTATTCTGCTACATCTGTTTATGGATAATTATTAAAGAAGCATATAAATTTTTCAAAAATTAGTTAAAAATTTTAATACTGTAATTTCAAGTTAAAATACATTCATGTGAAATTTTTTTTAATTAGGATAAATACTGTTTAAACATTATGGTCTCAACCTACTCTCAGCCACAGCTGTTTTAAATTTCTTTAACTTAATATTTTTTTTACAACAATTGAAGATTTTAATTGAAAAATTATTTAATAAATTGTTTTATCCTAATTAAAAATAATTTCACATGAATGAATTTTAACTTGAAATTACAGTATTAAAATTTTTAACTAATTTTTGAAAATTTAATATTCTTCTTTAATAACTATCCATAAACAGATGTAGCAGAATACTGACTGCTACACTAGTCTTCCATTCTGGTCTCCGGGCGAGGACTATCAGAGGGGACTTCATCAAAAAAATAAAAGTTTCTGAAATCCTTCGAGTTGGAACATGGAATGTTAGGAGCTTAAAACAAACTGGTAGGTTAGAGAATTTAAAAAAGGAAATGGATAGGTTGAAGTTAGATATTGTAGGCATTAGTGAGGTACGCTGGGACGATGGTCAAGACTTTTGGTCAGGGAATTATAGGGTTATTAATACTGAAGCCATCGGAGGGCAGGGTGGAGTAGTTATAGTAATGAATAAAAAAAATGGACAAAGACAAAAATGGACCGACTACAAGCAGTGTAGTGATAGGATTATCATGGTTAGAGTAGATACGAAACCAAAGCCCACCACTATAGTGCAGGTCTACATGCCTACGTCTTAACATAGAAAGGAAGAAATAGAACAAGTATATGAGAAATTAGATGAAGTAATAAAATACCCCTGGGTGATGAAAATTTGATAGTTAGGGAGACTGGAATGCAGTAGTTGGAGAAGGAAAAGAAGGAAAGATAATCGGAGAATATGGTCTAGGGAAGAGAAATGACAGAGGGAGTCGGCTGGTATATTTTATTTCTGCTCCAAATATAATTTAGTGATAGGCAATACAC
Source organism: Catonia carolina (assembly GCA_035578175.1). Taxonomy (NCBI): domain Eukaryota; kingdom Metazoa; phylum Arthropoda; class Insecta; order Hemiptera; family Achilidae; genus Catonia; species Catonia carolina. The sequence continues at coordinate 1,464,920 of JAQMRL010000040.1, forward strand.
TATTTAAGAATCACAAAAGAAGGTTATACACTTGGATGCTGCCAGGTGACCAGGGAAGACACCAAATAGATTATATAATGGTTAAACAAATATTCAAAAACCAGATTATGAACTCTGTAAAGCCTATCCAGGTGCAGACATAGGAAGTGATTATAACTTAGTAGTAATGGATAGCAGGCTTAAACTTTAAAAACTGAAGAAGATACAGGGAAATGCTAGGTGGGATGTAGACAAACTAAGAGAAAAGACAACCAAATAGGTTTCTAGGAGAGTATTCACAAAGGGATAGAAGAAAGAGGTAATGACAAAAGAAATGTCGAGGAGGAGTGGATAGGCCTAAACTTCAAGGAGGTGGTAGTGAAAGCAGCGGAAGAATGGTTAGGACATACTAAAAGAAGAGGTAGGAAACCTTGGATTACTAATGATATTTTAGAACTGATGGATGAGCGAAGGAAATATAAAAACGCAAAGGACGAAAGAGGCAAAAGGCAATATTGCTACTTGAGAAATACCATAAACAAAAAGTGTTAAGAAAGCGAAGAAAAATTGGATCTGAGCGGAATGTACTGTCACTGCCCCCCTCTATCCACACTGATAGGTTGGCCCAGGGGTTGACAAAAAACAAGGAAGCCAAATAAAAAAAAAATTGTTGCATATGATTATAATTGCATAAAGAAAACACACAAATAAAGAAATATAATAATATTAATTAATCAGTAATAAATCCAAGTTGTTTCTTTTTAAAAAAAAACAGCAGAAAAATAGTTATACGAACATAATTTAAGTTATAGCAAATTTAAATACCTAAATAAATAATTTTAGGAAAATTCTAGAAAAATCTCAAAAATGAATTTAAACTACAATATTTAATGAATAATAAGATTCAAATAGTTATTATTTTAAGTTTTCATTGTAACAGATACAATTTGACCAAAATTAAACTGATTTATTTATTTTAGAAGAATTTACTATTGTAAGAATGTTTTTTAAATGGAAGAATTAATTTTACATAAGATCAGATCATTGTCTGTTAATAGTATAATATCATAATAGTTTTTTTTTTAAACGTATTGCGTACCATGGTAGCTTTTACAAAATTATTAAAGAAAATAAAAAAACCAAATATATTAAAAAAAATATAAAAATTTATAATAATAAACGCCAAGATTATAGATAAAGAAAATTCATTATAAAAGAGGAAAACATGATAAAGTTTTTGATTTTAAAAATTTTTAAGTTAAATAATAGGCAAGTTCGTTCATCAATATTTTCAGTTCAGGACATGCACAGTACAGGCAAACATTCCTGACGAGCGCAGAAACGTTCAAGTAGAAACAACAGACTTTCCCAAAAAAAAATAATTAACCAGACATACCGGTTTGCAGAAATCAAACCTTCCAGGATAGAATCGATGATCATCGGCCAAATTAAACAGTTGAATAAATTAAACTGCCACTGCATGAAGTGACATATGTTTAGCTGCCAAATTTCTAAATTCGGGAATCGAACCCGGGAGAGTCATCCTCCGGAACCACGTTGTGCAAGGTAAGGTGAATGGCACTGCTATCCAAACTTCAACCCTCCAAATTGTTAGAACAGAAAATATTCCTGAATCGAAATGAACCCATAGTAGAAATCTCCTATAGCCGAACCCTGGACAAAAAACGACTATCGTCAAAAGAGAAAAAGGTAACACTTCATGAACAGAAGTAGCAAAATGAAACAAAGCAAAAGAAAGACAAAAAAAACAAGGAATATTTCTATAGATTGCGACCAACGTAAGCCAAAGGCAAAATAACCAAAAGGCAAGAACAATAGATTAAATTGCCCTATACCTTAGCAAAAACCCACATAAGGTTGAAAGGTATAGGTCAACAACCGAACAGAAGAGAAAAACATAGGCAAGAATCGAACAAAGCAAAAGCAAAATGATTCAATCCAAAATTTTAAAATTTATAATTAAACAAATTGATTAGCGCAATCTCTAGAAATATTCGACAACAAAACCAAAAGGAACTTACCAAAATAAATTTGGGTGATGAAATCCAAAAAAAATTTAAGAACAAATTAGAAAAAAAAACAACCCGGAAAAGACTGATAAAAATTTACGTAACATCATTAGATGTAAAAAAAACAGCAGATGAAAATCAAAGAATCATAATTAAACATTAGCAATAATCATTATGCAACATAAAAACCAAAAACGACATTCTTTAACTAAAAGAATAAAAAGTATAAAATCGGCGAAACATATTAATGTAATCGAAGCGTTCCATTTCAATTCACAACCAAGAGTGTACACGAACAAGGAAAAAACGTACATAATTAAATTACCAGAAATTAAAATTCAACTCAGGCTAGAATAGTCCAATAGAAAAACGCTAGATAGCAACAGCTTACAGTGAACAGAATTAAGTATTAATACAAACTGAAATATGGCACCAAGATAAGAAACAATAAATCCCACAGTAACGTATTTCAATTAGACGTTACAGTACGGACATTGAAAGTAAAATGGTAGTTGGTAAAGTAGACGGAGCTTACAGTAAAATAAGGAAAAACTTTGGAGAACGAAAGAAGAAAGCTGTTAATCTACAAAGTGCAGGTGGCAAACCATTGTTGAACGGCCAAAAGAGAGCTGAAAGATGGAAGGAATACGTAAACCAACTCTACAGGGGAAAAAAATTAGAGCATGATGCGATAGAACAAGAAACTGACGTTGAAGAAGATCAAAGAGGGGACCCTATACTACGGTAAGAATTCGATCGGGCACTTAAGGATATGAATATGAATAAGACGGCAGGAATAGATAACATACCATCGGAATTATTATTAAGTTGTGGCGAAGTTACTCAAAACAAATTGTACAAACTTGTGTGCAGAATTTATGAGAGTGAAGTACCATTGGACTTTAAAAAAAAATATGATTCCTACACCAAAAAAGTCAGGAGCGGAGAAGTGTGAACATTACAGAACCCCAGCCTAACATGCCATGCATCCAAGATACTGACAAGAATTATATACAGGAGAATAGAACACCGAATAGAAGAAGTGTTGGACGATGACCAATTTGGATTTAGAAGGAGAATGGGAACTCGAGATGCAATATTGGCTCTGAGACTGATTATTGAGAAAAGGATAAAGAAAAATAGAACTACTTATATGGCGCTTGTGGATGTAGAGAAAGCATTTGACGGTCTGGACTGGAGTAAAATGTTTGAAACTTTGAAAAGGCTAGCAATTAATACAAGGAAAGGAAAGTTATTAACGGTCTGTATAAGAATCAAACGGCTGTTTTGAGAATTGAGGGTACGAAAAATATGCTGCTGTAAGAAAGGTGAACGACAAGGTTGTTCATTGTCACCACTACTTTTTAACTTGTGTATAGAAGAGGCTATAAATGAAGTGAAGGAGACATTTGACGCAAGAAAAAAAACTCAAGCAGAAACAATAAAAATGCTGAGATTCGCCAATGATATAGTAGTATTAGCCGAGACAAAGAAAGAACTGGAGGATATCTTAAATGGAATGGATGAGATCATGAGAAAGGATTACTTCATGAAAATTAATAAGAACAAATTGAAAGTGTCGTGCAGCAGTAAGAGTGGTTTAGAAGAGATGGGTAATGTAAAAGTAGGCAACGAAAACATACAGGAAGTTAGGGAATTCTGCTATCTAGATAGTAAAATAACAAAGGATGGTAGAAGAACCACACGTGATATCAAAAGTAGAATTGCTCAAGCTAGAAAAGCCTTTGGAATAAAAAAAAAACAGCTTACTGACCACAAACATTGATTTACTGATCAGGAAAAATTTCTTACAACATTATATTTGAAGTGTAGCATTATACGGGAGTGAAACGTGGGTGATAGGGGCTGTAGAAAAGAAGAGGATAGAAGCTTTAGAAATGTGGTGTTACAGGAAAATGTTAAAGATTTGGTGGGTGGACAAAATAAGTAATTTAGAGGTTCTTAGGCGACTGGATGAAAAAAGAAGTATATGGAAGCATCTTACCAGAAGAAGGGATAGGCTGGTGGCCATATCTTAAGATATCCAGGTATTGGGCTATCAATAATGGAGGGTAATATTGAGAGAGTAAATTGTAGGGGGAGGCAAAGATTAGAATATGTAAAGCAAATTACAAAAGATGTAGTGTGTTACAGGTATGTAGATATGAAACGACTTGCGCAAAATAGAACAACTTGGAGAACTGCATCAAACCAGTCGAGAGACTGATGACAAAAAAAGTTGTTTTATGTTAATTGTATAAAACCATTAGATCTGTCCGTGTAAATTTGTATTTTCTTGGTCTGATAACCCACAGAATAAATTATGGTTTCATTTCTTAAAATAATTTAAATAAACCAAGTCATTTAATCTGAGAAAAATAATTTAGCGGCAGTTGGAATTAATGCCGCTAAAGATGAGTGCGTACTGTTCAAAATTATGCTGTTTAATAACACATCATAGTTAAAAACAGCACACATTCAAATAGCATGAATTTAGAAGATCTTTTTCTAAAATGAGCTCTGTAAGCATTGCTACGTTAAAGTGGTTTGATCACTATTGAACAGTTATGGAATTGTTAAGGGTTGAGCAGGTAGCAGGTAGAGTAGAAGAAGACAGAGAACACTGTGAAGAGTGACAGAGAGAGAACACTGTCGGAAAAAAGTGACCACCTTTATCTAAAGGAGGACAAAGGAGATCCTCATTAAAATTAAGTCAAACATGTCAATACACACAGCGGGGGTTTTTGGCCCTTTCGGCCCCTGGCCCAATATGACTGCTCCCTTAAAAACATGTTGTGGTGTGGGTTGAGGGGATCTGTTCAGGTGCATATTCGGGTGAAGAGTGTATTTGTTGAGATAGACATGGAAACAATACTTTCCTTCCTGTATATTCATATAGGCAAGAGCAAGTAAAAAATAATAATAGAAAAATGACAAAACTATTTTTAGGTTGGAAATAATCTATCCAAACAGTCAGGTCCATTTATAATGTCGTTATTTTCTCACAGCCGTCAACAAAACCGTAATAAAACACTTTATTTTCAAGGTAAACTTTTACATGCGATAACAAGTGTTCATTTGTTTAAAAGGAAACGACTTTTTATACAAAACAGTGTCTATTCTTGCTTTTTCTTCTCTCTCTTTCCACTGCTACCAAACCATGTGAAAATAAACCAAAAATATTTAGTTTCATACTAGATTGCATATCGTTTTATTGAGAATAAATTGATTTGCGTATCGATGTAACTATAATTACTGATGTGCATTCACTCTGCCCTCTACAAATTGAAGCATCAGTGCGGTTCCCGTTATTCGTCGGTTAAAGACTTACAAATAATCAATAAACGACTGTAACGGCTCGCTGTTAGCGCCAGAATGTCCCAAGGTCAGTGGAAAGTCAATGAATGGTTCGACAGCAGTGGTGGTGGGGGAACTGAACAACTCTTTAGAACAAATTGAAGCATCAGTGCAGTTCCCGTTATTTGTCAGTTAAAGACTTACAAATAATCAATACACGACTGTAACGGCTCGCTGTTAGCGCCATAATTGCCCAAAGTCAGTGGAAAGTCAATGATTCGACAGTAGTGGTGGTGGGGGAACTGAACAACTCTTTAGAACAAATTGAAGCATCAGTGAAGTTCCCGTTATTTGTCAGTTAAAGACTTACAAATAATCAATACATGACTGTAACGGCTCGCTGTTAGTGCCAGAATGGCCCAAGGTAAATGGAAGGTCAATGATTCGACAGCAGAGGTGGTGGGGGAACTGCACAACTTTTCAGATGTAACCGCTATTTACTTTCCGGATGACCCTCGTAAAATAAATTAAAAATAAATTGTTGTTTAGGTCAACTACCGAAAGGCTGGTTTGAACCTTTAGTGGTTTTACTAAGTAAAAACGAGGAGTGACCTGGTTTACTGTTGCCTTCCTAAATGAGTTGAAAGAGTAAAGTTATCAGCATGCCAGGCCCTCTGAAAAGCATCCACTTTCCACTCTGCAAATGACACCTTTACTTCATTCACCACAGTGTCTGGCTGTATAATGAAATTCATTACTCTCAGTGGAGATAACTGTGACTAGGGCCTTTTACACTTCTACCTCTTCTGTTCTTAAAAAAAGCTTCAGTCATATAATTGGCTGACTATGTGATAAGAAACAGAACTATTTTTTGTAGCCCTGGAACCAACAGATCAAGTGCAATTACTTTAACACTCCACCTGCCCGTTATGGGGAAAAATAAATTATTACTACGTTTCTTAATGACAAGAATAAATATAAGTTTTTTTTTGTTTCAGGTTATAAATACTGCGTATTCATATTTCAACGTGTTTACCAAATTATCTTGAAATACCGATTTACTAAGTTCGCCTGTATATTAATAAAATTTACCTTAATGAAATGTTTGGAAATATATATCAATTATTATTAATAAAGTAGCTAAATAGTACCGGTTCACCTGTATATATAATTATTTAGCAATAAAGGTTGAAAATTTATGTTTTACGACAGGCATACTCATTAAAAACCTTTAAATGTAATCTCCTCCATGTAATTAATATGTGTTGTGTATGTTTATGACTTGAAAATTGTAAGGTGAACCACTGTTACTTTCAACAAAGGAAAAATTAAAGTGATCTTTACATTTTTTTGTTCAGTTTAAAAAAACAATCTTAAAGTAAATTAGGTAAGTTGATACCTGTATAATTATGTATATTTTTACAGAACAAAGCGTTATGTAGCTCTTAAAGACACCAGATCATATAAAAATCTAATAAAAAGAAATATTAGTTTGTATGATGTAAAAATGCACAAAGCAAAAATGCATTTGTCCTTTAAAAAATTATATTATACAAAATTTACTCTGAAGATATACAATTTAACATTGCTTCATGTTCATAATAAAAAATTATGTACAATAATTTCATTTTACGTTCAACAATAAATTTTAATTATCCTTTGCTAAGTATGTTTCATACAAATGATTTCTATAATACTTTTCAGTTTTATAGTCAATAAAATGTTACTTTTAAATTTTCTCATGATAGGTCTACATATTATAAAATTTATATTTAACATCTTAAAATTGTTTATTAAAAAAACAAAATTCTGCTTTGTTCAAATGTAACTTTACAATTTGGTTGATTACGTAGTACATACCAATTATGACCTACAATCTCTTTAATTTATGTTTTCAAACGCATTGCATGTCAAAATCATGTATGGGCTTTTATCGTTTGAATTTGTTCTATGACACCTTTTTTTTACTTTTAAAATACTGAAGATATAACCTCTGTGTTTTTATTACACTGTAAAACGATATGTATATAAACGCAGAATTTTCTCTTTGCGTATTCATCATTAAGCTATACAAAAAAAAATGAAGCGAGCCACGCGGAATGCAAGGCAAGCTATGGAGGAAGAAGTAATGCGCGCTAGCGAGGTAATTATTTACATTATTAATAATATTCTAATAGAGTCACCCCCTATTATCTGTGGAATTGGGTGGCATGTGTCACGGTTAATCCACTCAATGACAAAAAAAGTGTAGATTTATCTAAAATCTTTAATAATTTTTGTTATTTAAAGTACATAAATATGTACAATAATGAAAACACTAATTTTAACTACAAAATATAACATATAAATTTTAAATGTTGTTAATTAATTTTTATCCTTAAATATGTTTCTTTACTGTATTTTTTTTTTTTTTAAATTACTACATTGTATTTAGAAAAAATCATAAAATATTGTTTACTTACAAATGATGTTGTTGTTTAGGTCATCAGCCGAAAGGTTGGTTTGACCTCTATAAAGGTTTTACTAAGTAAATCGAGGAGTGAGGTGTTTTACCTTTGCCTTCCTCACTGAGTGGAAAAGTACGCTTATCAGCATGCCAGACCCTCCGAAAAGCACTCACTTTCCACCCTGCAAATGACACCTTCACTTCATTCACCACAGGGTCTGGCTGCGTAGTGAAATTCATTACTCTCAGAGGAGATAACTCTGACTAGTGTCTTTTACACCTCTGCCTCTTCTGTTATTTAATATTTCAGTCGTACGATAAGAAACAGATCTATTTTTTAGCCCTGAACAATAAGTACAGTATGTTTCTCAACATAAGTTTGTCACAAAACAAAACATGTATTTACAAATTTAAGCGTGTGCTTAAATAATCCACAAAGAGGATAATTAGGAATGGAATGAATAATTAAATAAATAAATAGGTGGTTTACCATTGGCTTCCTCACTGAGTGGAAAAGTACGCTTATCAGCATGCCAGGCCCTCCGAAAAGCACTCACTTTCCACCCTGCAAATGACACCTTCACTTCATTCACCACAGGGTCTGGCTGCGTAGTGTAATTCATTACTCTCAGAGGAGATAACTCTGACTAGTGTCTCTCACCCCTCTACCACTCCTCCTTCCCTTTCACTCTCTGCCCACTCCTCGTTCCACCTTCTCTCTCACTCTCCCCACTCCTCCTTCCGCCCTCTCTCTCACTCGCCCCCACTCCTCCTTCCCCTCTCACTCTATCTCTTTCTCTCTCTCTCTTTCTTTGTGATAGCGACTGAAAGTTGATGTTTATCGTACCGGATCGCAAAACGTTGAACAACGTTTGTGCTCGATGGCAATCTGATTACAGGAAGTGATAAACAGACGACAGGCTGTTTGCGGTTGATAAACATTGAAGCTAGGCTTTTGTTTGACACAGTAGCAGACGGTTGCGGACAGCGAGTTTGCACACCACACATGGAGCGTGACGACAAGTGTTTTACCCTTGAACAACAATCGTGGTGTGTCATTATTAATACGCTGTTAGAGCATGGTGAGACTTCCTACGACATCGACACATTACTCCATTTGGCACGACATTCACGTGGATGTACACTGTACTTGGCATACATCAAAAGGCATGAGTTTAAAAACAAGAGGTTAGAGACGATTGAATACAAGCCGGTGTCCCTCCACCATACTATAGACATGACCTTGCGAGATGGTTGGGAACACCGTACGCTCAGAGTGTTCACAAGTGAAAATGCTGCCTATTCGTATTGCAATTATTCATATACGAATTATTACAAGAAAAGAATTGTGGAGGAACTGTCAAGCAGCGAACTGATTTAAACAGAGAACTCTTTACAGACACAAGCACACTTACACACAAACACTGTAACCCCACCTGTCCTATCAGAAAAGATTTATTTGCATCCGTACACGTGTGCAGGTATTTTTTTTCTCGGGGGCAGACAGTCCGAAGTCTGCAAGCGGTGACGGCAGTGTATGGTAGAGGTAAATTTCATTACTGGGTAATTTAAGTAATTTGTAGATATGTCCACATAACAAACTGGATGTGGAGTATACTGTCATAATCAAAAACATTTATCACAACTCAATGTACCCTTTCGTACACCACCGCTCTCGACCGCCTACTTCCTCACTCTCTCACCCCTCTACCACTCCTCTCATCTCTCTTTCACTCTCTCCCTCACTCCTCCTTCCCTTTCACTCTTTGCCCACTCCTCCTTCCACCTTCTCTCTCACTCTCCCCACTCCTCCTTCCGCCCTCTCTCTCACTCACCCCCACTCCGCCTTCCCCTCTCACTCTATCTCTTTCTCTCTCTCTCTTTCTTTCTCTCAGGTTTGGCGAGAGCAGGACATACGTTGTTTCTGAGTTCATAATTACAATAATCATAAATGCAAATCTCAATATCAGCAATGTTCCTTAAATATCATACAACAGTATTATTTCTAAATTATCTTTTAGACAGCTGTATTTTCTCACTGATATATGGATAGGATAGTTGCATCCGATTTTCTATTGTTCAGACCATAGGATCGTTGGCATCAAATCCTGATGAGGTATGAATATATATAAATATTATTATTTTCCAAAAAATAGTTAATTAAAATTTTTATGCAGACCTTAATCATTTTTTTTTTTACATACGCATTACCTAATGTAGACGCATATTTCTGTTTTTAGAAAGTAAAATATTTCAAATCTGTGACTTTTCAGGTACGTATTTAACTGTTTCATGTATGATGGTTTTGACTTAACATTATGTTTGACAAATACAGGTAAATAAATAAAATGAAAACGTATATAAAATACATATTATTTATTGATCAAAGTACTGTTTATACATAAATTATTGAACAATAATGTTTTTCAGAAAAATAAATCAGTTAATATCTGTTTATATATTATTTAGCAATCGTGACATCCTTCAGCATGCCTCCATCCTGACTCCATGATCACCACTGTCAAACATTTACCTGTAACAAACACAAAAATAAAAGACTTATTAATAAAATATAATAATTTGTAAGTTTCAGGGTTAAAAATACAAGTTCTGTTTCTTTACATTTCGTAAAATATAGCTCATAATATTATCAACTTCAAGTTTAAAACTTTTGGCTAAATCAAGAAGGAATACTTTTTTAAACCATATATGTCTCGCTAATCGTTGTCTAGTTAAAACGCTCTTCATAAACTTCTTTTACATAGAGAAGTAATCTTCAAATGTCCTGTAATTTTTATTCCATACTCCTTCAACTCAATGAAGAAGGCAAAAGCCTAAACCTTTGGAGGTTCAAACCTGCGTTGATGACCTAAACAATATGCTACAATCTGTTCAATTTAAGGATTCATCCATATGACTCAATGAGATGAGATGTAGTTTTGTACAGACTCAGGCCAATCATTCCTGAGAGAGTATGGTTCAACCCCAACCATCAAAGAACACCAGTAACAAAGTCTAATATTCAAATCCATAGCTCAAATTTTATTATGATTTGAACAAGAATATAATCATTCTGTTTAAATTGCAAATTAATTTACACAATAATATCAATCTTAATTTATGTAAATTAGTTTAATGATTCTTTTTTCATCAACAATTCTTAAAAAAAAACAACTATATTTTACTGATTTTCATGTAAAACAAATACTGTAAAACACAACAAATAAGTAGAATGCAAATGAGTGTTCGCCTTAAATTCTAGTAGAATGTAATTGTTAATTCAGTAACATAGTAGTAGCAAAAATAGTATGTAAAAAAGTTTCTGTATTTTAGTGTTGGTAGTGTAAAAATAACGTTTCTGAGTTAGTCCTAACATATGAGTGTAGACACATGAAATAACAGTTGTAATATTATCATGACTTAGTTAATCGATTCTCGTAAACTACATTGAAAAAATATATACTATTTCCACAAAAGACTGTATAATGGTTAATTGTCCCATAATATTTATCTAACACACTGTTTTATTATTCTTTACTAGTAAGTGCGTCAACAATAGAGATAACAAATTAAATAAAACTGTAAAAGTACTACCGTTTAATTAAAAAAAAACCTTACACTTACCTTCTTTTTAATCTGAAAATCTCCTTTCCCAGTCTTAATCAACGTGTGAGATGAGCAGTCAAATGCGCAGAGTTCTTGATCAGTGAAACCAGCGTTATACTTGTCTGGCAAATATATAAAACATTCTTTTCCATCATCTAGTATGTTAACTCTTATCGACTCTCCGTACTTTGTAGACGAGCGATTCATTGATACAATATGGTACTCGTAGCCAGTTTTTAACTCGTTTGTTCGTTTATATTTAGGTGTAATTAATGAATTGAATTTAATAGCAAAGTCCATGGTGTGTAGTCGATGTAGTGACGTGAGAAGAACAAGCTGATGCTGCACATGTTATAGCTTATATAGTTAGTCAAGTACTGATGGGGATGATACAATGGTGGGAGTGGATAAATGTGGAAGGGGAACATAGTAGGAGGGAGAAGTAATGTTAAAATTGTGGAAGGGGCAGTAGGACGTTAAACGAACTGAAGAAATACCATCATCATCTACAACCTGTAACATGTAATAAAAATTAAACAACAATTCTATTGTTAAAAAATAATTAGATTTTATAAAAAGCAATGAAAATTTTAACAAAGGAAGTTTATGACTTTTTCAACTAACAACCTATAATTTACTGCAATCATAAATCTATTATTGTTGCATCTCAAGTATAATTATTAAGTTTCTCATGAGAAGCATTAAAATTATATGTCACAGGCAAAATTATACACTTTTACAATCAGTTTTACTACTTCAGCGATGTACGATGATACAATGGTGGGAGTGGATAAATGTGGAAGGGGAACATAGTAGGAGGGAGAAGTAATGTTAAAATTGTGGAAGGGGCAGTAGGACGTTAAACGAACTGAAGAAATACCATCATCATCTACAACCTGTAACATGTAATAAAAATTAAACAACAATTCTATTGTTAAAAAATAATTAGATTTTATAAAAAGCAATGAAAATTTTAACAAAGGAAGTTTATGACTTTTTCAACTAACAACCTATAATTTACTGCAATCATAAATCTATTATTGTTGCATCTCAAGTATAATTATTAAGTTTCTCATGAGAAGCATTAAAATTATATGTCACAGGCAAAATTATACACTTTTACAATCAGTTTTACTACTTCAGCGATGTACTATATAATTTTATTAAATATTACCGCAGCCTGGTACTTTTGTTTGCAACTTGAATCAACATGTCTAGACTTGAAAAGGTCAAAAGCGGTCATATCAATGGTTATTTCAAGTAACAACTTATAATTTGCTTAAGAATAAATCTACCATTGTTCTATCTAATATATAATTATTGTTGCTTTTGGAAAGCATTAAAATTACCCAGGCAAAATTATAAACTTGCGCCTGGTACTTTTGTTTGCATCTACATGTCTAGACTTGAAAAGGACAGAAGCGGTCATTTCAAAGATATGTTTTCCTTCTGTTGTACAACACCCCCATCACAAGTTTAAAACACATTCCTTTATTCAAATCACAATAGTATGTGAATCGAATAAAGCAACATATTTTGCGCCTTTGGACGACTATAGGCTGAATCACAAATTTAGAAACAAATTTTCAAACCAAAAAATACATTTTTCGTCATAAAAATTTAAATTTATAAATTTGTATTTAGCCTAGGTGTTTAAGGTGTTTTTTGTTTGTCTGTAAGATGTATTTTGTGTTGTTTTGTGTAATGTATGTTGTATCCTATTCACCGACCATCTGCCTATCACTAACCGAATCAAATCTCGTTTTCTTTTAAACGTCTCGCTACCTCACAATTCACTTCACAAAAGACTTTCACGACATTTTCATCACACTTTTCTCCTTCTTTTGCTGTGCATATATTATACGTATGGACAATTCCGTCACAAGTGTCTATGTGATGTTCGGCCTGATGTTCCTGTCTTTTGTTCATTTCACACCTATCTGGAAGCCAGCACTCACTGCTAACATCTTGGGATCGTTCCCACGGTCCTGGACTCGAGCACATCACCCAGTGCCGACGTCCGTCGCAATATTCTCCATGGTATTTCTGACAATGTTCAGCGTACGAGCCGGACTGACAAGGTTCATCATCTCCGTTCATAGTGAATGTGAACCGATCACCGAGTTCACACCGCTTATATACCATCATATATTCCCCACCACCGTTTGCGGTTTATGACTAAGGCGCGTAGGGTTTTTTTAACCAAGCGGACCCTCCCCCCCACAGCTGTTGATTAAGCAACTGAGGTCACATAAAACGTGACGTAGGCCTACAAACCGCGCGTATTTTTTTTTTTTTATTTATACATATCTTTTTATATTTTTTTAATTTCTACATATCTTTTATTCTGCATAAATTAAAATCTGTTTCTAAGCATTTACAACATTGTTGATATATTTCAGATAAATATTCACATATAAATACCAATAGAGTTGATCAAGTTTTAAAATTATCCACACACACTCTTTAAAAGAAATACAGACGAGCATGGTTTTTATTTTTAACAAAATTCATGACACTTGATGATAAAAAATTAATTAATTTTTTTCACTACAAATCAGAGAGAGGGAATACATACATCTAAGACCACATTCACACACACACACACATTCAATCATACAAGAGGAATGCCGTGATATTTGTCAAACGGTGGAGTTTAGGCCAGCAGAGCTACATTGGTTTATTTGTTGGTGACCGGAGGACATCCGTAGCACCTGTAGAGTGCCCGCGACACTAATTTGTCAAACGGTGGAGTTTAGTCCAGCAGAGCTACATTGGTTTTTTTTTTTGTTGGTGACCGGAGGACATCCGTAACACCTGTAGAGTGCCCGCGACACTAATCAACGGCGAAGACCCCCTTTCATTCACACACACAACATTCATGAGGAGTGACGCCAGAGAAAAAAAATGCCTTTATTTTTTCTCAAACGAGACAATTATGCCAACAGAGCCCCATCATTCATACCAAAGATGATAAGTATTCCCTCCTCGGAACAATGTGCTCCAGAAACAGTGGTACATTATTGATGTAACCAATCAGCAAGTTACATGACGGTGAAACTTTAACATGATCCACCAGTACACTATCGATATGTTGAAAGTGCATTTTACATGAAAAACAACAAACAGTATCGGAACTTTTGTCGAAATAAAAACCACGCTTTGCTATTTCACGAACGTTTGCTGTGTGTTCTGCAAAAGTTGACAATCTGTCCCGTTCCCGTCTGTAATCGCAAGTTAACCATTTTGCGAGGTGAATACACTTTGCAAGTGAACATCGCATTCTACCATCGCTCTTATGTGTGCCCGTGTTCACGGGACAATGTACTTTATTATCGTTTGTCAACCTTGGTATTAAATGTTTACACTCATCCAAATTTACAACAACCACGTCAACTAATGACTTTAAAAAAACTTGTTTTTCAAGTCCTTTTGTGTAGATAATGCTATATTGTTTGAGAATATTTTTGACCGTTGTCAAACTGTATGCAATATCGCCTTCTTCCCAAAGTAAGCCGTGGAAACGTGTTTCCAACCAGTGAGCGGTTTTACGGTAAATACAATTTAATTCACTTCGATTGAATGGTGGCTTAAAGTGTAAATGAACAAAAGAACGTGTGTTTAAGTCTAAAACTACAAATTCTTTGAGCACAAACTCATTGTTGTTATCGTAAAAAGCCTGAAATTCACATATACAACTTGTACGAGACATTATTCCAAACTGATTGAGAAACTGATTGTTCTTACAATTTATTTATAACATCACGTAATAACCAGTATTGCCAATATAAAATAATATATACACAGACAAAAGAAGATTATCTTTTAAGTATCGTGTGCATAAACCGTACGACTCTTTTGATTTTTCCCGCCCTTCAAAACCGACCAGCGTTCGACTGCATGAATCAGTCCTAGTGGTACTACTGCTACTTGTTCCGTCTACCGTATCAAAGGCGACTCTCCTGTCAATTGTATCGTACACGGACAGTGAGAGAATCAATTTCTCGCCTTGTGCTACCGTTGACGATCGATTAGTGCACACATGATCGTCCAACATAAACTTTTGTATTTTCCCGTCATGCCAATCACGCGTGAAACCGACAAAAGATATTTTTTCTGAACCGACAAGAGATATTTTTTTCACGTCATTACATTCAAATGTACAGATATACGTGCTGGCTTTATTTTTAAATTTAATATCAATTTTAACATCGACCGGTTCGGAAAAATGATGGAACGAAAAATCAGCAATCATCAAATAACTGTGTTTTAACTTACATTTGGCCGAGAACGGAACGGCTACACCGCCGACAAAAAGCGTTAAATCTTCGACTATCGAATCGTTCATCATGAGAGTCACTAGTCAACTGTCTCCTCTTCCGATTTTGCAATCGTTTTAAACGCAGTAAACTCATCCTGCAACCTGTCCGTCCACCACGCAACATGTGACGTTTTGGCCTTTGTTATCCCCTCTACAATCTTTGATTCGTCATACCATAATTCACGAACATGTTTAGACAGGCTTGTCACGAGTTTATCGAACCGAAACCACTCCGAGGTCGACAATGAAATTTTATTTTTTTTATTATCGACAATTTGAACGTACCATTTCCCAAAAATTTGTTTCACCTCCACCGTGGAATGTGAGGTGTCATCTGTAATGTCTTTTAAGTGACATGTAATTTTTGTACCCTTGTCTAACGCGAGCTGGACATGATCCCGATTATTCACTAATAATTTCCACAAGTGATACGACAAGACCACACGTTTACGAGGGGCAGTAAATACGGCCGCGGTGTTAAAGTTTTGATCGGTACAAGCCAGCCCTACGGTTACATGTTTATCGAATTTATTGTTTAACGTATATGTTAGCGGTAAAAAGATGTAATACATACCGTTTATTGATGACGTTTTCAGTTCTGGCAACAGCGGTTCCGTCTCCTCGGACTCCTGCGACAGAGAATACCGTGAGCCCATGCTGTCAAGATAAAACTAAAGTGTTTTCTAGTATGTAGATTCAATTTATACATGAGTCGCCGTACACTCATTACAAAAGTTTTCGTACCGTGCCGGTCAGTGGCCTGTATTCTACTACGGCGTCGTAAACGATCAAGCAGTAAGCCGCCGTTTCAGCGGGTACTATTTTTTCCGTTTCGATTTCCAACCTTAAATCAACGGCACCTGTTTTTAAAGTTTCATTCTGTTTAGAACAATCAATGACGTATACTGCACCGTTCTGCTTGAAATCAGACAGATTCAAAAAAGGACCTGTACCGGCTTCACACAAGTAAGACGATTTGAACCGAGAATACGCTTCGTAAAACAAATTCATATCACCGTGAACATTATCGTATGGAAAATATTCACTGTTCAAAAAAAGTTTAACATTACGAACGGTGACTGAATCACTGTTGAACTGTGAAGGATTGGCGTTTGGGTTCGCCTTCTTTTTTGTATGAAAGGTGACAATCACGTACCGGGCCGTTTCCATGTGTGAAGAAGTTTTCACCGACCACAGATGTTGTTTTGTCTGCGGAAAAGATGGGTATTCGTGTAATTCCCATCTACGAAAGGATATCTGTACAGGTCTGTCTGATTCAACCAGTTTCAACAAACTTAATCGTGTAACGTCGTTCACACGTATGTAAGGAATTTTCCAATGTACTTTCTTCAAGGTCAATAAGAAATCTTTTTTTCCATCTGGCAAGAGGACGGCGTCTTTGTCGGTCGGAGCACGTAAAAGTATCAGTTCTTGCTTGACGGGTAAAGTGATTTTAGTGTAATCGTCAAAGACAGGCAAGAGAAATTTTAACGGATAGCAAAATGAAAATTTCCCACTCGTGCTATCTACAGCGATCGAACCGGTTGATTCGTCCCAACCGGCGTTCGCAAGAGCCTTATCGTTCGCATTTAAGGTTAGGTAATTTTTAATTGTGGACGTAATTCCCGGATTCTTCACTCTGTCCACTTCTATACCGCTGATCTCGTACCTGATTTCATCGAAAAGAAAAGCGACTGCGTTATTCACTAGTTTATAGTTGGCGTTCGGCGTGTCTGCCTTTTCCAGTAACGTGCCTTCAATGTAGAGGAAGCTTTCACTGGGCAATGTGAATACATCTTGTTGTTGAATAGGGATTCTTATCTCGTCATTATTGTTGTAAGTAGATGACGCGTACGGTGTGTGAGTGTGATACTCCCAACTTGTAAATACATCAGTGAAAATGGGTTTATCATGAACGTTCAACACTTCCATGATACTTTATACACGAAAACCTATGGATTTCAGAAAATGGATGTTGTGAGGTTTTAACTTGTTCACGGTCGGTTTACGACTGCCAACGGAACGCATGTGTTCATTGTACTTATATGTTTTGCGCGGTAAAATAACCAGACCCATCTCTTGTACGCCTTAAATGCAATCGCAAAGAGATTACTTCGTTTGCAAAGTTTATGAGATTGCCTTCTTGGTCTTCCAGGCGGATGACAATGGACTGAAGACGTTTAACGTTTACCGGCAAATATATAACGTTGGTAGGCGTCTCCAACAGTTTATAACCGGGGTCAACGGCCAATGGAAATTCGTGAAGAATATGTGTTTCTTTTCCGTTATCGTAAGATCGTTGCACAATATTGCACAACACCCTAATGATGTTCACCTTGATTATGTTCACTTCGTTCTCTGAAACGTGCCATTTGTTCGGCTCCAGCACCCGCTCTGTGAAACCCAACATTGACGACAAATTGTTCGGCTGTGTGAAATCTATGGGGCGTGAAGAGTAAATTTCCGTATGCAGAGTATTATTGTTTGCTTTTAGATGGAATTCCAGTGGAATGTTAGCTCGTAAACAAGTCTCTTTGATGTATTTTTCTAAATCTTCCAACTCGTACGCGCCCTGTGGTATCACGATCGTCACCCCGGCATTCGATTTATCTTTGTCTAGAATTTTCTGTTCGGCGTCCGAGTACATTGTGGTCGCCCTGCCCTTGGTGATGGGTTCGTTGGAAATTTTAACTTTACCCTCCGCGTCAGGCACTTGTTGTTGCCCAGCGTCTGCGTTGCCAAAGAAAAAGGTGTCGTTTACGTCTGTTTCTACGTTTGGGATTGTGTTGTAAGTGGACAGATTGATCAGTCCGACCTCCCAGTCGGTATTGCTGTCAAGCTCGACGGGAGGGAAAACATCGCATTGAAGTACCGAACCGCGACCGGAAATTGAAAACATTTTTTATTGCGCTCGTAAAAATTTTAAACACAAATGACCGCAGTTGACTTTTTTCTGCTCTCTTTTATAGTTGTATTGTACAGTGATTCGCGACCCGTCTAAACCCGTTTTCCAATATCGTACCAACTCCGGTGGTGGACGTAAATTACCATAACTGTCGTAATAGTTGACGTGATTGGTGAGTTTGTGATAACACACCCAATGAGTACCACGCCCACTTTCCTTGTCCAAATTCACGATTCCGCTTTCATTTTTACGTACCCGCGTCGGCAGATTGTTCAACATGAATACGCCCCGAAAATACGGAACGTGGTCGGCATATTGTGAAAGTTCTTGACCGTTTAGCGGACGTGACGGCAACGAGTCGAGGTTTTTTTTTTCTTCAACTGCAGACCGCGCCCTTTGTAATTTTTCAAGTACACACCGCGTCCTTTGTAATTTTTTAAATACAATCCTTGTCCTGCTGCTGCTGCTGCACGGCGAGACCGTTTCCGCCCACTCCTACGTCGTCGTAATGCACCCCCAAATTTAGTTTTCAGCTTCATCAGGTTTGTCACTGTCCACGCGGCCGCTTTCTCTGCTGCACTTGCGTCACCCGCTTTTACCCGTTCCCACGCTCGTTCAGCCAACACCCGATCCGCTTCTGCCCGTTTCCCGCTGTCGGTGTACTTTGAGTAAGCGATGTCGTGTTCCTTACACGCTGAATCCAATCTATTTATCCCTCGATCGCCTCGTCTCAACCGCTCCTGTAATTTAGTACCGGGTCCACAGTACTGGTAACCAGGGATATGTAGTTCTACCGGTAATAAGTCGATGGTACGATTCAATATCTTACCGCCGATCTCGCTGATTGCGTCAAGCAGTCCTGCTCCCTTCTGACGTTTTACAAACATTCTCACACATATTTATAGTTTTTGCACACACTTTTATATCTTTTTTTACATCTATATTGAGGAAAAAATGATGTTTTAATATGTAATCATCATATTATTTTAATCTCAAATGTCATCCATGTTAAGAGTATATGAAATCCCACTAGTGGGCTCTTCAGTTTTCATATTGCTGCCACTGTTTAGTCTATCGTTTAAATAAGATAATATTACTGCATCGTTTCCAATCGATGGTGCGCCTACGTTTGTAAGTCTTCTATTTTCCATATCATATCCATCACCTTTTTCATCTAATTTGAAGCCAAAACCCCTATCTCCTTTCGGTCCTGCTTTGCCTGGAGGTCCTTGAGGACCGACTATTGGTTGCAATTCTGGTCCCATCTTGTAATGTTGATGCCGATGAATAATTTTTATCAGCGTGTCCAAAAAATCTTTGGCTATTTGATCTATTTTTGGATCGTCCACCACTTCTTCAGGCGTCAATGGAAGCGCCTCCGGTCCATGTACACTTCTGATTTTACGCCGTTGCGATCTCTCTACAACATCTAAAAAGTTTGTTAAGGCTTGCGTAACGTAATCTCTGTTTACGGCGTCTGTCGGTCCTATTGGATGTGGAACGTTAATAATGCGTTTTCCTTGCACATCGAACGCTTGCAGTTTTGAATTAAATTTCATTCCTTCACCCGATTCTCCACGTGGTCCTGGCGCTCCCTGTTCACCCTGTGGACCTGGAACGCCTGCTGGCCCTGGAGGACCA
Source organism: Catonia carolina (assembly GCA_035578175.1). Lineage (NCBI taxonomy): Eukaryota > Metazoa > Arthropoda > Insecta > Hemiptera > Achilidae > Catonia > Catonia carolina. Next base: position 1,485,145 of record JAQMRL010000040.1, read on the forward strand.
ACCAAAACTTCAGGTGAAATATAATACGTCTCGCTGAACTCTTGCAACCGGTCTCTCAACGATTGAGTCAGCTTTTTAAATTCGTTCACATCACCGGAGGCGGTTCGCTCGCCACGCTGTTGTTTTTGCAGATGAATCGCCATTTGCACAGACGTTTCAAACACTTCGTTGCAAACGTCCCGCACTTGATTTAAATTGGTCGCGTCGTTTCCACTTTTTCCACTCGCCACATTGATAAGTCTGCACTTTTTCACGTCCACACTTTTATCACCGAATACGAGCGCCTTTTCCAAAGCCGATTGCTTGGCATAATTCCAGTTTAGATAGCCGAGTGTGACGGCATCGTTGTCTTCATCGGGCACGCCTACATTTTTCACCACGTAATTGTGCATGTCTACCTGCTTTGCGGACGCGTCCACATCCAAATTAGTATGTTCTTTGTGATATTTCAAGGTGACTGCGTCTTGGTCGTTGATGGGTGAACCCACAGCCGTCAGGCGTTTATTGTTAAACGCTGGATTTCCTTCGGAATCTGTTGTCGCTGCTCCTGCCGCTACTGCGTCTAGACTCGCTGCTACGGCTGCTGTTGCTGATGACGTCGCTTCTAGAGTGGTTCGCATGTCCGCCTTGGTGGCGTAGTTTTTTGAGAGGTACTGGACGGGTACTGCGTCGTTTTGGTCAACGGGTTCTCCAACATTTTTCACGCGTATATAGTTGGCATCGTAAACGTTGTCAGACAGATCAGTTGTCAAACAGGTTTTTTTCATGGCCCGCAAATTGATTGCGTCACTATCCGCCTCAGGATCGGCGAGGTTAATAATTTTTCTCTTCTTTACATCAACGCTCAACGAGTTTGGATCAAGTGTAATACAATCGACTTTACGTGCAGCGTCTGTGTCTGATATAGGAACATTCAAATTACGCAATCGTTTTCCCTGCACGTCGATGTCACCGTCTTTGGTCAACTTTAAGGTAAACCCCGACGGGCGGCCAGCAACATGATGATGATATTGATCACCCTCACTAAAACGTCGTCTGACGTATCTATTGGAGTGACCAAACTTGTCGATACTCATTGTTCACTTAATAGTGTCGATTTGTTTTCAACGCACCGCCTTTTATAATACCGGCTTCACGCAGTTCCTCAACTATCGATTGGATTTCGTTTGTATGACCGACATTGCCGGCCGCTTGTGACGCCAACAACAAGCGCAACCGGTCACATAGTTCGTTCACATCGTCCCAATGCACGTACTGAATACGACTGTCTGTCAACACCATGCCGCTTCCTACGGTGGGAGGAGGAGTGGCTTTGTTGAAAAGCGGTTTGATAATTTGTGTGTATTTGTAACCACGATTCGAGTTTATCTGTCGCCCTGGATCATATCCTTGCCGATAGGCGTTTGTTTGTATCAATATCTTGTGGTATGTGTGTAGATCGTCTGTTGTATACGAGACGGGTTCCTTTTCAAAGATCAACGAGTGAAGACCCGCGGTCATGTTGTAACTAACTCTACCAATTGACAATTTCATACGACCAAATTTCACCTCTTTATCACCAATCATCAACTTGTCGTTTTCCAAGTATACCCCGTACACGTGATCCATCGTGTTAGTGGTATCATTTATCAACATTTGCAGGTAATATTTGGTGGGATTTTTATCGTTCATTGAATCAATGACTTTTGATTCGTTTGCTATTGACTTTCTTCTAGGCGCGGTCGGCGTACTGGTTTCCTTTGATGCAAACGGTTTAAATGGAAACTCTGTGTCATCCCAACGCTTTTCCTCATCTACATATTTGTCCTCAAGCACTTCTTCTTCTTCTTTCTTAAACACATCGTCCGATTTCCTGATGAATTCTTTCAAAGGAGAGACAATCGGTTTTAAACGTTTCTCCAAAAGCTCTTCAGACTCAATCACTCCCGTCGTGAAAGCTCTATGCTTACGTTTAATATTGTCTCGTAAACGTTGCACTTGTAACGCTACCGACAACTGTCGCTTATTCATTTTACAAACACACTCGAGTAGTTTGGTGGTGAATCACTTGTATTTATACCCGAACAAACTCATCGAACCCGACCCGATAACGGCCTTCATTTATATCGCTGTCTTTGTCTACTACGAGGAAATTTTTTCCATTGCTATTGGTCCATGCCAACGAGCATATTTCTTTGAATTTATTGAACGGAATGTCTGTATTTACGTGATCCGAATGAATATGATGTAAATTTAAATCGTCTTGTTTGAAAACGACAATCAGGTTGGCGTTGTCTCTGATCAAATGTTTGGGGATCCTACTGTACGATTGACCCAAATAAAAGGTGTCCAATTTATTGTGACGTCCCATTGTGAAATAGTTTCTTATGTTGTCGTGTTTTTCGCACGCAATGTCATCAAATACCATCAAAGAATCAGGTCTGGCTTTACTCGGATGGTAAACATTTTCGTTTTCGTTAAATGTAAAATAACCGACATTTGGTACGCCCTTCATTACATGAGATAAAAACTGATATTTCGGTTGCTTCAGCGACTTTGAAAATATGTATAAATTTTTGAATTTCAGTCCGTTCTCGGAGAAAATCAGATTAAATAGCAAATTCGTTTTTCCACAATTTGAGGGCCCACAAATTATACACCTGATTGTGTTGGGAAGGAGATTGCTGTGTCGTTTTTCGTGCTTAGATGAAGCGGATTCGGTGTACTTGTCGAAATTCACTACATCCAGTTTATCCTTTTGTGGAATACGCTCCATAATAGATGACTGGTAGATTGCAACAAAGCGATTATACTTAATTGCGTGCAATATATACCCTTTTACTGTTTTTGTACGCCATGTAAAAATTTGCTCCGATTCCGACAAAGACAAACAACGCATAGACAACCAATAAAGCTATTATACCTACACCGCTGTAATCAAATTTTAAGGTATTTTTTTCTTGTGGTGGTACACATGATTTGTTACACATGAATTTACCATCTAGTAGTGAAATTGAATTGTTGATAATATCATTCACTTTCTTGTCCAATGGATCGATTGTTTTAAGGTTTATGCATTTTGACACGCTATACTGTTCACGAAACGTACAGATTTCATAGGTTAAATTGTCTCTGCTCAAGTAGTACCATAAACTGTAAATTTTTTCAAAATCAGATGGGACATTATATCCTTGCAACGAATGGATACATCCCTTCAAGTGAAATTTGATCGTATCATCAAACGGTGAGCTGTTGAATAGTGTGTAATGGTAATTTGTTTTGTCTGTCACTACTATGCCGAGGAAGTGCATTGAAAGTACAAACGTCACCGACCACATGTCAAACTCAAATGTGACAACGGCAGTGAAACATGTACATTTATAAAATATCACCTTTCTTCACCCACGAGTCATGTGATTTATCGAAACCTAACCACCTGACCAACAGCATGTCTCCTTTACGACGCAATACCTTTTCCACCAGGAACACGTCGTCGTATTTTGTTTTCAACAACTCGTGACCGTAAAAGCCACCTTTTAATATTTCTCCTCTACTATCGCTGAGAAGGTACGTTAATGGTAAAGTTGGTTGTATTTTGTACACGGTAAAGACCTCATTGGTCCAATTAGGTAAGTATCCTTTGGTAAACACCATCTTGTGCTTACTAATGCGAACTTTATCACCGACTTTAAATTCACGTCTTATTATATTGGCTACACGTTTGGGTACAAGGTTTAATCGATTCAACACTTGTTTTTCATTTTTACCATCAACTTGATTCGGTTTCATTCCAATAGACCTGTGAAAAGTGTTGTTATATTTGGTGATAAGCCCGGGTAATATTTTCAACCAATTATACGAACCCTGTTTGGTGAAAACACGCCACATTTGCGTCTTTAACGTCCTATTGAACCGTTCTACTATGGCGGCCTTCTTTTCAGAAAACGTGGCGTAATGATTGATATTGTGTTGTTTTAGCAGATTCTGTACGTGTACATTGAAAAATTCCTTTCCATCGTCCGTTTGTAAATTACGCATTGGGTGTGATTTTAGAAACGGTCTCAATGCGTTAGCTACCATCACTCCTGTCTTTCTTTTTATCGGTATCGCGTCGGCGACTTTAGTAAAACAATTAATAATAGTTAGTATGTAATTAAAATTATTATTTAATTTTGCATATTTACCCATTTCCACTAGATCAGCCTGGTACAGGTCATGTCTGCCTTTCAACGTGGTCGTTCTCCTAGGAAAGTTCTTGCGCGCCTGTCTGTGCAGTTCGTTTGCGATACCCGATCGGATGTCCATGATGCTGTTGCTTTTAATTCGGGTGAAATTACAATCGTATGATCTACTATGGAAGGATATATATATAGCCTAAAGGAGGGAGTCGAGACAAGACAAGGGACCATCTAGTACATTGTGCTCTACTCAAGCACGTTTTTACAGGAGGTAGTTTAGTCTGGAGGAAGGGGGTCGGGACGGGAGGAGGGACCTGGTTCATTGTGCTCTATTCGAGCACGTTTTGCTGGAGATGGTGATATTGGTTCGTCGTCTTCGTCGTCGTCGTCGTCGTTATTGACCAAGGAGTAGTGACCGTACGGTAGTGTATCTAATCCATCGTCAAGGACGTATCGTTTATCGTCGAATGGGGAAAGTGACAATTTGTTAACATCTATTGAGAAAATATTATGTAAACGACTCTGGATCGATGAACATTTCGTGTATGACAATTTGTTTTTAAACAGGCAGTTCAAGTACGACTGATGTCTCAAGTCTTTCTTGATACATACCCGGTTGACCCCCTTTGCCACACGTTTTTCACTGTCATTAGTTGTAAAACTGTACATCTTAGCACGGAGTCCGACAAACTCTTTGATGGGCACTCCGTGCGTTTCATCGGCAAAAGTGCCGACTTTTTTCTTGTTGGTGGTGTTGTAACAGGGGTGAGTCGGGGGGAAATTGGAGGTGTCAAAGAGACTCAACCGTTCACACATGTCTTTGTAAACGTTTTCTGTTTTCACCTCGTACATCAAGCTGTCAGTGTCAGTCATTAGTAATCGTATATTGTCACCGTACCTGGCCTTTGCGTAATTGTAATGAAAGTTATACATTATAAATTTACTCAGGTCCAAGATGGTGAACCCTACGTAGATGGGACGGTTTAATGTGACTTGAGCTTTGTTTAGGGCGATACCTACTACTTCTGGGTTGTAAGTGTACCACCGTTTCATGCGTGGCTGGGTTATCCATTTATCTAGTTTGTTGGGTTCATTAATTAATTTGAAGTCGGTGTGTTTTCGAACATTTTCAAGTGATTTGCCGTACACTGCGTTATTAAGAAGTTTAAAGAACCGGGACTCGAAATCGTTACGGGCATGTTTCCGAAGATTGGCGTTGAACTCTATGTATGGACGAAGCCAATCGGACTGCTTGAATTGGATTACGCGATGGACTTTTTTCAATCGTAACCCAAGCGACAGATACAGTTGCAGTGTACGGTAGTGAACTATGTACTTTTCCTTGTCGTACAAGGTGGTCAAAAGTTTAGGTTGCTTGTCAATCTTTCTTGAGTGTTTTCTTAGAAACGGGGAGAGGTGTGGTGGTATTCGGTTTTCCGGGGCCAACGGGTAGTCACGGTGTTGATCGTGTAGCTCTTTTGGGTATTCGAGATCAACCTCTAAAACATAACCTGTGGGCGAATCAGAGGGAATGGACAACCAGTTAAATTTTGGAATTTCCTCTTTTTCGACCCACTTGAAATCACCGGTGGGGAGTGGCTGAGACATAGCATGGCCGTAGAGATTTACACAATCCAGGTACTGGATCCATGAAGTGGGGGCATTTTTGTTGTATTTTTCGGGGAAAGAACTGTTGTTGGCTGAGGCGAATCGTTTTGGAATTTGAGCCACTCCCCCTCGCACACCTCGTTCGATGAACAGGTGCATATCTATGTCGGTCAGCAGTTCAAGAGACACGTTAGTCATCTTCAACATGGCCGACCAGGACATGTTGGGCGCAGAGTAAAAATGGCAGGGGTCGAGGTTGTAATGTTGCATTGACAACGAGCGAAAGTTTTCAAACACATCGGCCAGAAGTAGTGTGTCACATTCAAGATAGAGGTCGTGGTAGTCGCCCATATTTTTTACTTTGCACACGTCCCATACACGTTGGGCGTGGTCATAATCATCGTCCGTCACCGATGTACGAGTCAGTGAACTGTAAAACTTTTCCTGAGTTGGTAATTGTGTCTCGTTAAATTTGGAACAGTCTGTCATGTATTCGTAACAGTAGACACCTTTTCTAAGCAGTAGGTCACGAACAGTGGTATTTTGAAAACGTGAAGAGAGACGTTTGAATGTGCCGGCCACGTCAGTACAATGGTTTTTCAAATTTACCGTTAGGGTACTGAGAGAATCGTCCAGGAACTGATAGGAGTCTAGGAAGCGTAAATTGTTGACGGTAACTGACATGAACCGCTCACTATTGTTGGCGATACAGGATATCGTGTCACCTTTGAATTTGCCAAGTGCTTGGACGATATGGTGGCTGTCGTAGCCGCGAAGATTGTGGAAGAAAACAGGAATGTGTTTGACGTAAGGGGCTTGAAGATTGCATTGATTGTGAGCGGCGCCTAGAAACTTGCCTGTAGTATGGGAGTGATGACGCACCTTGTAATTATCGGCAGCGACAAAAGCCTCGTTACAAAGCATACACAAAGTAGCAGTATTGTATTTACGATAGTCGTCTGGGGTCATATTTATGGGGACACCTTTTTTTAACTTTTCATCAAGTTCTTTGCCGACCCCGATCAATTGTTCCATCAATTTTTCGACTACATTATCGTCATCACTCTGGGCTCGGTATGTGACTGGACCGCGAAATATGTTACCGTCTTCATCAACAATTACATATGAAAACCCGCTTGCTGTATGTTTATGTGTAGGATGGTTAAAAGACACTGGGTACCCATTCTCGTTTACTTGACGTGGGTGGGACGTTGTTATCGGTGTGACGAAAGATTCGAGGTCGGCGTAAATCGTGTAGGGGACTTTTAGAGTTTTTTTAAACTCTCTAAATTTCATAAACGATTTTACAGGGTCTTTGGGGTCTGGTAATTTTATCCGTTGGAGACCAAATTCTTGACAAGTTAACATATGCTTGTCCCGGTTTGATTTGGCGTTCACATTTGTAAATCGGTGATAGCAATAGTTGCAATAATATGCAGCATGATCGATTAATGATTGTGATGATCTTAATAGACGAGATAAGCCATTGTACTGCTGTCCCGTACGAATATCAGTTTTTGTATTTATTAAGCAGTAATGAAATTGGTCACGAGTGGGTCCGGGTAGCAACAGTAAATGTATTACATGTTTACGATTCCGGTATTTAGTCACATACACAGGGTAAAATATGTCAGTGTCACTTTCATAACTTAGTACGTTAATTGATATGGTAGGGTTTTGCCGTTCAAATTTGGGGATGTCTGTTAATTTCACGGGAAAACTGATTCCGTCAGTGTTTAAGGATGTTAAGTATTTTTTGTACCAGCTAATCATTTTGTGATAACCTGGTTGTTGGTAGATGTGTTCTAAAACGCACCAAATAAAACACATACTGTCGTTCTCGTTTTTAATATTTATGACAGCTTTACGGTCGTTAATCTTTTTGGGTGTGGGAATGAATGAACCAGCTCCGTAGAGTGGACAGTATTGGACAATGTGTAAATCACATATAGTGATTTTTTTCAAAGTCCATCCACTACCACGTGATGTATACGCATCAATACTACTTTGGATTTTTTGAATCGCGTCTTCATATTGATTGTCCATTTCGGGGATATTTATTTCTACGTTAATTAAATTTCTTGTCTTACCATGAAAAACGGCCGTCTGGACAATAGAGGTTGGTTCGGCCCCCTCCTCGTGGTATATAACTTTTTCCATTTCGGCGTGCATCGCAATATACCATTTGATGTTGCCACCCAACTGAACTCCATAGTAGACTAGCTCATCTATAATGGATGGTTTCATGTCACCGAAAAAAACCAATAGATCATGGACATCTTCTTCTGTGAAAGTGTACCGCAACGAAACTAGACGACCTTCGAGGGCGACAAGAACTTCAGCATCAGGAACGAACATGATCTTGCGTGTTTAATGAAAAACTGTGAGGAATGAAGGTAGTTACTTCTATTTATACGAAATCTTTTATCTTCTCTCACTGTTTAAGTGGGTTGAACAAAACTGGTAAAATTATTACCAAATTGATGTACTTAATTTATCTTCAGAAGATGTACTATGTTATTTACTATAATAAAAAGAAAATTGGTGATCGTTACTGAAGTAATTATCTTTATTGCTTTTCGTAGAAACAATATTACTTAAGATACACAGTACTAAAATTTATCTTCCAAATATGATTTATATTATTTACTATAATAAATAAAATTGACATTCATACTGAGGTAATTATCTTAATTGCTTTTCGTTATAACATAATTAGCTTAAATTACTCAGTAATAAAATTTATTTTCTGAAGTTGAACTGTGTTATTATCTATAATAAAAAGATAATTGACGTTCGTTATAGTAGCTATAAAACAAAATTACGGTAATAAAAACAGTCATTAATTTTATGACTTCCAAGAGTCGTAAAACATAAATTTTCAACCTTTATTGCTAAATAATTATATATACAGGTGAACCGGTACTATTTAGCTACTTAATAATGTCTCAGCTTTGAATAACCTTGAGAATAAAAGAATTTTTATATTTTATCAATATAAAATATAAAATATACCGAGTGATTCAAAACTATACAGCAATCTCTCGAGATCTCATTCTATAGCTAAAAATAAGAAAAAAAGTTCACATAAACATATACCTGAAACGCTTAGTTAGCGAGTTACGGCTAGCGAAAAATTTCACTTAGAACTCTGTACTCTCGGTGAAGTAAGGCCGTATAAAAGAGTTAAACTTTGTTACAAAAATACAAATACGATTGTTTCTTATGTTTTTTAATCTGATAAATTGAATAAAATTGGTTCCAGAGATATAAATGTAATACTTTTAGAGATATCTTACATAAAACACAAGAATTGATGTAAAGAAATAACACACATTTGTGTTTAATGTAAGATTACTTCCATAAATGGTAAATAAGGCGTATGTTTTCTTAAATAAACTTGTAGAAAATTTAATTCTGAAAAGATTTATGTGAATTACTCAGGAAAAAAATGAATAATAGATATTGAAATTTCACTTTATTTAAAATCAAAACTGACGCACAATCTTTTCAGAATTAAATTTTCTACAAATTTATTTAAGAAAAAATACGCCTTATTTACCATTTATGGAAGTAATCTTACGTTAAACACAAATATGTGTTATTTCTTTGCACCAATTCTTGTGTTTTAAGTAAAATATCTCTGAAAGTATTGCATTTACAGCTCTGGAACCAATTTTATTTAATTTTTCAGATTAAAAAACATAAGAAACAATAGTATTTGTATCTTTGTAACTACCTTTAACATTTTTATACGGCCTTACTTCACCGAGGGTACAGAGTTGTAGGTGAAATTTTTCGTTAGCCGTAACTCGCTAACTAAGCGTTTTCAGCCATGTGTTTATATAAACTTTTTTACTTTCTCTTGCCTATATGAATATATAGGATGGAAAGTATTGTTTTCATGACGCTTGTTCGAAATCGAGTTTTCACCTGATCTATACGTTTTCAGACCCCCTCTGAACCCAAAACACATGTTTTTAGCGATTGGTCTGTGTGTGTGTGTATACAAAGTATTTCAAGAACGGAACATCGTACGAACTTAAATCTTGAAACTTAAGTTACATATCACTACCGGACCCGACACGAACATTTTCATCAAAATCAGTCAACCGGAAGTAGAAGTTTATTCGTATAATTTTTCACTTTTTTGCGATTTTCTCAAAAACTGGTCCTACGATTTTTTAAAAATCGCCTGGTTTACTCAATTTTGTATTCTCTACAGGATAGAGTAGGCGCCATGTGTGCTGAAATTCTTGGTAAGGATGTTTTCACGTAAAAATAGTGTTTTTTTAAGATTACGGCTTAAATATGCATTTTAACGAAAAAATGTATATATTAAAAATTGTAGAAAATAATAAATCCTACCAATTTTATTTCAAACATTTTTGTGTATAACGCTTAGTTTAGCGGTAATTAGCGATTTTCTGTTTTTTCTCACGAAAACGTGTGAAAAATCGATTTTTTTTAAACTTCGGCCTTAGTATGCATTTTTTGACAAAAGTTTATATCATCAAATTTATAGTAATTTAAAAGATCTACAACTTTTATTTAGAGCATTTTTCTCTACAGAGCCTAGTTGAGCACGAAAGAGTGATTTTCCGTATTTTTAGGCCAAACTGAGGTCGATTTTTATTTTTCGTCTTTCATGTATGATTAAAATTAGGTTATGTATATTGAGGTTAGTTTTTTATTTATTTCTAATGTTTTATTACTAATGTTAGTGTTATTGTTAATTATTTGAACTGGCAAGAGAAAATTGTGTGAGTGTTTCACTCCAGATTTTTCTTATGTTTATCTATAGAATGAGATCCCAAGATATTGGCGTATAGTTTTGAATCACCCGGTATAGGCCCTTGGGCTAGCCCAGTCAGTCAGCTGGTAGAAATTCGCTATTATTTATTAAGTGAGACCGGTTGGGCAAGCAACTTTGGGGTCTTCTCGGTTTCCTGTATGCTAGTATCAAATCCTATTTCCCTGAAGGGTTGCACAATTCTCCCACTCCTGCGTTTAACTGCGTCAATCTCATTAGCAATATTCTTGCGTAATGTCAACTCCACTCCCATTTCACAATTATAGTCGCTTGAGTCACGAGTTTGCCCTTGTTTGCAACGAGGGGTAAAGGGGGAAAGCATCAGTGCGCATGCGCAACTGCTTTAATTTTAGTACGACAAACATAAAAACTTGTACTATACCCAGAGCATAATACACTATATCCTTTTGTAGGAACCTTTTGTAGGTTAACTGTACGAATATAACTGTTTGTTACCGTAAAAACAAATGTCCTTTTCTCGAAAACGTGGTCGAACTATTTACAGTGCTGAACGCATTGTAATAAAATGTTGTGAAGTTGAAGCTAAACAAAAATGTCTATCCGTGCTTCTTAACAAAAGCCGTGAGCGAGCGGTTAACTACTGTGATGTTTCTCTTTCCACAATTTAAAAAATAAAGAAGGAAATTAAGGATGTGAAGAAGCTATTCTTTAACAGTTTTGTTGACACCTGGTAAAAAAATTAAACGTTTAGGTAGATACAAGAGAGACTGATAATGAAAACGCCGGTGATAGCAATAGAAAAGAAGGCGATTCATTTGTAACTACAGTAAATCAAACATTTCTGGTCATTTAATTAAGCTTTAGGCATAATTACAGGTCATATATCTGTAGTGATAGGTATAAAGGTCTTAAGTCAAAAATTGTCGATTTTGAGTTAAGTGTACTACCCAGTTTAGAAAAAAATTCTCTTTAAATTGGTGCAAAGGGCTTAAGTGTAGCTAACTCCTGAAGTGAAGACAACATTTGTCTGGCTTTGTAAAAGTTTTCTCTTCGCGTAACGTTCGGTATAAAAGTCTTAATTGTAAATGATACCTTTACATTTAGTTTCTCAGTCTTTTTTAGTAGTACAAAAGGTCTTAAGTTGAGTTAAGACCTTTTTATAACAAAGTAGTTTATTTAGTTTCTCAGTCTTTTTTAGTTGCACAAAAGGTCTTAAGTTGAGTTAAGACCTTTATAACAAAAGTAGTTTATTTAGTTTCTCAGTCTTTTTTAGTTGCACAAAAGGTCTTAAGTTGAGTTAAGACCTTTATACCAAAAGTAGTTTATTTAGTTTCTCAGTCTTTTTAGTTGCACAAAAGGTCTTAAGTTGAGTTAAGACCTTTATACCAAAAGTAGTTTATTTAGTTTCTCAGTCTTTTTTAGTTGCACAAAAGGTCTTAAGTTGAGTTAAGACCTTTATACCAAAAGTAGTTTATTTAGTTTCTCAGTCTTTTTTAGTTGCACAAAAGGTCTTAAGTTGAGTTAAGACCTTTATACCAAAAGTAATGTATTTAGTTTCTCAGTCTTTTTTAGTTGCTCAAAAGGTCTTAAGTTGAGTTAAGACCTTTATAACAAAAGTAGTTTATCTAGTTTCTCAGTCTTTTTTAGTTGCACAAAAGGTCTTAAGTTGAGTTAAGACCTTTATACCAAAAGTAATTTATTTAGTTTCTCAGTCTTTTTTAGTTGCTCAAAAGGTCTTAAGTTGAGTTAAGACCTTTATAACAAAAGTAGTTTATCTAGTTTCTCAGTCTTTTTTAGTAGTACAAAATGTCTTAAGTTGAGTTAAGACCTTTATACCAAAAGTAATTTATTTAGTTTCTCAGTCTTTTTTAGTAGTACAAAAGGTCTTAAGTTGAGTTAAGACCTTTATACCAAAAGTAGTTTATTTAGTTTCTCAGTCTTTTTTAGTAGTACAAAAGGTCTTAAGTTGAGTTAAGACCTTTATACCAAAAGTAGTTTATTTAGTTTCTCAGTCTTTTTTTAGTTGCACAAAAGGTCTTAAGTTGAGTTAAGACCTTTATACCAAAAGTAGTTTACTATTTCACCAATATCAATGCTGAGATCACTGAAAAAAATCAACTTAAAATTGTCGAAATGACAAGAAACCAAAGGCAAACTCGTGATTTAAGTAACCGTAGTAAGAATTTACCAGTTCAAAAGGTATTAAGTTACACTGTAAACGGCAAAGGTCTTAAGTCGTGAATTGCCCCCCGAAAAAAGGCCCACAGTGTAGACGTAAACGGAATTTTTATTTTCGTTGTTAAGTAGAAAACAAAAGAAATGTATAACAAATTATAAAAACAATTTTTCGAAGAGACAATTACAAAAACTATCCTTAAATAATAAAAAATATATAAATTACACCATCTCAAATTTTCATTTGCTTTTCCTGAAAAATGACTATTTTCAAGTTAAGACCTTTATACTTATCACTACAGATATATTTCTTATAAATTTATGACGAAAACATTTTCCCGGAATAAACCACAGCTTACAAAATGTATGTAAAAACTGCAAGGTAGTGAAATGTACGAGTAGTGTCTCACTGTTGAGGTTGGCGGCACTGCAAATATATCATTTCCCTTCCTCACAGCCCACACACACACACACACACAAAAGGCAATCTCGTGACTTCGGTATCTATAGTAACTACACAGGCTGCTATGAATTTTCATCATCATCATCATCATCATCTCCTTTACGGATTAGGCCAATCGCCTGTTCCAACATCACACCATCTCTTTCTTGGACGCCCCAAACATCTCCTTCCTCGAGGGCGATACTTCAGCGCCTGAAGACTAGCTTTATCAGGTGACATCCTAAGTACATGTTCCTGCCACCTATTTCTGTACCTCCACATTTTATCAATGATTGTTTCGTCTCTCTTCAGTTCTTCTCGAATCGCGCTACTTCTAATGTGTTCTCTCCGGCTATATCCCTTCACAGATCTCAAAAATCTCATTTCAGCTGCCTCCAATCGACTTAAATCTCTCTTCTTTGGTGCCCAGGTCTCACTTCCATACAGTAAAATCGGCACCGCCATCGTAGAGCCTCAACTGTGTATCTTTCCTGGTTCGATTCTTAAAAGTCCTATTGATATAACCACAGACATGCTGAAACTTGCTTATTCTAGTGCTTATCTCTCTATCAACGTCATACGTTATATCAACTCCTAAATAAGTGAAGTGTGCTACCTGCTCCAACACTCTATCATTTAATACAATTTTTGACCTTATGGGGTCCTTCCCAATAAAAGCCATTATTTTGGTCTTACTAGCAGATACCGACATATTATACTCTTTACATATCTTGTCGAGCATATGAATAGACCTTTGCAGTTCATCTTCTCTTTCTTGGAGGATTAATTGGTCATCCGCGTACAACAACGTATTAAAGTAGAAACCTTCTCCTAACTCGATACCAGATCCAGCCCCCTGCTTCCATTTTCTACAAACATCATCGATGTAGATATTAAATAATGTTGGAGAGAGGTTACAACCTTGTCTAACTCCTTGATCAATCTTCTTAAATTCTGTGGTAGTATTGCCTACTTTTACTGCTATGGCTGTATCCTTGTATAGACTTACCACAATGTCAATTAGATGTTGCGGGTAACCTCTCTTTCCCATTATATACCATAACTTGGAGCGCCGTACTTTATCGAAAGCTTTCTCATAATCTATGAAAGCAATGTGTGTCTCTTTATTGAACTCCACTCTCCTCTCTATCACCTGCTTCAGCGGAAAAATTCCATCTATCGTAGTTCTGCCTCTACGGAATCCGTTTTGTTCATTTCCTAAAATAGTGTCTGCAATAGGAGCTAGTCTACCATTAATTATTCTTGCATAAACCTTATACATACTGTTTAAAAGGCTTATTCCTCTGTAGTTCTCGCATTGACTCCTGTCTCCCTTCTTAAAGATTGGGGCCACCAAGCACTGAGCCCATTCCTTTGGAACTGTAACCTGAGACCAACATTCATTTACTAGATGGAGTAGTCTTAATTCCAGCACAACGCCGCCGTACTTCAGCAGCTCTGCATTCACGCCATCAGGGCCACATGCCTTCCTACCCTTCAGTGCATTCATAGATTGTTTCAGTTCCTCATATGAAATTTCATCAATGCTTCTTCTATCCACTGGTTCATAGGTATAACAATATTCATGTTCCGTTCCACTCAAATCACTCCAGAGTGACCCAAAATACTTCAACCATCTATTTGAATCTATGATATTTAAACTTGCTCTATCTTTTACCTCAGCTCCTAGACTTCTCATTACTTTATACGCTAGACTTTGTCTCCCATGTCAAATATCAAATAGGCCTATTACTTAAATAAATTTATGCGCAAAATACTGCTCTTAACTACGCTAAGCTTATTAAAAACAAAAACCATGATACCATCAATAAAAATTTTATCCACAGTTGTTTTAAATTAGGATGTATCATTATAAGGCTGAAATATTCACACTTCAAAAACAAATAAATTGATTGTTAAGATACATTAATGTTCTTCACAATACACGATTACTACAGTTTATACGTACTGTTTTTTAGGGAGAAAAAGCAAGGATACCTATTAGTTTTTACAGTAATTTTTTTCTATATCGTGAATGTGTACGTTACAATCTGTTCAACTCGAAAACAATAAGTAATCGTATGGCCCAATGAGATGAGGCTATGTGTACGCCGCGTGTAAGTGTTAATTTAATATTTAATTATTTAATAACTTATTTAAGATTAAATACTAAATATAAATATATTTAATAATATAGATATTTATTCAATATTTAAGTTCAATATTTGTAGCCACTAATATCTTGAAGTTTTACGACATTTATTTGAAAAATAAAACTGTTTGGTAGTCAATTTCTGTAGTCTTATATTGGCTTCAATAACAAAAATATATATTAAAAAGGTTCGTAATATCATGTTATTTAATGTATGAACGAACAGCAATTCACAAAAATGTAGTTTGAATATAGAAAATGTGTTAAGGGTTGATGGCTTGAGCAGGTAGTCGAAGAAAAAGTTTGTCGGTAGAAAAGAGTAACAGAGAGAGAATGAGTGACCGCCGGGTGTATGACGTTGTCATGTCACAAAAGGCTATGTCACAACATTATTAACAAACAAAGATGGTATTATAGACCTAATCTGCAGACCCAATGACGTGCAGGCCCAACGTCCTGCTCCCATGTGGCGCTGGGTGGCAAGAGACGAGCCGGCTCTATTCGGCGCCCCCCACCAATAGTCACTGTAAACAGCGGCCACTTGACGTCACCAACACAAATGACACTATGCCTGTGGTGCCAGTCATTTGGTCGTCACGTCGATTGTGGTCGCTCAAAAATTGACATAATTATAACCTACGCGTTTCTATTATAGTATAAGTTTGTATTGGCATTAAAAAAGTCTACATATTATTTTGTAGCCTACAACTGCTGCAAGAATTTCATAGATAAGAAATCTGGTATATCCGGTCACAAGTACAGCGTGAGATGGAAACAATTTCAATCAGCTATATTTCCTAAACTGCATGTTATATTTTAATTCTATAAATTACATTTGAAAGAGGAAATAACAAAGTTATAAATAACGACACCAGAGCGCTCCAGCACCGCATTGTTGCCGTCAGCTGCGTACTGCGTCAGTTGTAAGCAAGATGGCTGCTATGGAACACAAGATTTTTTGCGTGCGTGAGTACAGTAGAACCGAGTCTGCAACTGCGGTGCAGCGTGCATTTCGGCTTAAGTTTAACGTTGAACCTCCAACGAGGAAGAGCATTTATCATTGGAATAAACAATTTGACGAAACTGGCTCTCTGTGTAAAGGTAAAAGTCCAGGCAGACCGAGGTCGTGTATCGGAGCAGAATGTGGAACGCGTTCGAACTAGCCTTGAGCGTAGCCCTATGAAATCAACCCGTAGAGTGAGTATGGAACTCGGACTACCGCAAACAACTGTCTGGCGTGTATTGAGGCGCCGATTATTGTACAAACCTTACCGTTTGCAAATGCTACAGGCTCTTCGCCGAGGCGATAAGATACGGCGTGTAGAATTTTGTGACCGTATGCTCCAACACATGGAAGATGAGTTGTTTCTGCCTCGAGTGATTTTTAGTGATGAAGCCACATTTCATCTAAGTTGGAAAGTTAACAGGCATAATGTTAGGATCTGGGGGCTACAAAATCCCCATGTAACAGTGTAACATGAGCGGGACAGCCCGAAAGTTAATGTTTTTTGCGCCTTGTCGCTGACAAAAGTTTATGGGCCTTTCTTTTTTGATGAGAATACGGTTACTGGGGAAACGTATCTTAGAATGCTACAAAACTGGCTCATTCCTCAAATGAATGAAGATTCAGGAGATTACATTTTCCAGCAGGACGGAGCTCCACCCCATTGGCATCGCAATGTTCGGCGTTTCCTAAATGAATCCATACGTCAACGATGGATAGGTCGCATGGCGAATGACGACTCTGCACTTCAGTTTTGGCCACCGAGGTCTCCAGATCTCACACCCTGTGACTTTTTCTTGTGGGGGTTCGTGAAAAGTGCAGTTTACATACCACCTCTTCCCACCAATTTAAATGAACTAAGGAATCGTATCACAGCTGCAGTCAACTCAGTGACCCAAGACATGCGTCAGAGAGTTTGGGATGAGTTCAGTTACCGTCTAGATGTTGTACGTGCAGCCGGAGGAGGACACATTGAACATCTATAAACTTTCATGTATGTAAATTAAAATTTAAAACTTTCTCTTTCAAAATGTAATTTACAGAATTAAAATATAACATGTAGTTCAGGAAATACAACTTATTGAAATTGTTTCCATCTTATTGAATCACTCTGTACAATGAAGATTACTTATTTTCATTATAATTAAAATTGATATATTTGTTAAAACTAGTGCAAAAATCCAGTAATACTTTTAAATTAAGAAATCATTATTTAATTTCATACGTAAACGTTTACTTAACATTTCGAAAATTTATCATAAATGAGTATTTAACGATTTTCTCATAATATATAAAAAGAACAATTGTTAGTAGACGCTTCATATCAGTAATTATCTGAACTATGGAATTTTTATCACTTAATCCTAAATATTCTTTATGACTGAAATGATTGAGCCCAAAGAAATAGGTTGATTTAGTATTATTTTATTAAACATTATTTTTCCTTTGTTTTCATACACTACATATCTGATATACCGGGTGAGCATAAAGTCTTGCCCTGATTATAAAAATTTATTGCAGAATAACTGTTTGACATAATAATTTAAATTTGATGCTGTTACATAGGTTAGTGTTTATAGTTTTTTTAAGATTACTTACATTAGTAAACTTCAACGTGTGCCCCCTTGGTAGCTCGGAGAATGTCGAAGCGGTATTCCAGTTCCCGCCAGGTGTTTTGTAACATGTGTTCTGTCACAGTACCCACAGTAGCTTGTATCCTAACCTTCAATTCGTCAACGTCAGCAACTGGTGTGGCGAAGACTCTATCCTTGATATAGCCCCAGAAAAAAAAGTCAAGGGGAGTAATGTCTGGAGATCGGGGTGGCCAGGATGTTGGACCATCCCTTCCAATCCACCGATCCGGAAATGTTTCATCCAGGAAATTACGCACTATCAAAGCCCAGTGGGGCGGTGCCCCATCTTGCTGGAAAATTATCCATGGTTGATATTCTTCTAACTGTGGTGCAATGAACTGTTGCAAAACATCTAAGTAAATGTTAGCGTTAATGGTGTTTTCCGTGAAGAAAAACGGCCCGAAAACCTGGCGGGAACTGGAATACCGCTTCGACATTCTCCGAGCTACCAAGGGGGCACACGTTGAAGTTTACTTATGTAAGTAATCTTAAAAAAACTATTAACACTAACCTATGTAACAGCATAAAATTTAAATTATTATGTCAAACAGTTATTCTGCAATAAATTTTTATAATCAGGGCAAGACTTTATGCTCACCCGGTACCTATAATGAACAGCAAAAACAAACACTCAGGTAAGTGTTATATATAATTTGTTTTGTTTTGGCTGTTCATTATATTTCATATAGTTAGTAAATAATTATATATATTTATTCTGTGAAATAATAATAATAATAATTTTTGATTAATTGATGGCCTCCACTCACCCCTTACAGCCATCCCAACCTCCATGAAGATAACTAACAGGGAAGCGAGGACGACCTACATGAGTAGAGCAAGTACAGCAACAGATAGAAATCCTTGAACGCTGCACTTACCCATCGGGACGTAAAAACATGGGACGTCAAAAGAAAACACTAACTCATATGTCTAAACTCACAAGTAAAAATGCGCAGGGATTGGCAATGATACCACACCTAAAGTGTGTAAAGAGAACAATGGTGAGAAGAAAAGAAACACTAACAAAAGACAAACAACCGAGCTAACAGCCAAGTAAAAAAACCAATTATCAAAGGAGGAGTCCAATATGACTTTATAACGCTGGTAGGCTACTCAGTTCACCTACCAACTCGTCATATGGCTGTCCCAACTGAATCAATCCATCCAACATTTAACAGTTTCCCTCTTAAACGTTGATATATTCTTGTTGAATATATCAACTCCGCAACCGTCAACAAAATTCATAATGTTTACGCATCTTGCCAGGGGAGATATCCACGTCTTTACCCCGTAATCCAAAAGCCTGTGCCCTCTGGAGTTCGCATATGGCACCCTGTACGCTACATGCGCAATATCGACACTGATAGCTCCATGAATTGCCTTGTATAAAAACATGGCATCTGCTATATCCCGCCTCTTATCCAATGTCATTATACCCACTTGGGTACACTCCTCTTCGTACTGATCACCCGCCTCACACATGCCACGCTGGCGCAAGTGATACAGCAACCTCTTCTGCACAGCTTCAATACGCTGGTCGGTGTATCTTCTATCATAGTTCCAAACAACTGAACAATACTCTAACACTGACCTGACATATGCTTGATAAAGCCGGAGCAACGTCTCAAGCCGCCGAAAACGACGTCCAACATAAAATACAATTCCTAAATTTCTCCTTGCTCTGGCAACTATTTTATTTACATGCGCTGTGAAGAGCAACTTGCCATCGAAGTGCACTCCCAAGTCACGTACGCTTTCGACACGGGATACAGCCATACCGTTAATGTAATAAGTATAGTTGACCTTTAAAGTCTTCCTCGAATACGTCATTACATTTGTCTTTTTAAAATTAAGAGGAAGATCATTGACAACAGCCCATTCATGAATACTGTTGACATCCTTCTGAAGCACTTTAAATTCATCAGCGGAATTAACTCTTGCGCACAGCTTCACATCATCGGCAAAAACAAAGATTTTTGAATTCAGGCCTTTTCCTATGTCGTTTATGAAAAGGATGAACAGCAGTGGACCAAGATTTGAACCTTGTGGGACCCCTGATGTGGCTACGAATTCACTGGATACCTCCCCAGCCACCTTGACCCGAAAAGTTCTGTTGGACAAATAAGAGCCGAGCCACCCAAGCATAGCACCCGTCACACCATAGCGCCTGAGTTTACCTAAAAGAATAGAGTGAGACACCGAGTCGAATGCCTTCATGAAATCAAAGTAAACGACGTCGACCTGCTTCTTATTTTCTACTTCTGGGGCGACAAAAGACAACATATCAACAAGATTTGAAGCTGTCGATCTCCCTGACATGAATCCATGCTGACTAGAATCGACATATCTACTCAAAGAAGCATATAAATACCGATATACCACCTTTTCGAAAACCTTAGCCGTTGAGTTCAGAACCGAAACTGGTCTATAATTAACAACTTCCTGTAGGTTGCCCTTCTTAGGAATAGGAGACACTAAAGCGCGCTTCCATGCCTCTGGAAATATACCAGTCCTTAGACTAAGATTAAATAGATATACAAGTACCGGCGCAATCAGGCCGGAAATTCCCTGAATTATTAAAGGAGGAATACCATCAACCCCTGCCGCAGATCTAGGCCTCAGCGACGCAATACATGACATGACGTCTCTCTCGGTGATGGTTGGGATATCAACACATGATATAGACTCTTCCCCCTCATCTGCATCACCTTCCTGAGCCGCACTCACCGGCCGGTAGACAGACTGGAAATACCTACCAAAGACCTCACACAACTCGCTGGCTTCGGTGATAGTCCGATCGCCTAGTTTAATAGGACGCACATCCCGTGATTCCCGAATGAAAGACTTTACGTATTTAAAGAGATTGGCCGGCTTAACATGCAATTCAGCCTCAATATTGCCAGCCCTGACAGCAGTATCTCGCCGAAGAATCTGCTTCACCTTCTTCCGGAGAGAAGAAAACTCCTCATAATACTTCGGTAACCCAGTCCTCTTAAATTTCTTGTGGATACTACTCTTGTGCTTCAAACAGCGTATTAACTCACACGAGAACCAGGTAGGATAATCTTTTAACTTTTCTCTTTTTATCGGTATATACTCGCTAATACAACCAGCCAAAATATCAGAGAATCCACCAACAGCTTCCTCCAAACCAGCCGACTCATAAACATAACGCCAATCAGCATTCTTTACACTATTATAAAATCCCACGTAATCTCCCCTAGCGTAATCATACATTCGTCCACTGCCTCCAACCTTAACAGCCTCGCCGATACTTGCTACAACACAAAGGGCATCATGACGAGGATCAGGATAGACAAGAAAATCAACCTCCCTCGTCACACTAACGTCCACATTGGAACAGACTAAATCAAGGACCGATTTCGCCTGAAGGGGCAGATGAAAATTGCACTGAGACAAACCATGATCGTCAAGAAAGTCGAAAAGAAGCTCAGCCTTCTTCTTCGCATAGAAATGTGCCCTCATATTCAATGTACGATCAGCCCATTCAACCCCAGGAACATTAAAGTCTCCCACAATAAGCACCCTAAAGTTCCTAAACTCCAACTTTTCGGCCAGGGCAACGAAATAGTCTTGAAATCTCTCTGGCGAGGAATCGGGAGGAAAGTAATGGTTGCCAACGAGCAAATTGACACCGTCTCGCGTCCTTATCTCAACCCAAACACATTCGGCAGCTAACTCCAAATCCTCTCTTCTGAAACTCTTAAACCGCTTACTAATCGCAGTAATGCATCCTCCCCCTCGAGTTTTACCCGAAGCAGAAACACATCTGTCAGCTCTATATGTCATCCAGTTATTTGGGAAATACTCCGCCATAATAGATTCTTCATTAAAAGCAGTTTCCGTTGCAGCAACAACGTCACACTTCGCTCCCGCCACAGATGCAAGAAATTCCTCAGATTTTGTACGTAAACCTCTTACATTCTGATAAACAACACGCAATTTCTCGCTATCCATTAATTTTTGACATCTTGAACCCCCTCCTGGTCTTTGTCAGCCTCCCTGAATATCTGATCAGGCCTCAAACGTCCGTAAAAAGGTAACACCAATATCCCTCTGGGCCATACCTCAGGAGCAATCACCCGTTCATATTCTTCAAATGGTACTTCAACGTGAAAAGAACTGTAACCCTCCTTCCTGGTATTGATCCTCGTGCATGTAACAGCCTGCACCCCGGATCCCTCCCTCAGGAGCTCCTCAACGTCAGACGCTTTGGCACTGGGGTCAAATCTTGTCACAAATAAAGGTTTCATCCGTGTCTTAACTAGATTAGTGTGCGCATTCCCACTACCAAAAATAGCTTTTTTGTTCACCTTAGAACCTTCAACAAAATGTTTTTTAGGGCGTTTCCGGGGCTCAATCCTCACCCACTCCTCTGATCGAGACTCATCCTGAGATACCTTCCCAATCGCTATCTGATCAGCAACCCCGATCACATCCTTTACTGCCTGATCATCAGGCACCTCACTGTCCTCATTTACAACAACCACCTTCGGTCTGTGCCGTTTAACCAGTTTTCTATTTACACCTGACTTCAAAACTGCACTAAACGCTGGCTGTGAATCTTCCTGCAAGACTTGGTTAGCCGGAGAGGAGACAGTCAATAATTCAACCTTTTCTCTAAGGATGGTATTCTCACTTCTGATTTCGTTTATTACTTCTGCCGAACCATCAATACGTCGTGACATTGCAGCCATCTGCTGCTCCAATCTGGAGATAACGGCAAACAATTCAGGCACTAGGTCCCTACAGCGACACACTATACTAACGCAAACGTCATCATCTTGATCTTCTGCAACTCTCTCTTTAACTACACCTTTATCTTTACCTAATCCAGACAACAAACCTGAACCTGACGAACCAGATCTAGCTGCAGAAACAGGGGTACCTTCACCTTTGGTTTTGCGGGAGCAAACAGTACAGTCATACTTACTTTCACCATTAACAATAAGAAATTCTAATAATTCTAATTCTAATAAGATTCTAATAAAAATTCTAATAATAATAATAATAATAATAATAAAAATAAAAACAACAACAACAACAACAACAATAATAATAATAATAATAATAATAAAAACAACAACAACAACAACAATAATAATAATAATAATAATAATAATATTCAAAGGAAGTCACGTTATATTACCCCTACTATTTTTTTAAGGTTTCCCAAGAACCGGGAACTTCGTCAACGATGGATTATAGCTACAAAAAGAAAACTATTCAATCCTTCGAGCACTTCTAGCCTTTGTAGTGAACACTTTGAAGAAAGTACATTTGAAACAGTTGGTTTGCGGGTAAGATTAAAAAAGGATGCGGTGCCTACATTATTTTAATTTCCACCCCACTTGATAACAGAGCCACCGAAAACGAAGAAGAAACATTTAAAAAGTACCATTTTAAGTCGTAAATATTAATTTCAGCAATACAAATTAAGAATTCGTATTAAAAGACAAACAAATGTAAAACAAAACGTCAGCGGCCCAAGTGTAAATGAAGCTGGGCCGACGCACCACTGACTAATGGTGGGGGGTTCTGACAGGGGCCGGCTCGCTCGCATTGCACTCCACTGGGCTCAGCATTCCATTAGATACAGTTCTATGGTAACAACAAACAGAAAATTGCTAATTACCGCTAAACCATGCGTTATACAAAACAATCTTTGAAATAAAAGTTAATGGAATATAAATTCTCTACAACTTTTATTAAGTACTATTTTGCGCTTAAATGCATATTAAAGCCGCAATCTTAAAGGTACTGTTTTTACGAGAAAACAGCCTTTCCATGAATTTCTGCAGACATGGCGCCTACTCTTTTCTGTAGAGCATTAAAAATGTAGTAAATGAGGCGATTTTTAAAAAAATCGTATGAGCCGTTTTTATTAGAAAATTACAAAAATATGAAAAATGATACAAATAAAAAATACTTCCTGCTGATCGATTGTGACGAAAATGTTCCTGTCGGGTCTGGTAGTAGTATCTAACTCAAGTTTTAAGTTTTAAGTTTGTACGATGCTCCGTTCTTGAGATATTCAGTTAACACACACACACACACACAAACACACACACACACACACACACACACACACACACACACACACACACACATCAATCGCTAAAAACATGTTTTTTGGGTTCAGGGGATTTGAAAACGTGTAGATCCGGTGAAAACTCGATTTCGAAAAATCGCCATGAAAACAATACTTTCCTTTCTATATATTCATACTTATTCATACTATGGCAAGAGAAAGTAAAAAATAAAATCTGGTGTGAAACACTCACACAACTTTCTCTTGCCAATGCAAATAATTAACAATAAACCTAACATTAGTAATAAAACATTAGAAATAAACAACGAACTAACCTCAATAAACATAACCTAAATTTAATCATATAATATGAAAGACGCAAAATGAAAATCAACCTCAGTTTGGCTTAAAAATACGGAAAATCGCGCTTTCACGCTAAAGTACTCTCTGTAGAGAAAAATGCTAGGAATAAAAGTTGTAGATTTTTTAATTTTCTATAAATTTGATTATATACATTTTTGTCGTAAAATGCATTTGAAGGCTGAAATCTTAAAATAAAGATTTTTCACACGTTTTCGTGAGAAAAAAACAGAAAATTGCTAACTGCAGCTAAACTAAGCGTTATACAAAAACATTTATGATATAAATTTCTGCGATAAAATGCATATTAAAGCCGCGATCTCCAAAAAACAATGGTTTTACGTGAAAACAGCCTCACCGAGAATTTCAGCAAACACGGCGCCTACACTATCTTGTAGAGCATACAAAATTTAGTAAACCAGGCGATTTTTAAAAAAATCGTAGGACAGTTTTTGAGAGAATCAATAAAAAAGTGAAAAATTACACGAATAAACTACTACTTCCGGTTGACCGATTTTGATGAAAATGTTCGTGTCGGGTTCGGTAGTTGTATGTAACTTAAGTTTCAAGTTTCAAGTTCGTACGATGTTCCGTTCTTGAGATATTCTGTTCGCGCGCGCGCGCGTGCACACACACACACACACACACACACAGACCAATCGTTAAAAACACGTTTTTTGGGTTCAGGGGGTCTAAAAACGTGTAGATCCGATGAAAACTCGATTTCTTAAAATCGACATGAAAACAATACTTCCCTTCCTATATAGGCTATTCAAATAGGCAAGAGAAAGTGTAATACGTAAAAAAATGTATAAAATCAATCTAGGCCTACTACATAAAAAAAAATCAAAATAAAATATATTTCTAGTTCTAAATCAGTATTAAATTTTATTTGAAAAATATTCTAACTTATTATTTATTAATCCCTGGAGGAACCAACAATTTTGAATCAAATTTGAATTATTGATCCATTTTGATCACGCAATGCTCTCATTCTATTTTCTGACACGATTTTATAGTTTATTTGTTTCTCTTATCTAATTTTAGGTTTTGTATTGTAAATAACAATACAGTTTGAAAATTCTTTTAATTATTAATGATTTTATTTCAAGAAGTTTTAAAATAAATTTTTATTATTTTTACGTTAGTCGGGTTTACGGAATATCAAGGTAACAATTTCAGATAACACTATACAGAGTGATTTTCTAGTCGTGTAACCGAGTTGTTAATGTCTAGGAATTTTTTTCTAAAAAATGAAAAGTTTGTTTTGTGACACAAAGTTGGTGGCCCTACCCGACCGGTATAGATACAGCAGTGTGAGTTGATTCTCCTTGACTGTGTAAAATTTTGTGCCGTTTCCGGTCGTGTTACGAACAGAATATTTTTTAAGGTGAGACTGTATGAAAATTTCGAATTCCGGTATTTTATTTTTTTCAATAGTTCAGACCGAAATCAACCGCACAAACATTAGATTACGTGAAAAAAATTAGTAAAATGAAAAAATTAACTTTTTAGGAGGTTTACCCAGAAAGATTATCGTGTCACCAAGAACGAATTTTTTTCATAATTTTATACCAATCGTTTTAGAGCAAAGGGAATTTTAGTTTTTTTTAAATATCTACATTACTGTTACTGCATTACTGTTTTTAATTCTCTCAGCTGTTGGTTCAGCTTTCTAACCAAATGTTGATAGGAAATTCACATGTTTGTGTACATATTGTTTTTTGTGCCTTTTTGTGTTTTTGTCCGTTTCCGTAAATTTAGATTTTTAATATTTAGGTAAATTTTTCTCGGAAACCATTAAACATAACAGGCTGCCGTCTCACCTAGCGGGTTCGCTTTTGTTATCATTTTAAGTAATTCCGGAGGGACACCGCCTGTTGGATATCATGTTATTGCTATTATATCAGTTAGCCCTCAGAACTCTTTTCTTTATAAACATTACTTTGTATAATGCTTAGTTAAGCGGTAATTAATGATTTTGTTTGTTTCATAAAAATCTAAAAAAATGTATTTTTAGATTTCGGGTTTAGTATGTCTTTTACGAGAAAAATGTGTATAATTTATACACCACGGGCCGGCCCGTGGTGTAGTGGTCAGCGCAACTGGCTACTATGCCGGGGTCCCGGGTTCGATTCCCGGTCAGGTCTGGCATTTTTTCATCTTTAAATCACCACATAAATCATTACCTACGAACAAGCCCAAGGCTTATGTAGGCATCATCACTCAAAAAAAAAAATTAAATTTATAGGAAATTAAAAACTCTACAACTTTTACGAGAAAGGCACTCGAGGACAGGTTCAAACAGTTGTACAGACTTCTTTCACGCAAATCAAAGTTACCAACTAGGCTACGTCCAAATCAACCATCCCTTCACAACTCCCTTCTTTCTGCCTTCGACCAATATGGAGCTATGCCAGTCAGCTTTACTGCTGTGCAAAACCATCGGTATTAGCAAAAATTCAGCGTTTCCAATCAAAGCTTTTACGGAGGATAGTTAAAGCCCCATATTATGTAACCAATAGAACGCTACACTCAGGCCTAAACGTACCCTACACAAATGACGTTTTCTTAAAACTATGTACAAAATTTAGGAAGAAACTCGTGAACCACCGTAACCCATTGATCTGAAATCTGGCTACGCAGACTCTCCCAATCAATCCAAAAAACCGTCTGAAACTTCAATGGAGCCGGGACCTCATCAATTAACGTAGGACTGTAATTGACTATCCATTACTATGTTCCAAATGCTGCACTTGATGCTGCACTTATCTATTCACGTCGGAGTTCTCTCACTGGACTCTCTCTCCACTCACGTTTGTATACCATGTTAATTTTTCCCAAATTGTGTGTTATCACATTCTCTGATTGTTATCAACAGATTGTGAATTTCCTAAAAAAAGATAAAAAAACAACTTTTATTTATGAGCATTTTTCTCTACAGAGCCTAAAGAGTTTAGCGTCAAAGAATGATTTTCCGTAGACTATTATTAAGCCAAACTAAGGTTGATTTTCATTTTGCATCATTCACTCATGATTAAAATAAGATTATGTTCTTTTATTTATTTTTAATGTTTTATTACTAACTAGCTAATGTACCCGTTCTTCGAACGGTGTTCTTGGTGCTGTGGACGGTCTGTTGGTGTACCGAGTTCGATCCCTGTCAGGTCCGATGTTCTTCAATTATTCATTGTCATCAACTCGTACCTCCTTTCAACGTCAGCATTATTATTGATGGAAAAAAATAGTTTGACGTAAAATAAAAGCGAGATCTTAGTATATTTAAATTAAGGTACGCAAAGCTTTATTATTTTTATAATAAATGAAAAACAAATCACAATAGGAACACCACGATGGTTAACTAACAAACTATTAAGAATACTGATTCGTTTTTGACAATGTGACCGCGAATGGGTGTATAGGATACTGGTGGAATGGGTAGCTAGGTAACTGACTGAATGAATACGGGTTTTCTGGCGCGTAGGCTTATGTTTATTGTTCTGTTTATTCTGAATGTTAATATTCTAAAAAAAATTATGTTTATCATTATGTATAAGCCGTAACATACAAACAGACAAAAATTCAGCTGAACATATTTTCGGTGTTTACTTGATAGATTTGACATAGAAACAAAATTTGGGCCATTTTGAAAAATGTACAGACAAAATCACAATTTTATTTATATAGATGTAAGGTTATATTGTTCATTATTTTCATTAGCCGGTCGCATTGGCGTAGTTGGTAACGTGCTTGCCTCCCATCATGCGGCATTGGGTTCAAATCCCATTCAGTCACGACATATTTTCATACGTTACAAAAAATCATTTCATCCTTCACCGTCTGCATTAGCAGAAATTGCAAAACAGTCGAACGTTAAACCAAAAGTTCATTATTTTCATTGGCAAGAGAAATTTGTGTAAGTGTTTCACATCAGATTTTTTTTATGTTACAGAGAAATGGAGTACACAAAGAAAGTAAAAGAATTTTTGAATAAAGTAGGATATAAAATACACAAACCGTACGGGACAAGATTACGAGGGAAATTATATATAATATTATCAATGTATTCATGTATTCAAATAATATACGCGATGATAATAAATTGGGATAATTTACAAAAAAGATTTTTAGCTATTGAACATTTAACAATAACATTGGGAACAACTTTAGTATTATTCGAATATGCATTACGACCATCAAACGTACATAATTTACTAAAATTAATAGAGGAAAGTTATTTCAAATATAATAATATAATTGATAATTTTAATGAAAGTGAAATTTTGATTAATAAAACTATTAGAGAGATCAATTCTTCGTCACGTATTTTAAGATTGGCAGTAACTATTGATGTAGCAACTCTAACATTTTCACCGATTGTTCTTATATTACATAAAATACTAATGGGTTCTGATAATAAATTTTCAATTCAGGATTTACCTTTGCCATTATCAAATGGATATCGATATACAAATCTAATTACATATTTTTTAATATATTTAACTCAAATAATATATTATTTCGGTATATTGATGTTTTCGTATAGTTTTTATTCATCTTGTACGTTTTCCATTCAAAGATTAGTATCTGATGCTAAATTATTTACAATTAATTTCAATCATTTTCATCAATCGATTAAAAGGAATTATTATCAAAGTAAATTAAATGATGATAAAATTGATTTAAAACCAATTTTTAAACAATTTGTTTTGCATCACCAACTTATCTATAAGTAAGTATATATGTAAGTAAATATTATTTTATTAAACATTATTTTCCTTATCTTGTCTAGTCGAGTGCAACCTTTAACCGCTCGTAAAAACCTCATCTCAGCAGCTCGTATCCGAGACTCAGTTCTCTTCATAGATACCCATGTCTCGCTATCGTATGCTATTAGCGGTACTGCCATTGCTCTATAAAATTTCAGTTGGGTATCATGTCTTGTTCTCCTACCCAAGGCTCTCCTTATACTACCACAAACAGAACTGAATCTCGCTATTTTTTCACCAACATCATCATTTACATCAAATGAAATGTGGCATCCCAAGTAACTGAAACTTCTTACTCGATCCAATGTGTGGTTGTCAAGCACAATTTTCGATCTAACTGGCCACTTCCCTCTGAATGCCATTATCTTGGACTTTTGGGGTGAGATCTTCATGCCAAAGTCTGCTCCAATTTTGTTAAGTTTGAATATTCCATATTGTAGTTTCTCTTCTGTGTCGAAAATGATTACAGTGTCGTCTGCATAAAGTAAAGAGTTTACAAAGGCATTATTGGAAAGTTCAATGCCTGAGTCAACATATCGATTCCAAATATCTAGAATCTCGTCTGTATTGATGTATGCCCCCGCAATTGCAGCAACGAGATGTTTGGGATATCCTTTTTTGAGCATTATATCCCACAATTGGGCTCTTGAAACATTATCGAATGCTTTCTGCCAATCTATAAAAGCCATGTGAGTTTCGCAATTGTATTCACGATTCTTCTCAATAATCTGTTTTAATGTGAAAACAGCATCCATACATGACCGACCTCGGCGAAATCCCATTTGTTCTTCTCCTATCAACGTCTCGGCAATAACTCATAAGCGCCTGTTTAGTATGGCAGCATATAACTTGTATGCAATGTTCAGAAGGCTTATTCCACGATAGTTCTCTGGATTAGTTCTATCTTTTTTCTTGTGAATGGACACAACTTTAGATGTTCCCCACTCTGCAGGTACTCTATGGTTCTTCCATACTGGCCGGCCGCGTTGGCGATGTTAGTAACGTGCTCGCCTCTCATCACGCGGTCTTGGGTTCGAATCCCACTCGGGCATGGCATTTTTTCATACGTTACAAAAAATTCATTTCATCCTTCACCGTCTGCATTAGCAGCAATTTGCAAAACAGTCGGACGTTAAACCAAAAAAAAAAAAAAAAAAAATCTTCCATACTGAGTATTTTGAAAAAAAGTCGTGATAACTGGTCGTGTCATCTACTCCGAATGTCACCCAATAGACTTCCATTGCAGGGATGGGAGTACAAACCTATAGGAAAACGAGATGTGGGAAGGCCGAGGAAAAAATGGATGCCGGAACAGGCCAATAGAGCCTAATCCTTGTAAGATGATGATGATTATTTTTCCTTTGTTTGCACCACTTTATATTGTAATATTTTACAGAATGATGAATTGTCTCTTTACCTTCTATAAAATATTAAAATCTGCTTTTTATCTTATTTTCTAATTTTTATTCAAATAAAATTTTATTCTGTTGTATTGTAAAATCAAGTAAAACATTTTTTCTTTCTTTAATTGTATTTCATAATTTTTTTAGGCTTTACATTTACTTTATTGCAATCGCGGTCAAGTAGGCTTTGGAATGTCATGATGTTTCATTAACACATCCGTTACTTGCGTCCCTTCCCCCTCGCGCAATGCCTCTACATATTGTTCATATTTTTCCCGTTAGAAAAATTCCAACACGTGTAACTCGCTCGCCGTTTGTTTAATTTCTCGGGGAGTGAGGAAGACTTCCTGTTTTGCACTTGTACGTATCTTTTCTTGTCTCGTGCCAACTTTCCTCGAAGCAACACTTGTTTTTATCCAGGTAACAATAATTTTATCATGATTCGTTACAAATTCGTAAAGTTCAAACCCATTTATAAATTTTGAAAATAAATTGTTTGGTGGAAACTATGGGATAATTATTTAAACAAGTAAATATATATATTTAAAATTTTTATTTTTTTTATATTATGTAAATTATAAATTCCAAAGGGAATTTGTACGCATGTCTTTCCACGTGGCGTCAAATTTTTACATCTTTCTAAGGGATCCAGCTTCACCCAAAAGTTTTCAGTCAAAATTTCGTTAAACTTAAATTTATATGTTTCAATTATCTTTTCCCGTAAAAATTCCCAGTTATATTTGTTCCGTTTATATTTTCTTCATTAATATTCATTCAAAGTAATCTACCCTATTTGTTTTGTACCTTCGTTATTTTGCTCCAATTTATCAATGTCCGTAATTTATATTCTTCGTTGAAGCACATTGTTTTGAATTAAAACCCTATTTTCGTTTAAAATTTTCATGTTTCCCCACAAAATAAATGTGCCGTGTTTTATTTCATTTCTTTTGCAGTAGATTTTCTATCATACATGTGTACAAAATTTTTCCCTTGCTAAAATTTGTGTTTAATATAATATATATTTTTTTAATTCAGTTTAAGTATACTAATAATAAATTTTAATTTGGTATTTAATCAGGGTAACCTAGGACCTAAGTTATGGCGTTCGAGACCCGTGAAGTTTTTTTTTTTATTTCAATTTTATATCACTAATGTAGATCTTTTTTTACTTCACGACTATATTTTTTTTATAAGTTTTTTCTTTATCTTACATGGAGAAAATCCATTTCTGGAGGCGCTCCATATCAGTTTTTTTATTTTTACCATATTGGGAATCTCTATTGTCTTTTTTTTAGCCAATAGAGTTTTTCCCTCTTTTCAGCTTAAGCCTGGCTGAGGCTAAATTTCGGTCAAAAAGTTTCCTTAAATACTTTTTTACATAATGTGTCTGCCTAAGAATCGATGGAGGGGCGATTTTTCCCAGTAAAGAACTCAGGTAGATTTGTTTAAAGATA
This sequence comes from Catonia carolina, assembly GCA_035578175.1. NCBI lineage: Eukaryota > Metazoa > Arthropoda > Insecta > Hemiptera > Achilidae > Catonia > Catonia carolina. The sequence continues at coordinate 1,517,128 of JAQMRL010000040.1, forward strand.
TTCTCATTCGTTATTTTTTTTTGCATTTTTAGATAAAAGTTTTGTACAAAATTCTTGCCGATTAGTTAAAGGTAATTGTTTTTTTTCCAAATTTTTCATTTATTTGTTAATTTCCAATTTTTATTCAAAATTTCCTTTATTTTTTTAGTATTTTTCCCTAGATTTAAATTCTTATAAAAATATAAATTAATAAAAGTTTAGTTGTATCTTTTTTTTTGTAAATTCAGATTTTTTTAAATTATTAAATTCTTGTGAAACCGCGTGGCTATCGATTTTTAGACGGAGACTTAAGAGATAATTTTATTTGGTATAAAAATATGTTTTGTTCATATATAATTTTTTTTAAGTTTAATTTGGTATTTTTTTTAAAACGATAAATTATAAGTATCTATAACACACTAATTCTTTTTTTGATATTTTTTAAATATGTCTCTTGCACTCATGAAAGAGAACTTAACGTTTTTTTTTGTTATTTTGTAAAGATGAATTGCTTGTTTACAAAAGTTCTGTTTATTTTGTTTGACATATTTCTTCAATATGTTTTGGAATAAAGTAGTTTGTTTTAAATCCATTTTCGTTGTCAGATTGTAATTTATTTTTCTATGTATTGAACCGGCACAGATTTTCTCTAAATCTCACCCTCGCAGTATTTAAAGCGAAACTTGACTATCATTTGAGCTACGTTAGTTGTTTTTCACTGGGGTTGCCACAACCCCTGGGTCCAGTTTCAGGTTCTGGTTGGATTCAAAAAACGTGGATGGTGGACGCCCCCATTTTTTTAAAGTTCCAGCGTCTTCGTGGGGTGAGCCGTTTCTCCCTTTTTTATTCGTTTTTTGGGTGGGCCACTTTTGGAATTTTCCCGGTGGAGAATTACAACAGTGTTTCGTCCGCTCCGAAGTCTGGTGAAGGGGAGAACTCGGTTTTTTGCCGCGGGGCGTTGTAACTGAAAAATTTTATTTTCTTTTAAATAAAATTTGTTAGTGTCGTTTCGACACACACGCTATAGCTTACAAAGATCGGTGCAATTCGCCGTGCTTTGTGTTACAACATCATAACACTACAAGATTGGTGGAGACTCTGTCTTTTCACTACATAACACTACTAGATTGGCTTAGGCACCTTGTGTCCACAACGGCTTTACAATATATGATATATATAATGAACAGCCAAAACAAAACTAATTATATTATAACACTCACCTCAGAGTATTACATTCATTCGAGATCTTTCGTCTCTCTCGGAGATATGTATATTTATATCTTCTTCTTCAGGTGCCTTCTCCATTACGGAGGTTGGTTATCATCATGGTCAGTCGTACCTTGTCCACTGCTGCTCTGAAAAGGTCATGCGGCGACCACCACTTAAACGCTTCTCTCACGTTTATTAACCAGGATATTCTTCTGCGTCTAACCGAGCGTTTACCAACGAGTTTCCCTTGAATTATGAGATGCAGAATCTCTTCCCCCCTCATGATGTATCCAATGAATGTCAGTTTTCTTATCTTTATGCTCTGCAGGATTTCCAGCTCTTTCTCCATTCTTCTGAGGACCTCCATATTTGTGACCCTGTCCGTCCACTATATATCCGTCCAATATATATATTTATATATCAATATATATAATAAAATAATAAATATATATAATAATTTAATAAACTATAAATAATATATAATAATTTATATATTAATGAACAGCCAGACAGACTTTGATAACGACAAATTATTTCAAACTGTTACAAAGTCGCGATAAGAAATACAACTAGGAACAAATGATTATACCGTCATTCAGCCGGATAATCGCACACGACATGGTTGGAAAAATAGTAAATAATTGACGTGGTCTTCGACCATATTTATTGTAATGTTATATGTGTTTAGTGTTTAGTATACATTTCTGAGGATGTCTCCGAGAGAGACGAAAAATTTCCAATGAATGTAATATTCTGAGGTGAGTGTTATACATAATTAGTTTTGCTTGGACTGTTCGTTATATATCATATATGTTAGTAATTATTATATAAGGAAATAGAAGTACGTGGCTATTAAATAACAAGATTGACGTTATAAAAAAAATTATTTTTATTTTATACATAATCACTTATTGTCACCTTCAATATTCACTCCTTCTCTATCCCTACAACGCTCCATGCAAATTTTCCATTGTTGGAAACGGTGTTGGAAGTCATCTTCTGTCAGCTCCTTCAGAACAAGTGCCGCTTTCTCTTTTACAGCTTCCACAGACTCAAATCTTGTTTGTCCCTTTTAATGCAGATTTCACCTTAGAGAACAGGTAGAAGTCACATGGTGCAAGATCTGGTGAATAAGGTGGATGTTCTAACACCCAGATGCTGTACTTGGCTAGGAACCTCTTGACAGATAACGCGGAATGAGCTGGCGCATTGTCTTGGTGGAGAACCCATGATTTGTCCTTCCACATTTCAGGGCGTTTATTCCTTACTCTTTTACGTAGTTTAGAAAGTACGTCAAAGTAGTAATATTGATTAATTGTTTGACCTTCAGGAACCCAGTGAAGATACAAATCCCATGGATATAAAAAAAAACAATCATCATTGCTTTAAATATTGACTTGCTCATTCGAGCTTTTTTGGCTCTCGGTGAAGTTCAGCTCTTCCAGTGCATGGATTGGCGCTTCGTTTCCGGATCATAAGTAAAAAACCAAATTTTATCACATGTCGCTGTAAATGAGAAAGCGGCACGTGTCCTGAAGGAGCTGACAGAAGATGACTTCCAGCACTTTTTCCAACAATGGAAAATTCGCATGGAGCGTTGTAGGTACAGAGAAGGAGTGTATATTGAACATGACAATAAGTGATTATGTTTAAAATTTAAAAACAAACTTTTTACAACGTCAGTCTCGTTATTTAATAGCCACATCTCGTATTTAAAAAACTTTGTATTTTGCCTTATACTGCTTTCAAAATCCTTCTTACAAGTACTTTCGTGGTGTGCACCGTTTCTTCAGGTAATGATAATATAGTAGAGTGTCAATAATCCGGATTAATTGGGACCGGACGCCATCCGGATTATTGAAACACCCGATAAAATTGCCAGTAGACCTCTTCAAAGTAAGAAAAGTACAGTAGCTAAATTTGACTATATTTTACATGATTTGTTAGCAGAAATGTGAAGCGGGTAAGTAAAACTACGAAATATGTTGTTATGTATAAAGAACTAATTTTTATTTAACGAAATTTGTAATTGTACATAAGAGTGACAACTAAGCAACACGCGATTCGAGCGTATCTCTTACTCATCACGCACGACGAGCCGTTCACACATATTGGACACTTTTAACCTACGATAAATTAATTCCCATTTTTCGCCAGAATTGAATCCGGATTTTCGACGTTCCGGATTTTGGACGTCCGAATTATTGACGCTCTACTGTAAAAGTTTTAGATTATTTTATGAATATTAGGAGCAGTATAAGGTGAATTACAAAGTTTTTTACAAATAAATAAAAAACAAAATGTTAATTTGGATTCTACTGCTATGATTCTAGCTAATAACTTAAATAATTGTGTTACTTTCTCTTGCCTATATGAATATGAATATATTGGAAGGAAAGTATTGTTTTCATGTTGATTTTACGAAATCGAGTTTTCACCGGATCTACACATTTTCAGATCCCCTAAACCCACACAAACATGTTTTTAGTGATTGATCTGTGTGTGTGTGTGTGTGTGTGTGCGCGCGCGCGTGCGCGCGTGCGTGCGTGCGTGCGTGTGCGTGTATATGTGTGTGTGTGTGTGTACGAGCACGCGCGCGTGTATTAACAGAATATCTCATGAACGGAATATCGTACGAACTTGAAATTTCAGTTAGATACTACTACCGGACCCAAAATTTAGTAAAAGTTTTGTTTTTGAAAAAAAAGCGTATTTTTTCAAATACCTTTTCATTGTTTAACAACCATTTCACGGATTAACATAATATACGGCAGGTTGTTCTATAACAATTTTATGAAAAACGATGATGCAATAAAATTTAACAGAAAATGATTACTTTTTAATTTACGAGGCATTTTCATAAATAAATTTTGTAAAATCGCGAAACACAACTAAAAAAGTCACCATGCCAAAAACTTTTTGGCCTTTAAAGATAACTGTACACATGTAGGAAATGAAATAAAGAGAAAATTTTCAATTAATTTTAGTGAACGAATTATTTAAATTGTATGTAATTTCCGGCAAGTTTCTTAAAACAAAATTAGATATGTTTTTTGAAATGGTTTTACAATCCGCATATTGCTCCTCTTTGCCGGAGGCCATCAAGTTACAGACAGACAGTATAGATACCGAAGTCACGAGATTGCCTTTTCCGTATGGATTGTGTAGTATAAAGATGTTGGTGCCTCCACCATTTTGTAGGGTGAAAAGATGTAAAAAAAAAGCACGGCGACTTACACTAATTGTGTAAGGTGTTTTGCAGAGATAATGCGGGGGCTTTCCACCATCCAATTTTAGAATCCAACCAGAAACTGAAATTGAATTCAGGGATTAATTGGCAACCCAGCGATTCAATTAACGTAGCTCAATTGATGGTAAAAACTCGCTTTTAGTACTGCGAAGGTTTGGTTAAAGAACCACACAGGTCTAGACGCAATGACATTTGACACAGAAAGAAAATAATAAAAAAATTAATGAGCAGCTAAAATAATTTATTAATGAATAACTAAAAACTAAATAAAATAAATAAAATTATGATTTTTAAGTAAAACGGTTAATTCATTTAAAATTTGAAAAAATAATTAGTTAAATAACAATACAGTTTTTAAAAAAAAATTGGAATAAATTAATTTTAACAAAACTTGATTTAACGATAGAAAAATACTTAATATGAATATAATAAATTAATAGGAATATTTAAGAAAAACTATTTTTAAAGTCCTTGGACTGAAACGGGGGAAAAAAATCTCTTGGGAAGAGTTTAATAAATGATTTAAGGTGAAGAAAAATAAATACAGTAATGGATTTATTTTTCGGGGAAAAACTAAATAAAATTTAGACATTAAAAAAATGAATTGCAAGATGAAATTTAGTAAAAGAATTACTTAGAAAAATTTAAGTAACTCAGTGGTCGTTGAACAAGAGTTTAAAAGCAAATTTGTCATATTTAAGATTTAAAAATTTAAAAGAAGAAAAATATACTGAATTTAATAAAGTTTTTTTTTTTTTTTTACTTAAAATTAATAAAACATTTTAAAGAGATTTATTTAGTCTATAAATAGGATATTTAAAACACCATAATAATATTAAGAAACATTATGATTTAAATTAAAAAAAATAGATTTAAAAAAAATTGTTTAAGTTAAAACCTGAAAAATTATTAAACATGGTACTTAAATTTAAATTTAGGTAATTTTCCCATATTGGGGAAGAAAAATAATTTACCTGTAAAATTTGATGTTATCGGTTCGACATCCTGTCCAAGACAAAGCGTAAAAACTCAACGCACACAAACGTAAAAAAAAGGTCATTCCCCTAACGATCACAAATGGAAGCGTTCGAGGCGGCGAAAAATGCCGATACATCGGAAATACTAAGAATTTAAAGGAGGAAAATTATATGGAAAATAAAACGACGGTAACAGTGGGAGTGAGAGAGAGAATCAAACGTGTAAGATAGAAAGAGAGAGAGATACAAATTACACGTGTGAGTAACTGAACAATAAAGATGTAACGACAAAAATGAAATCGGACACCGGACGTGAGCCTAAGAATTAAAAACGTAAATTTAAATACGGAATAAAATCTAGTGAAATAAAACCAACTGGAAATAAATGAATAAAATAATTAGATTCAATGAAGAAAAATACATAACCCTTAAAATAAAATAAATCCGGCACAAAAATCAGAAAAACGGGATTGTAAATGAATTGAGAAGATTTTGGAGACAAAATCTTAGAAATTCATTACACTCCCCCCCTTAGGAAGAAAAAAAAAGAAGAAAACTAGATCTGAAGAAATCAAAGGTAGTGGCGTTGATGACAAGAAGAAAAATATCTCGTTTTCTGCAGAAAATGGTCAAGCAATCTTTACATTCAATGAACGTTGATAAAATAGCATATAATTAAATTGATATGATTATGTGTTTGTTTAAAATTTGATATAAATTACTCTATCATATAGTATTAATTAATTTGAATCATAATCATATATCATTAATTTTATTTTGTAAGTATAACTGGTGTGTTTGTATATATTTTTTTTAAAGAATTGAATCAAGTCTTAATTTATTAGAATAGATTGTTTGTTACTTGATTATTTGTTAGTTTGATTGCAAAAATTACTAAAAAATTTTCCTGAAAATTTAATGTAATTTAATGTAATTTAATGTAATTTCATGTAATTTAATGTAATTTAATGTAATTAATTGTAATTTCATGTAATTGAATTTGAAATTAGTGTATGAATTTTAAAATGTATGTGTTATTATACCTAAACATATATACATAAACATAATAGTAAAATAAATTTGATTAACAATAGCACCCCAAGGGTTTGGTGTTAGGGTAGGTGTAAGAGAATTTTAAGGGCAGGAATTAATAAAATGTATGGAATAGTTGGGATGGAAAAATGTATGTTAGAGGAATTATCGGTAATTGGTAAAAAGAAAAATTAGGAATAATATCAATTGGACGATGACTAATTTGTATTAGGAAAGCTATGGGAAAGAAAGGAATTGTACTGAACATGTGACCTCTTGTAGATGGACATCAAAATGGCTGAATTGTAGTTGAAGATGGAAAATTGTTCAAGTTCTTGAAATTTCTCTAGTTGGAAGGTTGTATTATCGATCCAGTTTGTAATGTTGGAAGTTTATATTCTTGAACGGGATATGTGATGAGTCCGTAAGCAGAAAGTGTCGGTATGTTCTCATAACAGCTGTATGTTGTTTATTTTAAATGTTAATACATTTGGCTTTGATGTACAGGAACAACCAATGTATTGTAAATTTGAAGTCGAAGTGGTAATTCTTGAAGATCTGGTAATAGAAGTTCTTTAGGTAAAATCTTTGTTGAAATGTGTTGTGAAAAATAGTGTTCTTGAATTTGTTGTAACGACGTTTTTAAATTGATACGAGAATACGATAAATAAAATACAAGAAATTCTTCATGATGGAAAAGATTGCGAGTTCTTCTGCGTTTCATTAGCTTGAAGTCAAAAGATGATATCTTTAAAATCATGATTTTTTGTTAGTTGAAAAAAATCTTGAGGATTGTGAACTGTTGCATTCAGATGCTGCATTGTAGACTGGTACGATACGCTGGAAGTCCATTGGTCCTCTCGTTGAAAAGACAGCTGATGGTTGAGTAAAGTGGGTGAAAAATTTTTAGGAAAAATATACAGGAATACTTGGGTATGACCTAGGAATTGATTAAATTAGGGATATGGATGCTTTAGAAATAATTGTGTCAAGAATAGGTATGGTATGTATGTTATGAAGTACATTATTGGAAGTTGGATAAACAGCATGAGGAAGCATAAGGGAAATTTTGATGAGTATGATAATTTTTGGAAGGAAAACTCGTGTGAATAGGTCGTATGAGAATACTAATGGATGGAGTGTACTATTTTACAAAAAGAAAATTTGTCTTTTGAAATGGAAATTAAAATAACCTAATTAATGTTTTTAGAAACACATTGTAACCAGATAAAAGTATTTTGTATAGTACTATATTTATATGTAAAGATTTATTAACTTTAATAATAGTTTGTTTTAAATTGTGCAAATTATTTTATGGATCAAATGAAAGTTTTATAAGTTAATTAATTTTGTAATTTCATCAACATAGTTGAAGTTAAATGAGTATGGCAGTTATTATAAAAATGTTATAAGTTGGTATTTACTATTAGTACAAAAGAATAGGTCACTTGAGCATCTACCATATGAGCAGAGAATGAGATATAATTGTAAAATAGCATTTATGAGTTAAAAACATGGACGGAAGAGTAAAATATAAGATTTAGCTTGATATGAATAAAATATCAATATGTTAATTGGTGTTTTAAATATATATGTAACTTAATTCTAACTTAAATACTAGCTTATGAAAATATAATATAATAAATTCGCCGTGTCGCAGTGATCGTTGTTGTATACTTGAAAGTTTACGAAAAAGATTTTTTTAATTGTAATATTTTTAAGTTAAAAGTCCAAAGGAAAAATATTTTTCTAATATATTTATTGAACGTTAAAAGTTCCACTTGTAATAATTGTTTGTCCATGACAACGCGTAAAACAAAATTTGTTGTGTGACAAAAGTATCTGTTGTAATAAATGTTTATTTACAAGAAATCTTTTTATTAACACTAATTTTTTTTTTTGCGATTGTATAAGTTCTTTTGCGATCAATGTTTATCAGAGAAATTGATTGTTTAATTTAAAAAAAATATTGTGTAATAGAGTCTTTAAAATAGTTGTTTTTGTGTGAAAGGTCTTTGTTACACTGATTATTTTCACTGTAATAAATGTTGTTTCAATAAATTTTCGCGAACATTTAACTGTATTAAGTAAAAAGAAGTTCGGTCATTGATTATGTAAAAATGTATTCTTGTACGTAGGTAAACCTGGTAACTGTAGGTTGATGATCTCCGACGGATGATCATAGCTGACAGGAACTTAGTAGGATGCTGGTAGTTGAAAAATGTAATCGGTCACTGCGTCTGTCGGCTCTCTTAATGACTAATGGTCTATGACTCACTTGATCTGCGGTGATTCTGGGAGTACTTAGGAAAATGTCTCCATCTGTTGACAAGTTAAAAGCAATTTAAGCTCACAAAAATAATATAAATTGTTAATATGTGTTCCTAACAAGCTTCGTTGTAGTAAAAAATCATCATAGAGGGAAATAATTATTAAATACATGAATAAATAGTTAATGATTATAAATAAATATATGTATAATGACAAGTGATTATAAGTTTATAAGATTATAAGTATATAAGATGATAAGTCGCGAGGAGTACATTTACATACTAGTTTAGAAAAATTATCCCATTGTAATGCGCAAAACAAAAAATTATCTGTAGACTGTGAACTATTTTGTAATAAAAATCTACTATGTTCTCCTTAAACAGGAAGCATCAATCAATAGTCTAACTAATCTATTAATATTTATTTCATCGCTTAAAAACTAAAACTCTTCTTGAGTAAATACTGTCTTACAAACTAAAGTTCTTGCTGAATAAATATATCGTCTTAAAGTCTAAAGTAGAAAATGAAATCAACTGAAAACGTAGTACTGACTGAATAGCACATACATTACTACACCTAGCCAGAACCTAGGCATAGAGGGCACAAGGCTCCTTTCCAGCGATGCCAGAAACCATGACTTCCTTGTACTTGAAGTTTGAGATGAGACAATATAAAAACAGTAATATACTTATAACTAAAATGCTTGTAGTGTAACTCGTAATTCATAAAATCATAATTCCTTAACCTAATATTCAATAATAATCGTTCATATAATATAACATCAATTATTTAACGGGTGACTGCTGAAGATTAAAAACATTGCGCTGAAGGTGATGCACTAATGTAACTATGTCTAGCCAGATCCTAGACACAGAGGGCACAAGGTTCCTTTCTGGCGGATGCCAGAAACCATGACTTCCTTGTACTTGAGATTCATAAATAATAAAATAATAAAATCATCCATCGTTGGAGTGGCTTAAAAACTAAAATGAAGGCTGAAAATAATCTTATCACTAACTTAAATCTAATTATGTTGTAGTAAAATCTGAGAACAGCAATGTAAAATGAATGTATTTAGAAGTAGAAGGAATGGAATGGGATAAACTCACGACAAATTCTAAAAAAAATTAATAGGAAAAGTAAGGGCATGGATACAAGAAAAAAAAAAAATAAAATGAACAAAGTTAGTATACAAAGGTAAGAAACCTAATAAAAAGCTAACATGTCTTCTAACAAGTCGTACCTCATTCTAATTATTGAAAAAAGATCTAGGGATAGCAAAGAAAATCCTAACAGGACATTGTATGTGGTGTAAAAATTTGGGAAATACCTGAAAATTTAGAAACAAGTTTCATGAATCAACGGAAAGTTAACTCCGGACAAAACTGGGCAGGAAACAGAGTAAAGAAATCCAAAAATAAGAAGAACGGACACACGTCGGGCAAAAATTTGAAGAAACAACAAAAAAAAGATAGAAGGAAAAATGCACTATGATTGCCCCCTGATTCAAACGCTCACAAACACACACGCAATCACACAAACAGAGACAGCCAACATTCATTTGCATTCATCCATCACATACAATCTTGACTGCATACAAAACCCCATCAGTGGAGTAACCACCTCGCTTCTCGGAACTCCAACCCGAGAAGGTAGGCAAAGAATGAGGCCTTGTACTCAATCAAGGTAGGGCAAATGGTAGACATTGGAAAGACACAAGGACAAGGTAAGGGGCCTATGGGTGGCTAGACCATTGGGGCACGAACCAAAAATTAGGGCGTCCCTAGGAGCTTTCCGAAGTGTGAGAACTCATGGAAGAAAAGTAACTTAAGTAAAAATATGTGAAATGAAAGTAAACTGGTAAAAATGAATGAAAAACAGCTAACACTAATGAAACATACTGAAGGCTACCTAACATTAAATAAGAATAAAATGGAAAGTACTTCAGAAACTAACTGTCTGTGAAGAAAATTGGGAAATATAGGTAAAAACTTGTTGAAGTACGATGACGGATTGAGAACAAAATGAAGTAAATAATAAAAGAAACATCTTATAAAAGGTAAACCTATAAATAAAATTCAAGCATCAAAATAAAAGATAAAAATGTAACTACAGTATAATCGAATGCCTAGTGAAAACTGGTCACTAAATCGAGACATTAAGAATAGAAGTCTGTAATGAATAAATAATGACAATAAAATAAAATCACATAATCCAAAAATGAAAATCAAAATCTAATGTAAATTGAATCATAATGTTAAAATGATGAGAATATAACAGAAGCATTGGTAATTATAGAAATAAAATATGCATCAAAAATTAATTGTAAAATCTACTGTATAATAAGAATAGAAACCACAGATCAAGAAACCCAGAGTCGAGTAGTCATGAATATTAAAAAAAACTAGAAATAATTCTATGAACTTAGGATAATTATAACCTAACTGAAATATAGGTAAATATATCATCTAATACCCTAAAATCTAAATTAAGTTTAAAAACCCAAATAAAATTCAAAATGGCAGGAAAATAATCATGAAATCGTCACTCATTAAGAACTGTTTAACATAACAAATCCATACGTAAGTTTTAAATGATAATGAATAAAATGTAATATTAAATTTGTAACAACAGTAATTATATTTATAAAGTGTGAAGGTGATTGAACTTTCATTTTAAATAAAATTTAGATTAATAAAATTCAGTGCAATCAGCACTATGCAAATGTATCATCAAATCATGTAAAATTCAATTTAAATCCAAAATTAATTTGAAAAATTAATTCATATTACAGTTCTTAAGAAGCTACCTATTTCATGTTCATTAAACTCTGGATAAATAAAGTAATCAAGTAGATAGACAATTTCTGTAAGATAACAGATAGACAGACATGATAAATCCTACAAAATAAAAATAGGCATGAAGAAAAAGAATTATAAACATATTACAAGAGGAAAATAGTGACTGAATAAAATGAACAGAGAAGAGCAAAAATTAAAAAGTCAGAAAAAACTTAAGTGAAATATGGCTTGGAAAGATAATAACAGCTGTAATACTTGAAAACAACGAAGTCAACATTTGTGGGAAGAAATTGTGAAAAAAACGCGAAAATTAAAAACCCGTAAAAGTACATTATAGAAAAACTAATAAAATGACCATATGAAGTGAATAACATGTAACCAGAAGCGAGATAACGCGTAAATAAATCTAAGTACATAAGAATTTATGTATTAAAGTATATAAAAATGAAAACAGATTATTTAAAATCGGTAACGTTAGGCTTAAATTACATAGAAAAAATAAACACATAGTAATCATTAAAACTGAATATAAAAATTATGAGTGTAAAATGAATTGTTTATACTTGCGATTGTTTTACTAATGATACTTAGTACAAAGATTCCTGTAGAATATAGGTAGTAGAGTTGATTGAACTGTCTTGTCCGAATGAAACAGCTGTTCTGGTAATGCAATGAAAACTGTGTTGACTTAGTATTCTTAAGAATGATCTCTGCTTTCTCTCAGGCAATTACCCTGGTATATTATGCAAAAACAAGAAAAACATATATTAGTTTGAGTTTTATGACATAAAATTATTAATACTAATTAAAAGTATTTTGAAAAATTTACTGCCTAAATATGAGTTAGACAAATTCGCCACTGACGGCAACTAAAAATTTTGCTTAAAGTGAAAGTGTTTAAAAAAAGCACCCAAATTTAACGTAGGTACATAATCTTGTGATTTATAAAATGCACCTAAAATTGAGCAATAATTCGGTAATAAACCGCTGTAAAATTTATCATAATTTTATAGATTAGTTATTTTATTGAATTAAGAAACATCCAGTCGTGACGAAAAACTTTATAAATAATTTTCCACACAAATACTTCTGTATATATTGGATTGCATAGACAAATCATTGAACTATAGTACAGAACTTGTTCTGCTGTTAACAGCTATTTACGCATTGAAAATAGCTTAACTGTAATTATAACGACAGCAAAAAAAAAATTATATTACCACCTGAAAATATATAAAATTTTATTAACAAATAAGTAAATATATGCAACACAATACAAAAATTAATTTTAGAACACAGTTATAGTATTTATTAGGAGATTACAGAAAAAGATAGGAAAACCTAGTGTGACTTAGAAGACATTCAATGAAAAAAAGTGCATTGGAAAGGCCTGAAAATCAGATACAATAAAACCTAAATTGAACAAACAATAAAACAAGTACCTATGGTTAAAAACTGATCGTAGCTGCAAAGCAATAGGTGAAATAACGAAAGATGAACAAACAAAAGAAACAAATACAGAAAACGAATTGAACCAACCTGCGTCAGACGTAAGACGTATCAATACTGAATAGAAACGCAATATTGCACCAGACTGACTAATGTGAAACCAAAAGTTTCAAATAGAAGGGGATAGAACAATGAACATAGAACAGGTTTAGGAAGAGAATAGGCCTAAAAACTGCCCGATGTAAACAAACGAAGGGTCGAGTGCAGGCCAAACTCCTTATAAAAATACAACAAAATTTATCTTTGGACTAGGCATAAAATTGTAAACGAAATCTCTGAATGGAAGAAAAGTAAGAGAAAAAAATACAGTATTTGTTACTTACAGAAACATCCCTTAATTATTCTTAACCTGAAAAACGCTTAAGATACAATAATTAAAAAAATTCAATAAATTAAAATTAACATGTAACTTAACTTAGCAATATAGGTATTAAATGTAACTAACAAAAATTTTTTAAAATCATGTGTCTTGTCATTGAATCAAAATCACGGCGCTACTCCACCATTTTGTAGCATAAAAATGAGGACGCAACACGGCGCCTCTACCATTTTGTAGTAAAAAATGGTGTTACATAAAGCACGGCGAACTGCACCATTTTGTAGTATAAAAGCACCAATTTTGTAGTGGAAAAACGAAGCCTCCACCATTTTGTAGCATAAAGATGTTGGTGCCTCCACCATTTTGTAGGGTGAAAAGATGTAAAAAAAAAGCACGGCGACTTACACTAATTGTGTAAGGTGTTTTGCAGAGATAATGCGGGGGCTTTCCACCATCCAATTTTAGAATCCAACCAGAAACTGAAATTGAATTCAGGGATTAATTGGCAACCCAGCGATTCAATTAACGTAGCTCAATTGATGGTAAAAACTCGCTTTTAGTACTGCGAAGGTTTGGTTAAAGAACCACACAGGTCTAGACGCAATGACATTTGACACAGAAAGAAAATAATAAAAAAATTAATGAGCAGCTAAAATAATTTATTAATGAATAACTAAAAACTAAATAAAATAAATAAAATTATGATTTTTAAGTAAAACGGTTAATTCATTTAAAATTTGAAAAAATAATTAGTTAAATAACAATACAGTTTTTAAAAAAAAATTGGAATAAATTAATTTTAACAAAACTTGATTTAACAATAGAAAAATACTTAATATGAATATAATAAATTAATAGGAATATTTAAGAAAAACTATTTTTAAAGTCCTTGGACTGAAACGGGGGAAAAAAATCTCTTGGGAAGAGTTTAATAAATGATTTAAGGTGAAGAAAAATAAATACAGTAATGGAATTATTTTTCGGGGAAAAACTAAATAAAATTTAGACATTAAAAAAATGAATTGCAAGATGAAATTTAGTAAAAGAATTACTTAGAAAAATTTAAGTAACTCAGTGGTCGTTGAACAAGAGTTTAAAAGCAAATTTGTCATATTTAAGATTTAAAAATTTAAAAGAAGAAAAATATACTGAATTTAATAAAGTTTTTTTTTTTTTTTTACTTAAAATTAATAAAACATTTTAAAGAGATTTATTTAGTCTATAAATAGGATATTTAAAACACCATAATAATATTAAGAAACATTATGAATTTAAATTAAAAAAAATAGATTTAAAAAAAAATTGTTTAAGTTAAAACCTGAAAAATTATTAAACATGGTACTTAAATTTAAATTTAGGTAATTTTCCCATATTGGGGAAGAAAAATAATTTACCTGTAAAATTTGATGTTATCGGTTCGACATCCTGTCCAAGACAAAGCGTAAAAACTCAACGCACACAAACGTAAAAAAAAGGTCATTCCCCTAACGATCACAAATGGAAGCGTTCGAGGCGGCGAAAAATGCCGATACATCGGAAATACTAAGAATTTAAAGGAGGAAAATTATATGGAAAATAAAACGACGGTAACAGTGGGAGTGAGAGAGAGAATCAAACGTGTAAGATAGAAAGAGAGAGAGATACAAATTACACGTGTGAGTAACTGAACAATAAAGATGTAACGACAAAAATGAAATCGGACACCGGACGTGAGCCTAAGAATTAAAAACGTAAATTTAAATACGGAATAAAATCTAGTGAAATAAAACCAACTGGAAATAAATGAATAAAATAATTAGATTCAATGAAGAAAAATACATAACCCTTAAAATAAAATAAATCCGGCACAAAAATCAGAAAAACGGGATTGTAAATGAATTGAGAAGATTTTGGAGACAAAATCTTAGAAATTCATTAC
The DNA here is from genome assembly GCA_035578175.1 of Catonia carolina. NCBI lineage: Eukaryota > Metazoa > Arthropoda > Insecta > Hemiptera > Achilidae > Catonia > Catonia carolina. The sequence goes on from JAQMRL010000040.1 coordinate 1,532,393, forward strand.
AATTGGCTGTGAGGAAGGGAAATGTGAACATTTAACAGTGCTGCCAACCTCAACACTGAGACACTTCTCATACATTTCACTACCGTGCAGTTTCTACATACATTTTGTAAGCTGTGGTTTATTCCGAGAAAATGTTTTCTTCATAAAACTTATAAGAAATAAATGTGATTGCCTATATCTTAATTAAATGACTAGAAATGCTTGATTTACTGTAAATACCATTTTTTTAATTTATTTTTTAGTCCATTGGAACAAAATTTTCTACGAATAAATCGCCTTCTTTACTATCGCTGTCACCAGCGTCTTCACTATCAGTCTCACTACTATCTCGAGGTTTCGCCGTATCTTGAGTTTTCACCGGACAAATAAAAGCTACAACAACAAAAAAGCACTGATGGTTTTCCCTCACAAACTTATAAGAAATAAATGTGATTGCCTATAGCTTAATTAAATGACTAGAAATGCTTGATATACTGTAAATACCATATTTTTTATTTATTTTTTAGTCCATTGGAACAAAATTTTCTACGAATAAATCGCCTTCTTTACTATCGCTGTCACCAGCGTCTTCACTATCAGTCTCACTACTATCTCGAGTTTTCGCCGTATCTTGAGTTTTCACCGGACAAATAAAAGCTACAACAACAAAAAAGCACTGATGGTTTTCCCCCTTTACCCCTCGTTGCAACCAAAGGCGAACTAGTGACTCGAGTGATTACTTTAAACCTAACCATTTCCTTTTTTTATCAGGTGTCAACAAAACTGTTAAAGAATAGCTTCACGTCTTTAATTTCCTTCTTTATTTTTCAAATTGTGGAAAAAGAAACATGACAGTAGTTAGCCTTTTGCTCATGGCTTTTGTTAAGAGGCAGGGAAAGGCATTTTTGTTTAGCATCAACTTCACAGCATTTTATTACACTGCATATTAGATTTCGTTCAGCACAGTGAATAGTCTGCCCACGTTTTCGAGAAACTAACATTTCTGTTTATGGTAAAAAATAGTTATATTCGTACAGTTAACCTACAAATGGTTCCGCGGTATACTGTATATACACTGGGTAAAGTATAAGTTGTTATGTTTGTTGTACTGAAATTAATGCAGTCGCGCATTCGCACTAATGCTTTCCCCCTTTACCCCTCGTTGCAAACAAAGGCAATCTCGTGACTCGAGTATACAGTTCGCCAATTACGATGTCGTGTAGGGAGGGTAGCGAGACAGAGAGAGAATGTGTTGCGTCTGCCGTTCCTTTCTACTCATTTCAATCAGTGGAGGGTGTTCAAACGGAATTGTGACAATACGCGATCGGTAGGGCACTCTGCCGGTCAGTTTCGTTCTCTACACTTTAACAAGCTCATTTTTCATCGAAAAATTTTGAAAAAATTACTTTTGCTTCCTAATGAATCTTATGTTATTACGCTGTAAATGTTATTATTATACTCTGATATTTAGATAAGATACGCTCGTACAAAGTTAGACGTTTAAATCTCATCACATTTTTTGCGTATCACGTAATGTGGCGATGTAATTAAATTGAAACAAAAATATATTTAAAAATAATTAGACGTTGTTCATGATGCAATTGATTCTTGGTTTAATTGTAAGCCTCGCCGGAGTGGAATGAGGTGGAAGCGGATGGGTTAAATAAAATACGCTCCTCAGTATTTTAATTAAAAATTTAATTATTTAAAAAGAAAAAAAAATTTGGTCCAGGACCCCCTTTTTCTTACTACTAAGTGGCGTCCCAATACTACGCTTCACAGGATTTTTTTAATTACAAATTTAATTATTTAAAATTAAAAAAAATAATAAAATTGGTCTAGGACCTCCCTTAATTGACTACCTAATGTAACTTTTACTCCTCATCTAAACTTAACCTATTACCACTTACAGACTATATGTCGATCGTGCATATTCCGGAAAGGGCTGCCGGCACAGATGCTTCAAACCTCAGAGGGAGGTCAGCCTAATTTAGTGCCTTGGGCGCTTTTACCGCCATTTCCGGAAGACCACTGCAGGATCGACCTCTTAAATACTAAGTACATAATCGCTAAGTACGGGGCGAGTCAGAATTCCAGGAAATCCCACTATAAATCTATATAATATAACCACACTCACCCATCTGGCAAGCCACGACGACGAACATCACCAACCCGAAATGAGCGATCACCCTCATTCCACCAAATGAGCACCGGACAAAAATATTCTCACAATCCACTCAATAAAATAGAACTAAACTCATGAATTTCACTGATTCAGTCCCACACGGCCGCGGCATACATGTATTACACATTACACATTACACATAAGAAATTATATTTTATTTTAAATTTTAATTACTTGCATTGCATTAACTTTTATCGAGTACCGTTTCGTGTGTGAGTACAATACTGACTGACTGCGTCTCGCCGTCCAGCTGAGCCGATCGGCGGGGAGGCGCGCTCCTCCTCCTCCTCACCCCTCGCCGCACGGCTCAGCGGATGCAACCCGAGACGAAGTTGCACTTTCCTGGAATTCTGACCGCTGTGTATATTTTACATAGACAATGTATTAATTCTAATATTAATAGAGAAAAAAGAAATATTTCTCGTTCTTTCTAATATTCCCTCTCAATCTCACTATATTACATAATAATAATAATGATAATAATAATGATGAAAATAATGATGATTGTTACAATGATGATGATTTTATAATAATAATAATTGTCTTGAATAAAGTGAGTTACTTAGATGAAGTCTTGATGTGTTGTGTTTAAAGAATGTTTTTTGGTTGCCTAGTTACACATTATTAGATTTTAAATTTAGATCAGCTGGACCGTAAATGTTTATAAAATAAAATTGTAAAGTAAAAGAAAACATTTAAAGTATGGCTGGACGTAACACGTAATATAACCTTTTTTTTCTGGGACGACATAATATGCGTTTTATTATTTTGTTATAAAATATAAAATTTGATTTGTAATTTGATATAAATGTTGAGTAATATGTTGGGTGGAAAAATATATAATAAACGAGCTTGAAAAAATCACTCTTTGAAGGGAAGTCAAAGACAGATCGTCGAGTCTGGGCTCTCCTTCCTGTTAGTATTCCAACGAAGCTGAATCATTTTTACTTTCTCTTGCCTATATGAATATATAGGAAGGAAAGTATTGTTTTCATGTCGATTTTTCGAAATCGAGTTTTCACCGGATCTATACGTTTTCAGACCCCCTGAACCCAAAAAACATGTTTTTAGCGATTGGTCTGTGTGTGTGTGTGTGTGTGTGTGTGTGTGTGTGTGTGTGTGTGTGAACAGAATATCTCAAGAACGGAACATCGTACGAACTTGAAACTTAAGTTACATATCACTACCGGACCCGACACGAACATTTTCATCAAAATCGGTCAACCGGAAGTAGTAGTTTATTCGTATAATTTTTCACTTTTTTGCGATTTTCTCAAAAACTAGTCCTACGATTTTTTTTAAAATCAACTGGTTTACTACATTTTTTTATACTCTACAATATAGGGTAGGCGCCATGTTTGCTGAAATTCTGCTTGAGGCTGTTTTTACGTAAAAACATTTTCTTTTTAAGATTGCGGCTTTAATATGCATTTTAGCGCAAAACGTTATATAATAAAAGTTGTAGAGAATGTAAAATTCTACAACTTTTATTTCAAACATTTGTTTGTATAACGCTTAGTTTAGCGGTCATTTGCGATTTTCTGTTTTTTCTCACGAAAACGTGAGAAAAATCGATTCTTTTAACATTTCGGTCTTAGTATGCATTTTACGACAAAAGTGTATATAATTTAATTTATAGAAAATTAAAAGATCTACAACTTTTATTTAAAGCATTTTTCTCTACAGAGCCTAGTTTAGAGAGAAAGAGTGATTTTCCGTATTTCTAAGCCAAACTGAGGTTGATTTTCATTTTGCATCATTCACTCATGATTAAAATAAGGTTATGTTTTTGAGGTTAGTTTTTGTTTATTTCTAATATTTTATTAATAATGTTAGGTTTATTATTAATTATTTGCATTGGCAAGAGAAAGTTGTGTGAGTGTTTCACACCAGATTTTTAGAAATCAACTACACACGCACAATATCAGCTGTACGAAATTTTAACAAAAAGAAGCAACCGCATAGTAAATATAAGAGAAAGAGAGTTTAAAGTCCCTCTCTTTCAGGCCTGTCAAAACGTATGGTAGGTACATCATTAGAAAGAAAACTTATTGGCTATCACCCCAAATTGAATTGCAGGCATTTCCCCCCTAATTTTGTGCGTGCGCAACTAATCGGCTTTTAACAGCGACACAAATGTCAAAACGATAACCGCACAAACACAACACAACGAGTAATAAGAACTATAGGGTGATTCAAAAAGAGCGCCGGTTTTGATATATCAAATTAAGAGATTTATTTTATTGAAAAACTGAAAATAAATACATCAACAAGTTCATCTTTCCTTCCGATTTTATGTATGAAAAATGATGTCATGCATGTGTCCTCCTCTACTGCGCTGGCACGCATCAACTCTGTCCATGAAATTGGATATTACTGTACGACAAGTTTCGACTTCCATTTGCCCGATAACCCGTCGAATTTCCTCCTTCAAGTCATTGATGTTTCGGGGTTTATTGGCACACACCAATGACTTCAGATGACCCCAAAGAGGAAAGTCACAAGGCGTCAAGTCACACGACCGTGGTAGCCATTGATGGTCGGAATTACGAGAAATGATGCGATCCTGGAACCGTTCACGGAGCAACAACATTGTTTCTCGTGCAGCGTGACAGGTGGCACCATCCTGCTGAAACCACAACTCGTCAATGTCCATTCCATCCAAATGACACCACAAAAACTCCCTAATTTGCTGGGTTAACAGCCGCACTGTCACGAACCAACGCAACGTTCTGCTCAGTTTGGCCAGAACGACGACGTCCAGAACTTTTAAGGTCGACTGTTGAACCCGTCTCAAAAAACTTTTTCATGAGCCTGCGAACTGTTGATTCATTCGGTGCTTCATTACGTCCTAGAGTACCGCGAAGTCGCCTGACAGTAGCCGCATAACTCTCTCCACTCTGGTAAAATGTTTTGACGATTAACACTCGTTGTGCAATAGTAAACTTCTCCATGGTTAGACACAGACTGCGAGAGTACTACACTGCGAACAAGAGAAACTGCAACTGAATCGTCAATCGGAATGTTCTCCGAAATAGAAATGAGGTCTAACAATGTTGCCAACCGATAAACAAAAATTTACCAGCCGTTTAAAAACCGGCGCTCTTTTTGAATCACCCTTTATTTTAGAGGCAGCCTGTATCTTTAGTTGACAGGCTACGAGGCCGTAGTGGGGGATCTACTTACTGCGCATGTGCGGCTCGCATGCCACCGTAGTTGGTCACTATTACAACTAATACACAGTAATCCCTCGGTATCCGCGGGGGTTGCGTTCCGGAGGGTTACCGCGGATAATGATACCTCCTTATATGAACGGTTAGGTTCTGAAGGAAGTCCTGTAGTTGTTTTAAGTGTTTTATACTTTTAGAAACATTTTTCCATTATTATAATCTATGAATATTTTAAAAATATATGTTGTACTGTACGCGTACAAAATTTAAGTTGCTTTAAAATAGTTAGTTATGGCTGTTTGCTTCCTCTTCTTTTCAAACTCCTGGTGGACTTGTTCGTATGGTATCATCAGCTCCTGGAGTTCTCTTTTGAATTGAAGGGCCCTTTCCATGACGGTATCCGTCTCCAACACGTGATCAGCGAGCTGCGTTGCCATGCTGATTATCTCGTTAATGGTTTGTGAATAAATGCTTGACTTCGTTTCACGAACGTCAAACAAACAAACAAAACTAACTTATTCGTTGGTACGTAGAAATAAGTAGGTGCGGGGCCCGGTACCCTGTGACACACTAGTGTGTGACTCAACATAATACGAACGCCAAAACATTTATTCAACCATGTAGGGTGACACATGTTTTCGGAATTGTATGACTTCCCCACCTCCCACCGATTTCGGTGTACACAAGGTGAGATTACGTACGTATTTTAAGGGTTTAGGCCCACGGACAAAGTCCGCGGATAACCGAAACCCGCGGATACCAAGGATACTGTACAAGGATTACTTAAACCTGTAATTCGTAAGTGAAATTCTTTTATTTTCCAGCAAAGTGCAGCGGTTGAATGCAAATATAAACATCACTATAACCGTAATCAATGGCGCACTTTCGTTTTTTATATGTCTGTGTCTATATTCATTTGTGAAGGTAAATATTTATTATTATTATTATTTATTCAATTTTATTTTATAGATTTTGTTTATTTTAGACCACATCACAGCAACGGTGGTTATTCAGGTAAAGTACGTGAAGACCCTCTTCACCTATCCACTGGATTGTATCCACATTACTTTCTCTTACTAAATAACTATAATTTCTGTTATAATTATTTTTACTTTCTCTCGCCTGTATGAATATATATGAAGAAAAGTATTGTTTTAGGTCGATTTTCAGAAATCCACTTTTCACCGGATGTACACGTTTTGAGACCCCCTGAACCCAAAAAACATATTTTTAGCAATCTCTCTCTCTCTCTCTCTCGCTGTATGTGTGTGTGTGTGTGTGTGTGTGTGTGTGTGTGTATGCGCGCGCGCGTGTGTGTGTGAACAGGATATCTCAAGAACGGAATATCGTACGAACTTGAAACCTAAAATTTAAGTTAGACACCACTAGAGAACCCGAACCGAACATTTTAATCAAAATCGGTCAACCGGAAGTAGTAGTTTATTCGTGTCATTTTTCACTTTTTTGCGATTTTCTCAAAAAAGGCTTCTATGATTTTTTTGAAGATCGTCTAATTTACTACCTTTTTTATGGTCTACAAGATAGGGTAGGCGCCATGTCTGCTGAAATTCTTGGGGAGGCTGTTTTTCTCATAAAAAAAATTTTTCTTTTTAGATTACGACTTTAATATGAAATATAGCGCAAAAATGTACATTACAAAAAATGTAGAAAATTTAAAATCCCACAACTTTTAATTCAAACATTTGTATGTGTAGGTCTTACGCTTAGTTTAGGATCGGTGATTCGCGATTTTCTGTTTTTTTCTCACGAAATCGTGTAAAACATCTTTTTTTTAAGATATCAGCCTTATTATGCATTTTACGACAAAAAAGTACAACACGTTCAGCGCTACCCAAATATTCAAAACTTCAACGAGTGGCTGAAAATTTTTTATGTTTTTTTTTGTTCGTCTATCAGGAGAACATGTTTTTATACTAGTTTTTGCAATTATTTATTCATTGCAAAATATTAGTTTTGTAGGAAATAATGTTGGACGTTCTGGAACGTCTTCAGCCATTAAGTTCGATCTTCATTAGGAATGACTGAATGACGTTCCAGAACGTCTTTGTTATTTCATTCAAAAGATGTATTATTCTGTTCTGTACAATATACAGATATATATATATATATATATATATATACTGTATAATATACGCTTGCACTGTTTTATAATATTATATTATAATATTATAAAACAGTGCAAGCGTTATATGTAAAATAATTTTGTATAAAATTAGACGATCGTATTCATAAAAAGTGATATGTGTACAGGAATATTTTACACATTGTACGCAGATAACATAATGAAATAAAAGCATTATCCCATTTTGAAACAGTTTGTATACTGAAGGGGTACTATTTTTTTCCCTTGTTTGACCTCAATGGATCACTCTAGCCAACTTTGTGGTTCGCTTCCCATGTACTTCATTGGCTCGCTGTTTTTGCCAATAGCTCCTCATGTTTTCACATCTTGCTTTTCGTTGCTCGTCAGTCACCTGCACAACTCTAGCCACCTTGTCCACATTAAAACATTTTGCATTTAGAAACGCCCTTATCTTTGGTAAGGGGTACTATACTGTATACCTTCATACACATTTTGTGTTTAGCACAAAACTTTATCTCCCTTGATTTTCACCGCTTGTAGAATAAAACGGTTTTTACAAAATAGGTCGAGGGTGGTGTTACTAGCAATAAAAGTTATACTCCTGAAATAGTTTCTTTCTAAATGAAATGTTTATGTATGTAGTAAAAAAAGAAGAATATTATTTATGGTTTGTGGTGCTGTTTGAAGGGGTGAAGCATAGATCTAAGCAAAGAACCGGCTTGTCTACACACGCTGGACAATACCAGGTTGTGTCCTTCCTTATTTTATTTTTTGCGCATACCCGATATATTTGGGATATTTTCTGGCTGTATCTAGTCTATCCCTGTTTCTTCGGTAACCGGGCAGTTACGTGCCCTTCTTTCTCTGTCAGTCTGAGTGGGAGGTGTACTGGTATAGTTATCGCTTGTATTCTAGATTTGAGGGTGGGGTGATCAATGACCTTATTACCGAAAGTCGTATCATGAAGGGAAAGTTTAGAGTTCCCAGACGTTTTTCTAAAAAGAAAGAAACTTTTCTAAAACGAAACTATTTACGCGGGCTAAATGAAATATATGTATGGCACGCTTTTTATACCACTTCATAGTTTCCTTTCAATGGGATAATAGGCCATCATTTGGTCAATTTGATCGATGCCACCCATCGCTTTGTTGTATTTCACAACAGCTTCTGGTTTACAAACTGTTATGCCTCTGCGATTGGTGACACTGACCATATCTGCTTAAAATTCGAAGCTGATCATCAGTATATTATCTTTTTTGTCCTTCCACTTTAGAACGCAAAAACCGTCGTCCGTAAACAACTTGGTAACTTCATTTTTTATTTACTACTGAAAATGAGTTATCTTTCCGGTCAGTACGGAGTGTTCCAGTTGCATATGTGCCTCTTTGAAGTAATTCGGAGATTAGGTTCACGCTATTATAATAGCTGCCCATAAACAGAGAAGGGCCAGTATCTAAATTTCCCTCCATCAGTCTGTTGAGTCACAGAGATATCAGGTACATCTTCAGGAGGCACGTTCTGTTCTTCATCTTCAGAGGAAGACAAACTGAAGAGGTCCGCGTTGGCCAGGTGTACTTCTGCGTCCTCACTGTCTTCTAAAATCCGCTGTATTTCTTCCAACGTTACTACAGTATGGTCGGAAGTTGAACTACGGCCCGAAGTTGAAGGTCCCGGTAGTTCAAAAATATTTGAGCCCAGGGTCCAGGTTGACCTTCAGGCTCAGTCGAAGGTCAAGGCTGATGTTGGGAAATCAGTTTTCCCGCAGCATTACGTTTTCCTCCACGTGTACGAACCATGCTGAAAAGAATTTATTAAATTTTCTGCTATTTGGAACTGTACTCTTTAGAAAACACAACTAGGAGGACGCAGTCCTGACATTTTATTCACATTCAGAGTCAGGGGAAAAACAAAAACATATTTTCAAGATTGCTTGGATAAACGAATTGAAAATGGAGAATTAAGGAAAAATAATAATATAACGATATTCCTAACAAATCAAACGAAAACTTACAATTAAATATCCTGCAAAAAAATCGAGATTACGTATCAATATGCAAATCTTAGAAAAATCGTAGAAAACGATAAAATACTCGGAGCAAGAAACTAAAAACATGCACTTGTTCGTAGAGATATTACAAATGGCTACAGCACCAACAAAAGTGTCTTAGCAGTGGCTGCCCCTTTTACAACCAATAATTCTTTCGTTAAATTTACAGAAAATTAAAGGTCTACAACTTTTATTTGGAGCATTTTTCTCTACAGAGCCTAGTTTAGCGTAAAAGAGTGATTATCCGTATTTTTAAGCCAAACTGAGGTCGATTTTTATTTTGCGTCTTTCACTCATGATTAAAATAAGCTTATGTTTTTATGAGGTTAGTTTATTTCTAATTATAGCCTATGGTAATTTTAGGTTATATTGGTCATTATTTGCATAGGCAAGAGAAAGTTGTGTGAGTGTTTCACACCAGATTTTATCAATTAATGTAGATCTAAATCAAATTTTAGCAGTAAAGTTACTTCCTATGTAAATATTAATCCTATTTGTATGCAATTGACCACACATAATCGATTTATTGTAACAAAAACTAACTGAGCGTAGGTATTAAAGCAAATGAAAAAAAAAATCTGGTGTGAAACACTCACACAACTTTCTCTTGCCAATGCAAAAAATTAACAATAAACCTAACATTAGTATTAAAACATTAGAAATGAACAAAAACTAACCTCAAAAACATAACCTTATTTTAATCATGAGTGAATGACGCAAAATGACAATCGAACTCAGTTTGGCTTAAAAATACGGAAAATCACGCTTTCACGCTAAACTAGGCTCTGTAGAGAAAAATGCTCTAAACAAAAGTTGTAGATCTTTTAATTTTCTATAAATTTAATTATATACACTTTTGTCGTAAAATGCATACTAAGACCGAAATGTTAAAAAAATCGATTTTTCTCACGTTTTCGTGAGAAAAAAAACACAAAATCGCAAATTACCGCTAAACTAAGCGTTATACAAAAAAATGTTTGAAACAGAAGTTGTAGGTTTTTAAATTTTCTACAACTTTTATTATATAAGTTTTTGCGCTAAAATTTATATTAAAGCCGTAATCTTAAAAAAACAACGTTTTTACGTGAAAACAGCCTCACCGAGAATTTCAGCAAACATGGCGCCTACCCTATCTTGTAGAGAATAAAAAATTGAGTAAAATAGGCGATTTTAAAAAAAATCGTAGGACCAGTTTTTGAGAAAATCGCAAAAAACTGAAAAATTATACGAATAAACTACTACTTCCGGTTGACCGATTTTGATGAAAATGTTCGTGTCGCGTCCGGTAGTGGTATGTAACTTTTAAGTTTCAAGTTTCAAGTTCGTACGATGTTCCGTTCTTGAGATATTCTGTTCACACACAGACACACACACACACACACACACAGACCAATCGCTAAAAACATGTTTTTTGGGTTCAGGGGGTCTGAAAACGTATAGATCCGGTGAAGAGTGGATTTCTTAAAATCGACATGAAAACAATACTTTCCTTCCGATATATTCATATAGGCAAGAGAAAGTAAAAATGGATTAGTTTAACGTGATATGTTTGAGTAAATGCTTACTGTCGGTTTCATAATGATAGAGACCCGAGTTCGAACCCAAAGCATCTTCAAAACTATGAGTCGGATTTCAACATACTTTACATCAAAATTTAGCTCATTTTATTCTGCGTTTACCTATAATAAACCTATATTTTTAATATTGTTTAAAAATTGCCATATAAAAGTTGGAAGACAAAAAGACCCGGTTTTTTTGATACCGCAACAAATTTCATGCGTTTAGAGGCATGTAACTCGATAACTATTTGACCAAAAAGTTTGAAATTTTAACACAACATGGACAATTATATTCTTACAGCGTGTACGAAATTTCAAATTCATACGTTATTAAATTTTATTTTAACAATATTCTGAACCCTTGCTATCTCGGTAACCGCTCAATCGTTCGGCACGGGCAAACTATCGATGTTGTGATAGAATTTTTATAATTTTGAAAAATAGAAGGGTAATGCAGGGGACGGGTGTTACTATCCATGTTGTTAGTTTGTGTACGAAACATCCGTTCGGACTGTCTACCTGAATTGACAGACTGCATTGTCAATTCAGGTAGACAGTCAGATTCAGGCAACATGGACAGTAGTGCCCAACCCCGCATTACCAATCTAATAATTCTACCACAACATTGGCCAATTGATATTTCTTGTTATTAACACATCTGTACTAAGTTTTTTACGCTGAATAAAACGATAGTTTGCCCGTGCCAAACGATCGAGCGGTTACAGAGATAGCAAGGGTTCAAAATAATATTATTAATAAATCAAAAATTTAAATAACGTATGAATTTGAAATTTTGTACACACTGTAATAATATAATTGTTTATGTTGTGTTAAAATTTCAAACTATCCGGTCAAATGTTTATCGAGTTACACGCGTCTAAACGCATGAAATTTGTTGCGGTATCAAAATACCAGATCTTTTTGTCTCCTAACCTCGATATGGTAATTTTTAAACAACATTAAAAATATAGGGTTATTATAGGTAAACGCAGAAAAAAATGAGCTAAATTTCGATTTAAAGTACGCTGAAATTTTACTCATAGTTTTGGAGATGCAAAAGTTCAAACTTGGGTATGATTATGAAACCGAATGTCCAGTAGTATTGCCGTTAAAATAACAAAATATTAGAAAAGTATAGATTCTGTAGTCACGAGATTGCCTTTTGCGTATGTATGGGCTGTGAGGAAGGGAAGTGAAATATTTGCAGTGCTGCCAACCTCAACAGTGAAACACTTCTCGTATGTTTCACCAACGTGCAGTTTATAGATAAATTTTTTAAGCTGTGGTTTATTCCGAGAAAATGTTTTCTTCATTAAATCTTATAAGAAATAAATATGACTTGTAATATTGCCTATAGCTTAATTACACGACTAGAAACGTTTGAATTACTATAATTACGAATGAATCGCCTTCTTTTTCTATCGCTGTCATCGGCGTTTTCATTATCAGTCTAGTAGCTTATCTATCTAACCCTTTTGTTTTACCAGGTGTCAACAAAACTGTTAAATAATAGCTTCTTCACGTCCTTAATTTCCTTCTTTATTTTTTGAATTGTGAAAAGAGAAACATCACAGCAGTTAGCCGCTCGCTCACGGCTTTTGTTAAGAGGCACGCATACGCATTTTTTTTTTTAGCTTCAACTTCACAACATTTTATTACACTGCATATTAGATTTCGTTCAGCACTGTGAATAATCCGACCACGTTTTCGAGAAACTAACATCTCTGTTTACGGTAACAAACAGGTATATATGGACAGTTAACCTATAGAAGATTCCGCGATACACCGTAGCCTATATGCTCTGGGTATAGTATAAGTTGTTATGTTTGTCGTACTGAAAGCAGTCGCGCATGCGCACTGATGCTTTCCCTTTTTTACCCCTCGTTGCAAACAAGGGCAAACTCGTGACTCAAGTGACTACAGTTTGTACAATTTAATTAATATGATGCATTTTCGATTCCAGGGCACTGATTCGGTATTTAGGATGAAGTATCTTCTTGAAGCTGCACCTTGCTTAATAATTGTGTACTTTTATTCAGCGAATGGACAAAAATTAAAAGATGAGGTACGTCTATAATGTAGATTTATTTCAAATGCATATACACGGTGTGGCTATTAAATAACCAGACAGATGTTGTAAAAAATTTTATTTTTATTTAATACATAATCACTTATTGTTGCCTTCAATATACACTTTTTGTCTATCTCTACAACGCTCCGTGCAAATTTTCCATAGTTGGAAACAGTGCTGGAAGTCATCTTCTGTCAGCTCCTTCACAACACGTGCTGCATTCTATTTTACAGCTTCCACAGAATCAAAACTTGTTTCTTTTAATGCAGATTTTACCTTAGGGAACTAGTAGAAGATAATAACATGAGATAAATTTTGGTTTTTTACTTATGATTCGGAAACGAAGCGCCAATCCTTGCACTGGAAGAGCCGAACTTCGCCGAGAGCCAATAAAGCTTGAATGAGCAAGTCAAAATTTAAAGCAATGATGATTGTTTTTTTGTTATTCATGGGAATGCGTACCTTCAGTGGGTTCCTGAAGGTCAAACAATGAATCAATATTATATCTTAAGGTGCTTTCTACACTCCGTCAAAGAGTAAGGAAAAACGCCGCGAAATGTGGAAGGACAAAACATGGGTTCTCCACCAAGACAATGCACCAGATCATTCCGCATTATCTGTCAAGATGTTCCTAGCCAAGTACAGCATCTCAGTGTAAGAACATCCACCTTATTCACCAGATCTTGCACCATGTGACTTTCACCTGTTCCCTAAGGTGAAATCTGCATTAAACGGGACAAGATTTGAGCCTGTGGAAGCTGTAAAAGAGAAAGCGGCACGTGTCGTGAAGGAGCTGACAGAAGATGACTTCCAGCACTCTTTCCAACTATGGAAAATTCGCATGCAGCGTTATAGGGATAAAGAAGGTTTTGGTTTTTGGCTTTTTGGTTTTATTTTTCATTCGCTTTCTTACCGAAATGTCCCGCCAACGTTTAACTAGAAGTACATCAGTGGGCGTCGCTTCGATAGTTTTTACCACGCGTTTACTTTCGCATGACATTGTTAAATATCATTTTACTTCCACTACCAGTACGTAACACTAATTAGCCACAAACCGAAATGAAAACTACATTAAGGCCAAGACGCTACCGTACCCATTCAACCACAATACAGTGCTAATTGGCTGTTTGCAGCAAAGGTGATGTAGGCAAAATAAACAGTAGGCCTAAAAGTAGGCTACAGTTCCAAGGAAAATACTCATTTTATCGGTAAAAATCTTGTCTGCAGTGCTGAATGTCATGTAGGCATACTTTACGTGCTATAATTTACAGTTCAGTTAGCTTAAACAGTATTTTGGTACAGAAATACAATTTACAGTGTTTATTATTCATTGTTTTTATTAGTTATTTGTAAAAAAATAACAATTAATATATTGAGTATTTTTTTACGTTTCGGTTAACCCGGAAGTGCAGTTGGATCGCACAAACGAAACTACCCGGCCTATGCGTCAGTCGAACAAACGAAACCGCACTTTTAAAGAGCCAAGTATCATTTGAATGATGGCACGTGTAGACAAGAATGAATTGACCGGGTAGCACCGACGTTAGCTCAGGTATTAAAAATTTATTGATCTGTTTGCAGGGAGAAAATATCCGGAAATCTATAACTGAATTTCCATGGATTGATCAACCACTGTGGCTTAAAAAATGTTTACTTCTGATGTTAATAAGATCCAGTAAACCGATTGAAGTTAAACCATTTGGAATATTTATCGTCGACTTGAGAAATTTTGCTTTGGTAAGATTCAAATTTGTTAAAAAATCTGCTGTGAAAAACTCACACGACTTTCTTTTGTTATTATATATAATTTAATCATGAGTAAACAATGGAAAATGAAGAATATACTAATTTTAATCATAAGTGAATAACGCAAAATGAAAATCAACCTCTGTAGAACATAAAAATACGGGAAATCAGTAAATATTTTCCTCTAAACTAGGCTCTGTAAAGAAAAATGCTTTAAAAAATGTTGTAGGTTTATTTATTTTCTATAACTTTGGTTATTTACACTTTTGTCGTAAAATTCATATTAACGCCGCGCCCTAAAAAAAATCCGATTTTATACCGATTGCTCCTTTACTTCTTCTTCTTCCAACCAAGGATTAGGCCGCAGTCTGTTCCGAACTCACAAAATTTATCATCTATCTTCACCTTCTCCTAGGTCTACCGACATCCCTTTTACCTTCTGGAGCATACCAGTGTGCCAGCTCAGGTACCCTATGATCTGACATCCTTTCCATGTGCTGTCTCCATCTTTGGCGATAACCCTTTATCTTTTCGTTCAAGTTGTAAATACACAATTCTGACCTGATTTCTTCATTGTTATTCTGTCCAAGCGTGTAAACCCGTTAGTTCTTCGAAGAAATCTCATCTCTGCCGTCTGGATTCTCCGCTCTTGAGTTTTTGTTGTTGTCCCAGCCTCTCTTCCGTACAGAATAACTGGAGCTGCCATAAACTTTTTACCGATTTTCATGAGCAAAATACAGAAAATCATTAATTGACGCTAAACTAACTTCTGTAGAAGAAAAAGCATGAATTAAAATATGTATATTGTTCTATTTCCTGTAACTTTAGTAACGGGGTGTGGCTATTAAATAACGAGACTGACGTAAAAACAATTATTTTAATTTTATACATAATCACTTATTGTCACCTTTAATATACACTCCTTCTCTATCCCTACAACGCTCCATGCGAATTTTCTATTGTTGGAAAAAGTGCTGGAAGTCATCTTCTGTCAGCTCCTTCAGGACAAGTGCCGCTTTTTCTTTAACAGCTTCCACAGACTCAAATCTTGTCCAGTTTAATGCAGATTTCACCTTACAGAACAGGTAGAAGTCACATGGTGCAAGATCTGGTGAATAAGGTGAATGTTCTAACACTGAGATGCTGTACTTAGCTAGGAACCACTAGACAGATAACGCGGAATGAGCTGGCTCATTGTCTTAGTGGAGAACCCATGATTTGTCCTTCCACATTTCGGGGCGTTTTTTCCTTACTCTTTGACGTAGTTTAGAAAGTACCTCAAGGTAGTAATATTGATTCATTGTTTGACCTTCAGGAACCCAGTCAAGGTACGCAATCCCATCGATATAAAAAAAAAACAATCATCATTGGTTTAAATTTTGACTTGCTCATTCGAGCTTTTTTGGCTCTCGGTGAATTTCGGCTCTTCCAGTGCATGGATTGGCGCTTCGTTTCAGGATCATAAGTAAAAAAACCAAAATTCATCACATGTTATTATCTTCTACCTGTTCCCTAAGGTGAAATTTGCATTAAAATGAGCAAGATTTGAGTCTGTGGAAGCTGTAAAAGAGAAAGCGGCACTTGTACTGAAGGAGCTGACGGAAGATGACTTCTAGCTCTGTTTCCAACAATAGAAAATTCACATGGAGCGTTTTAGAGATAGAGAAGGAGTGTATATTAAAGGTGACAATAAGTGATTATGTATAAAATTAAAATGAAATTATTTAAGTCAGTCTCGTTATTTAATAGCCATACGCTTTTGTCGTAAAATGCAACCTCATAGCGTAATCTTTAAAAAAAACATTTTTTTCTATACGACAGCACGGTCTTCACAAGAATTTCAGCAGATATGGCACTTACGTAATCTTGCAGAGCATAAAAATGAAGTAAATGAGAGGATTTTAAAAAATCCTAGGAGCTGTTTTTGAGAAAATTGCAAAAAAGTGAAAGTTTGCGCGAATATACTACTTCCGGTGGACGGAATTTGATGAAAATGTTCGTGTCGGGTCCTCTTGAGATACCTAACTTAAGTTCCAAGAGTCAACTACGTACGTTATTCGGTAGGCCTACTTGAGATATTTTGTTCACACACAAACAGATGAAAGTGTTCGTCGTCCGAATATTTGGAATCCTTGTACGATTACTGTGTTTACCCACTTATTTATAATTTTTAATGGCAATGTGCTTACACGTGATTGAACAGCACATTTCAGTAAATAATTTCGTACAAAAAAATGTAAAAAAATCTGGTGTGAAACACTCACACAACTTTCTCTTGCCAATGCAAATAATTAACAATAAACCTAACATTAGTATTAAAACATTAGATATGAACAATTGCCCATAACAGACAGGTGGAGTGTCAAATTATTTACACTCAATCTGTTCATTGCAGGGCTAAAATAAATAGTTCTGTTTCTTATCACATGGTCAGCCAATTAAATGACTGAATCATTTAAGAACAGAAGAGGTAGAGGTGTAAAAGACACTAATCAGAGTTACCTTCTCTGAAAGTAATGAATTTCATTATATACAGCCAGACCCTGTGGTGAATGAAGTGAAGGTGTAATTTACAGAGTGGAAAATATGTGGTTTTCAGAGGGCCCGGCATGCTGATAAGCGTACTTTTCCACTCAGTGAGGAAGGCAATGGTAAACCACCTCACTCCTCCTTTTACTTAGTAAAACCTCTACAGGTTCAAACCAGCCTTTCGGCTGTTGACCTAAACAACACAGATATGAACAAAAAACTAACCTCAAAAACATTAGTGAAATACGCAAAATTAAAATCGACCTCAGTTTAGCTTAAAAATACGGAAAATCGCTCATTCACGCTTAACTAGGCACTGGACAAAAAAATGCTTAAATTAAAGTTTTAGATCTCTTAATTTCCTTTAAATTTTATTATATACACTTTTGTCGTAAAATGCATTCTAAGGCCGAAATCTTAAAAAAATAGATTTTTCACACGTTTTCGTGAGAAAGAAAACAGAAAATTGCTAATTACCGCTAAACTAAGCGTTACACAAAAAAAAACTTGGAAATAAAAGTTGTAGAATTTTACATTCTCTACAACTTTTATTATATGATGTTTTGCGCTAAAATGCATATTAAAGCCGCAATCTTAAAAAGAAAATGTTTTTACGTAAAAACAGCCTCACGCAGAATTTCAGCAAACATGGCGCCTACCCTATCTTGTAGAGAATAAAAAATTGAGTAAACCAGGCGATTTAAAAAAAAAATCGTAGGACCAGTTTTTGATAAAATGCAAAAAGTACTTCCGGTCGACCGATTTTGATGAAAATGTTCGTGTCGGGTCCGGTAGTGGTATGTAACTTAAGTTTCAAGTTTTAAGTTCGTACAATGTTCCGTTCTTGAGATATTTTGTACACACACACACACGCGCGCGCGCTCGCACACACACACACGCGCACAAACACACACACACACCTACATACACACACACCTACACACACACACACACACACACACACGCACGCACGCACGCGCGCACACACACACACACGCACGCGCGCGCGCACACACACACACACACACACACACACACAGATATACACACACACACACAGACCAATCGCTAAAAACATGTTTTTTGGGTTCAGGGGGTCTGAAAACGTATAGATCCAGTGAAAACTCGATTTCGAAAAATCGACACGGAAACAATACTTTCCTTCCTATATATTTATATAGGCAAGAGAAAGTAAAAATGTATTAATTAAGATAATAGTGATGCTAAACACTGAATGTCGTGACAAGTGAATAGCAATACTCGAATAAAGCAGTGATACGCTCTCCAGATCAATTGTTGGGTAGGTCTAACAGCCGAGAGGCTGGTTTAAACTTCTAGAGCAGTCATGTCAAAGATACGGCCCGCGGGCCGCATCCGGCCGCCGGGCTGTATCAATAGGGCCCGCGATCGCAATGTGTCACAGAAAGAAGAATCATGTTTTTTTAGAGCTTTAAGACTTCATTCGATTCCTCTACGGAAGTTTTAAAATGCGCACACTACATTTATAAGTAATTTTAAGGGCAGCGCGTGCCCAGACAAGCGAGAGAGATAGCCAGTAACGCCATCTCTACCTGATATCAATGAGCTTGTCAAAAACAAGAAAAGTCAGGTATCTGGATTCTCGAGCTCAAAATAATTACCATCTTTTATAACTTTGATATGATTTTTTACAACCGTATATTAGATACTGTACAATTAAATAAATAAAATGTTATAATAATTCAGTACATTGTTTGTTTTTTGAATCTGGCCCGCCAACACATTCTAAATTTAATATATGGCCCTCTTCAAAATTGAGTTTGACACCACTGCTCTAGAGGTGATACTAAGCAAAACCGAGGAGTGAGGTGGTTTACTGTTGCCTTCCTAACTAAGTTGAAAGAATAAGGTTATCAGCCCTCCGAAAAGCATCCACTTTTCACCCTGCAAATGACACCTTCACTTTATTCACCACTGTGTCTGGCTGTATAATGAAATTCATTGCTCTTAGAGGAGATAACTCTGACTAATGTCTTTTACACCTCTACCTCTTCTATTCTTAAAAAATGCTTCAGTCATATAATTGGCTGACTATGTGATAAGAAACAGAACTATTTTTTGTAGCCCTGGAACCAACAGATCGAGGGCAATTACTTTAACACTCCACCTGCCCGTTATGGGCAAAAATGTTAACACTACGTTTCTTAATGACAAGAATAAATGTAAGTTTTTTTTGTTTCAGGTTATAAATACTGCGTATTCATATTTCAACGTGTTTACCAAATTATCTTGAAATACCGATTTACTAAGCTCGCCTGTATATTAATAAAATTTACCTTAATGAAATGTTTGGAAATATATATCAATTATTATTAATAATGTCTCAGCTTTGAATAACCTTGAGAATAAAAGAATTTTTATATTCTATCAATATAAAATATAAAATATACCGAGTGATTCAAAACTATACGGCAATCTCTTGAGATCTCATTCTATAGATAAAAATAAGAAAAATGTTCATATAAACATATTCCTGAAAACGCTTAGTTAGCGAGTTACGGCTAGCGAAAAATTTCACTTAGAACTCTGTACTCCCGGTGAAGTAAGGCCGTGTAAAAATGTTAAAGGTAGTTACAAAAATACAAATACGATTGTTTCTTATGTTTTTAATCTGGAAAATTGAATAACATTGGTTCCAGAGCTGTAAATGCAATACTTTCAGAGATAATTTACATAAAACACAAGAATTGGTCCAAAGAAATAACAAATTTTTGTGTTTCATAAGATTACTTCCATACATTTATGTAAAATAAAGGTTGTAAATAAAGGTGTATTTTTTCTTAAATAAATTTGTAGAAAATTTAATTCTGAAAAAATTCATGTGAATTACTCAGCAAAAACTGAATAATAGATATTGAAATTTCGCTTTATTTAAAATCAAAACAGTCGCACAATCTTTTCAGAATTAAATTTTCTACAAATTTATTTAAGAAAAAATACACCTTTATTTACCATTTATGGAAGTAATATTACGTTAAATACAAAAAACATTTTTGTGTTTAAGAAGAAGTACACCTTTATTTACCATTTATGGAAGTAATCTTACATTAAACACAAAAATGTGTTATTTCTTTGCACCAATTCTTGTGTTATATGTAAGATATCTCTGAAAGTATTGCATTTACAGCTCTGGAACCAATTTTATTTAATTTTTCATATTAAAAAACATAAGAAACAATTGTATTTGTATCTTTTTTTTTTACTACCTTTAACATTTTTATACGGCCTTACTTCACCGAGGGTACAGAGTTCTTAGTGAAATTTTTCGCTAGCCGTAACTCGCTAACTAAGCGTTTTCAGGCATATGTTTATATGAACATTTTTTCTTACTTTTAGCTATAGAATGAGATCCCAAGAGATTGCCGCGTATAGTTTTGAATCACTCGGTTTGGGCCTTCGGGCTAGCCCAGTCAGTCAGCTGGTAGAAAGTCGCTATTATTTTGTTAAGTGAGACCGGTTGGGTAAGCAACTTTGGGGTCTTTTCAGCTTTCTGTATGCCAGTATCAAATCCTATTTCCCTGAAGGGTTGCACAATTCTCCCACTCGTGCGTCTAACTGCGTCAATCTCATTAGCAATATTCTTGCGTAATGTCAACTCCAATCGCACTCCCATTTCACAGTTATAGTCACTTGAGTAACGAGTTTGCCATTGTTTGCAACGAGGGGTAAAGGGGGAAAGCATCAGTGCGCATGCGCAACTGCTTTAACTTTAGTACGACAAACACTACAACTTATACTATACCCAGAGCATATACACTATATCCTTTTGAAGGAACCTTCTGTAGGTTAACTGTACGAATATAACTATTTGTTACCGTAAACACAAATGTCGGTTTCTCGAAAACGTGGTTGAACTATTCACAGTGCTGAACGCAATGTAATAAAATGTTGTGAAGTTGAAGCTAAACAAAAATGTTTATCCGTGCCTCTTAACAAAAGCCGTGAGCGAGCGGCTAACTGCTGTGATGTTTCTATTTCTACAATTCGAAAAATAAAGAAGGAAATTAAGGACGTGAAGAAGCTATTCTTTAACAGTTTTGTTGAAACCTGGTAAACAAATAAAACGGTTAGGTAGATACTAGAGACAGTGATAATGAAAACGCCGGTGACAGCGTGATTCATTCGTAATTACAGTAAATCAAACATTTCTAGTCATTTAATAATGCTATCATTTAATAATGATGATTCAATGCTATCAATGGATAGCATTCAATGAATGCTATCCAATCAATGCTATCCCGTTGGATAGCATTGGATATCCAATGCTATCCAATGGGTAGCATTGGATTGCTACCCATTGGTAGCAATCCAATGGGGGTTGCTACCCCTATCCAAAAATTATGAAATTTCTAAATATTTAGAATACAAAATGTATTTTAACGGTATGTTTTCGACGTTAAAAGTTAATTAAAAATTTGGTAACGCGAAAACTTTCAGGTTCCACCCCCTTACCGTTGGTAGGGGGTTGTATTTTTTTACCTCCTGAACGGTGCTTCGTAGAGGAAAATTGTATAGAATCTTTTTTGTGCCTCTCCCAAAGTACTTCAAGGCCATGTAACTAAAGTTTTCCTTAACCTACCTCTTCGCTAAGAAAACTTAAAACACTAGCATTCCGGCTTTTAGGGCTTGCCGTTTTCACGTTTTTCTTTCTTTACACCTTCTCAACGGTTTTTCGCAAACGTTTATTAACAAAGCGTTACACATACCCCTAGAGTCGCGAAGAATTTATTAAATTTTAGGCGGGGTTTTATGGCGATTACTACCCCAACAAAAATTTTAAAATTTTCGGAATAAAAATATTTTTTTAACATGTTATTTAGCGAAGAAAATTACATAAAAATTTGGTAACCCGAAAATTGTTAGGTCGCATGAGAAAACGAAAAACTCAAAGTAACATACGTACATTCAAACCACAACATTTAAAGTTGAAATTTTGAAACTTTAAACATTAACCTAAAATTGTAATACCATCAAATTTTAAATTTTGAAACTTTAAACTTCATCTTTAAACTTTTATATCTTGAAATTTCGAAATATTGTGATCCACCCAGCCCCTTTGGTGGCCGAACTTCACCTTGTGGCAAATGGTCCCTTATGGATCCACTTATGAATTCTGATCCACCTACCCCTGTGAGACCGAGACACGTAAGCGGCGCTGGAGTGGCGAGTAAGCAATATTACAGGTCATATTTATTTCTTATAAGATTTATGACGAAAACATTTTCCCGGAAGAAACCACAGCTTACAAAAAGTATCTAAAAACTTCACGGTAGTGAAATGTACGAGTAGTGTCTCATTATTGAGGTTGGCAGCACTGTAAATATATCATTTCCCTTCCTCACAGCCCATACAAACGCAAAAGGCAAACTCGTGACTTCAGTATCATAGTTATTACACAGTCTGCTATGAATTTTGTAGACTTAATTAATAATATTCGGACGAAGGAAGATGCTGAAGAGTTCCATCAGAAAAAGGGGTAAAGCGGGTTGCATTATCCCAGAAGATGTGACAATTAAAAAAAGTCTGTGTGAAACACTCACACGACTTTCTCTTCAAAATGTAAATAATTTAAAAAATATATAACGTAAATAATAAGAAAAATCTGGTGTGAAACACTCACACGACTTTCTCTTGCCAGTGCAAATGATTAACAATAAACCTAATATTAGTAATAAAACATTAGAAATAAACAAAAAACTAACCTCAATTAACATAACCTTATTTTAATCATGAGTGAAAGACGCAAAATGAAAATCAACCTCAGTTTTGCTTAAAAATACGGAAAAACAATCTTTCCGCTCAACTAGTCTCTGTGGAGAAAAATGCTTTAAATAAAAGTTGTAGATCTTTAATTTCCTATAAATTTTATTATATACACTTTTGTCGTAAAATGCATTCTAAGGCCGAAATCTTTAAAAAAACAATTTTTCACACGTTTTCGTGAGAAAAAAACAGAAAATCGCAAATTACCGCTAAACTAAGCGTTATACAAAAAAATGTTTGAAATAAACGTTGTAGGATTTTACATTCTTTACAACTTTTATTATATAACGTTTTGCGCTAAAATGCATATTAAAGCCGAAATCTTAAAAAGAAAATATTTTTACGTAAAAACAGCCTCACGCAGAATTTCAGCAAACATGACGCCTACCCTATCTTGTAGAGCATAAAAAATTTAGTAAACCAGGCGATTTAAAAAAAAATCGTAAGACCAGTTTTTGAGAAAATTGCAAAAAAGTTAAAAATTACACGTATAAACTACTACTTCCGGTTGACCGATTTTGATGAAAATGTTCGTGTCGGGTTCGGTAGGGGTATGTAACTTAAGTTTCAAGTTTCAAGTTCGTACGATGTTCCGTTCTTTAGATATTTTGTGCACACACACACACACACACACAGACCAATCGCTAAAAACATGTTTTTTTGGGTTCAGGGGGTCTGAAAACATATAGATCCGGTGAAAACTAGATTTCTTAAAATCGACATGAAAACAATACTTTCCTTCCTATATATTCATATAGGCAAGAGAAAGTAAAAAACGATTTTACTTTTGAACACGATAAAAATTAATTTTTATAGTCACTTCAGTCACGAGTTTGCCATTGTTTGCAACGAGGGGTAAAGGGGGAAACCATTAGAGCGCATGCGCGACTGCTTTAATTTCAGTACGACAAACATAACGACTTATACTATACCCAGAGCATACTGCAGTAAATCACGGAACCTTTTAAAAAGAACTGTACGAATATAACTTTGTTACGGTAAACACAAATGTCGGTTTCTCGAAAACGTGGTCGAACTATTCACAGTGCTGAACGCAATATAATAAAATGTTGTGAAGTTGAAGCTAAACAAAAACGCCTATCCATGCCTCTTAACAAAAGCCGTGAGCGAGCGGCTAACTACTGTGATGTTTCTTATTCCACAATTCGAAAAATTAAGAAGGAAATTAAGGACGTGAAGAAGCTACGAGGGGGTACCCAAAAGTATCCGGAATAGCTCTGCTGTGGGCGGAGCTTGTGCAGTACAAATTCCCGCCACTAGGCTGCTTGTAGCGCTACTCATTGCCAGTTCAATGCCATTTTGTTCGTTGATCTAGCTTGTTCTGTTCTCGTGCAGTGATTGTTCTCGCTAGTGCTGTTTTGTGCTCGTGTCGTTTTTCATGATGGCAAGTTTTAATGAACAACGTGCGGCTGTGAAATTTTGCTTCTTGCTCGGTAAAAACGCCGCGGAAACAGTTGTAATGTTGAACACAGCTTACAAAGACGACGCTATTGGAAAAACCCAAGTGTACGAGTGGTTTTTGCGCTTTAAAAATGGCGACATGTCGATTGAGAACAAACCTCGTTCTGGACGACCGTCGACTTCCCGAACAGACGAAAATGTTGTGAAAGTGAAAGAAATTGTACGAACAGACCGACGACAGACCATTGACCAAATATCACAGGTTAGTGGGTTATCTTGGAGCTCAGTCCAACGCATTTTAACAGAAGACTTGACAATGAAAAGAGTCGCTGCCAAGTTTGTGCCTCGGGTTCTGACAGACACTCAAAAGGAACGTCGAATTGAAACGTGTAGTGATTTGAAACAACAGCTTGAAACTGATCCAGATTTCATGTCAAAGATCATTACGGGTGACGAGTCTTGGTGCTATGGGTACGACCCAGAAACCAAACAACAATCCAGTCAATGGAAGACTTCATTATCACCCCGACCAAAAAAAAGTCGTCAAGTCAGATCGAACATCAAAACAATGCTGATTTGTTTTTTTGATGTGAGGGGAATTGTCCATTCAGAGTTCGTTCCACCAGGCCAGACGGTAAATCAAGCTTTTTATCTTGAAGTGTTAAGAAGACTACGAAACAGCATTCGTCGTAAAAGACCTAATTTGTGGCAGACAGGGGACTGGTTTTTCCACCACGACAACGCGCCTGCACACACGGCAATCTCGGTTACTCAGTTTTTGGCGAAAAAACGGCATGGTTTTGCTACCACACGCACCGTACTCACCCGATCTGGCTCCGTGTGATTTTTTCTTGTTCCCACGCATGAAAAGGGGCATGAAAGGTCTCCGATTTAACAACGTTGATGATGTCAAGAAAAAAACGACCGATGAGCTGGCAGCCATCACTGAAGAGGAGTACAAAAAATGTTTTGAACAGTGGAAGCACCGGTGGGACAAATGTATTAGTTGTAATGGAGAGTATTTTGAAGGGGATAAGGTTCATTTGTAAAAAAATTAAAAATAAATAGTTTTAAAAAATAATTCCGGTTTCTTTTAGATACCCCCTCGTATTCTTTAATAGTTTTATTGACACCTGGTAAAAAAAGAAAACGGTTAGGTAGATACTAGAGAGACTGATAATGAAAACACCGATGACAGCAATAGTAAAGATGGTGATTCATTCATTATAGTAAATGAAACATTTCTAGTCATGTAATTACACATGACACAGCTTACAAAATCTATCTAGAAACTGCACGGTAGTGAAATGTATGAGTAGTGTCTCACTGTTTTTTTTTTTGCGCCCTGGAGACTCCAGGAGGAGTATAAGACATGTCGTCAGATATAACACCTGAAATACATATAAGAATCACACAATGTATCACTATTATCAAGAAAGAAATTCTTGTACGCTATACAAAGTTTCACCGATCAAGTAATTTTTCAGATTTTTTTTAACAGGTTGACTCCCATGAGACACTTATACGTCTCTCACAAGATCTGTCAAATTTACTTTCGAAAGACTGATTTGTCTCTCATGTAAAAGTGTTATTAATAGATTCGTGAGACGGATTGGATATTCGTTTGAATTCAGTCATATACTGAGCTGTTAGAAATGAGTTTAAAAAATATTTCCCCAGTCATGGTTCGTGATTTACTTGATTCGAACTAGTCAAAAATGAGTTGGTGAACTTGGCAGCTTATTATTATTATTACTATTACATAATATTGACTATTATTACTTTCTCTTGCCTATATGAATATATAGGAAGGAAAGTATTGTTTTCATGTCGATTTTTCGAAATCGAGTTTTCACCGGATCTATACGTTTTCAGACCCCCTGAACCCAAAAAACATGTTTTTAGCGATTGGTCTGTGTGTGTGTGTGTGTGTGTGTGTGTGTGTGTGTGTGTCTGTGTGTGAACAGAATATCTCAAGAACGGAACGTCGTACGAACTTGAAACTTGAAACTTAAGTTACATACCACTACTGGACGCGACACGAACATTTTCATCAAAATCGGTCAACCGGAAGTAGTAGTTTATTCGTATAATTTTTCAGTTTTTTGCGATTTTCTCAAAAACTGGTCCTACGATTTTTTTAAAAATCGCCTATTTTACTCAATTTTTTATTCTCTACAAGATAGGGTAGGCGCCATGTTTGCTGAAATTCTCGGTGAGGCTGTTATCACGTAAAAACGTTGTTTTTTTAAGATTACGGCTTTAATATAAATTTTAGCGCAAAAACTTATATAATAAAAGTTGTAGAGAATTTAAAAACCTACAACTTTTATTTCAAACATTTTTTTGTATAACGCTTAGTTTAGCAGTAATAAGCAATTTTCTGTTTTTTTTTCTCACGAAAACGTGAGAATAATCGATTTTTTTAACATTTCGGCCTTAGTAGGCATTTTACGACAAAAGTGTATATAATTAAATTTATAGAAAATTAAAAGATCTACAACTTTTATTTAAAGCATTTTTCTCTACAGAGCCTAGTTTAGAGAGAAAGAGTGATTTTCCGTATTTCTAAGCCAAACTGAGGTTGATTTTCATTTTGCGTCTTTCACTCATGATTAAAATTAGGTTATGTTTGTTGAGGTTAGTTTTTTGTTTATTTCTTATGTTTTATTACTAATGTTAGGTTTATTTTTAATTATTTGCACTGGCAAGAGAAAGTTGTGTGAGTGTTTCACACCAGATTTTTATAGCTGTTTATTATTGCTGTTCAGGTTAGCACCTTGTAAAAATGCCTGAATGGTTTTGTAAAGTAAGAAAAGGAATTTGGCTCGAAATTATGTTTACAGGAGGAGAGGAGCGTACGCATTTAGAGGGGTCCGTGTACAAGACCAACACAAACAACACAGGAGGAGAATGAGACCACTTGAGCGCAACTAAATCAAGTATCACAAACATAAAACGTCCACTTACTTGTTATCGAACACAATAGCCTGAAGTCCAGCTGCAGGAACATGTGCGTGAGCCCAAGATGGCGACCGACAAAGAATTACTATTAATACATTAGCAGACAGTTTAGCAAATACACAAACACAATGATAAATAATTATATTAACCGACATAAGCACAGTTTAAAGCCTCGTTTCGAAATACATAATCCGTTGCCAGCATTTCGCTAGTTGCTAGACCGAAATATTAAGCCTCAAACGAAGGACGCGTCTGTCCGTGATGAATTCAGTTGCATAAGTGGTCGAGGGAGAAACGGATGCAGGTTAGCAGTAGGCCAACAAAAAGAAGAAGAAAGAAGGAAGAGGAAGAAAAAACACAGAGGATTACATAATAGTGTAAACCCGGTACAAAATGCCTTAACAATTGCATTATTAAACATGTTTTAATAATAACGGGTGATTCAAAAAGAGCGCCGGTTTTTAAACGGCTGGTAAATTTTTGTTTATCGGTTGGCAACATTGTTAGACCTCATTTCTATTTTGAAGAACATTCCGATTGACGATTCAGTTGTAGTTTCTCTTGTTCGCAGTGTAGTACTCTCGCAGTCTGTGTCTAACCATGGAGAAGTTTACTATTGCACAACGAGTGTTAATCGTCAAAACATTTTACCAGAGTGGAGAGAGTTATACGGCTACTGTCAGGCGACTTCGCGGTACTCTAGGACGTAATGAAGCACCGAATGAATCAACAGTTCGCAGGCTCATGAAAAAGTTTTTTGAGACGGGTTCAACAGTCGACCTTAAAAGTTCTGGACGTCGTCGTTCTGGCCGAACTGAGCAGAACGTTGCGTTGGTTCGTGACAGTGTGGCTGTTAGCCCAGCAAAATCAATACGTCGCCGTTCTCAACAATTGGGTTTACGATGTTCTTCTGTACGGAGAATTCTTCGGTACGATCTCCAATATCACCCGTATAAAATTCAGTTGACGCAACATTTGAAAGTGGCAGACCACCAGAAGAGACGACAGTTTGTTGACTGGGTATTGAGAAAACGGCAGGATGATGACACCTTCGCAAACAAAATTGACGCCTTGTGACTTTCATCTTTGGGGTCATCTGAAGTCATTGGTGTATGCCAATAAACCCCGAAACATCAATGACTTGAAGGAGGAAATTCGACGGGTTATCGGGCAAATGGAAGTCGAAACTTGTCGTGCAGTAATATCCAATTTCATGGACAGAGTTGATGCGTGCCAGCGCAGTAGAGGAGGACACATGCATGACATCATTTTTCATACATGAAATCGGAAGGTAAGATGAACTTGTTGATGTATTTATTTTCAGTTTTTCAATAAAATAAATCTCTTAATTTGATAT
The DNA here is from genome assembly GCA_035578175.1 of Catonia carolina. Lineage (NCBI taxonomy): Eukaryota > Metazoa > Arthropoda > Insecta > Hemiptera > Achilidae > Catonia > Catonia carolina. The sequence continues at coordinate 1,561,328 of JAQMRL010000040.1, forward strand.
ATCAAAACTGGCGCTCTTTTTGAATCACCCTATATTATATAAAGAAAAATCATTTTATCTTTTAATTTTTTATGTTTTTCATATTACAATATTTTCTGCATTGTAAAAGTTGACTCTGGTCGGTGCTTCTATGTAGACAACTACTCGTTGAACAACTGCTTGATAGAGAGACGCATCATCGATATTTATGTACGTAGTTTTATTGAAAAATAGCCCAAAGTAAATTATTTATAAAATTAATATTATAATATTTTATAGAAATACAAGTAAAATTTCAGTGAAACACACGTTAGTCTTTCACAGTAAATTTGATTTTTTTACTCTTGAGTACCTGATCAGTGTATCACCTAAAAACAGCGCCAAAGAAAGAATTAATTAAAAAACAAAGGAATCATAAAAAAGGTATGGTTTTTTTAAGCAAAATTGTAAAAATTGCCTTGGTAGTCAACCTGTTAAAGGAATTCAAATCCTCACAAAATTTTAAAAATTGGGGTAATTTATTCATGAATTTTCTCCCTGCATAAGTAAGTTTTTGTTGAAACAATTTTGTGGAGTGATTAGCCACATAATAATCATTCCTGTTTCTCGTGTTATGATTGTGAAATTCTGCATAAAATTATTGTTGAGGTTGGTAGCACTGCAAATATTTAGCTACCCTTCCTCACAGCCCATCCATACGCAAAAGGCAATCTCCTGACTTCAGTATCTATAACAGGAAATTTTATTTTTCTACCACGTTGAAATTTCGGTTGGCAGTGGCATGCATACGCCATCAAGTTTTCAAAATAAGGGCTGCCACTTTTTGTACATCCTTGTTCAAATTAAATGACACTTTAGACCAACGGTTCCCAAAGTGGGGGGGCGCGCCCCCCAAGGGAGGCGTGAAGACACGTCAAGGGGGCGCGGGATTTCGAGATAGCTTTACCCTCCATAACGGATCCTTTCAGTGTCAACATAGACTTCCTGCCCGAATTTTATTATTATTATTAATACAATGCCTTTATTTAAAACATATTAACAGCATATCACAAAAATAACAATACAAAAGAAAATAATACAAATGAGAATGAAAATAAAATGAAATAACCAACAAACTCAGCATAATCTAGACATGACCTATAGATGGTCGTCTGCCAGGATTAGTAAATTCAGAATAAATCAAATTAAACTGCCTGTTTTCCTTGAGCGTAGCGATAAAATAAACAAATAACTAAACACTTAAACTTCTATTATTTTAACATAAATAAATAATTCTAAAATTTGATAAGAATATTACAAAGAATTCTTTTAAATTGTTCAATAGGAAAAATAGGCCTAGCCAAATCAATAATTATAAAAATAAATCAGTTGTTAATCAACAGGAAAAAGAAATGCAACGGGTCTTTCCAGCAAATCAGCATCCAAAATTCAACAGCAGATAATACAGATATGAAAGGGCGCACACTGGTGATTTACCATCTCCCATCCTCACACGCAATCTATCACATACTCTTTTACACCACATACACATACTACATAATCACATACACATACTCTCACGCACTCTGTATTTACAAACACATTCATATAATTAATAATTAAATTCGTTTACTAGCCCTCTTCTATAACAAAGTGCAACTCGTAAATATCCCGCTAGTTTCTTCCAACTTTTACCATTTAACCAGTCCAACACTTCCTCGTCATTCAATTCAGATTTACCGAAATAATTTACACGTATACTACTTAATATGGGACACCTTCCCATAAAATGCAAAGTATCTTCTTTACTCCGTAAGTTACACAGGGAACACAACCACTGGGGTTCCTCCCTATCACATCTGAAATTTAAACTTAGTAATTCTCCCCTAGCCCGGAAAATTAATCCCGTAGTACACCTATCTAAGCCCAGATTCAAAAAATTATTTTCTCTTAAGTCGTGCTCCAACCGACTAAACAGACTATGATATTGCGCATCTGCAGCTCGCCGTAAAAAAATCTCCTTTAAGCAAAAAATAAACAAAAAATATCAGAAGTTTTAACAAAATTATGAAAATGACTATCGCTACATTTACTTTTAAGACCCGCTACATTAAAACTAATCAACCTAATACCGCAATAATTACTCACATGCAAGCCACTAACATCACAACCAATTCGAGTATTTGGACTACCTTGGCAGACGACATCCTCCTATGCATAATTAACCTCTTCGTTACTACCTAACATCATTTCTCTGTTTTTCAGAAAACTCAAACCAGAAAAGTCCTTTCCGCACATTTCTTTCAATTTTTCCAAACCGCACCCATTTTTTGATTGTAATCCGGCACTCTCCGAAAAAGTAAACACCTGCCCTCTAAAGTACAGTTTATCCACTGCCACAAAAACCCCTTCTTCTCCCACAGTTTTCATTATTTCTTTTTTCAAAGTCAATAGCACACTGCGACTTCTACGAGTTTCTACACTAAAGTCTCTATGTACAACATATCGGGTCCCCTTTAATTTATATGCATTCTTAAGAATACAATTTATGTCCCTTTCTTCCGGTATATGTGCTATGATAGGAGCATTGTCTCTGTTTTTACCCAAAGAGTGTGCACGATTTATTTTAACACTATTTGAAACTGCTAGAATCGTCTTGCAAAAGTTCTCAACGATTTCACAACAATCACTCCCCTTGTTATATGTAAGCCCCTTGAAAATTAAATTATTCCTTCTAGAACGATCCTCTAGATTAACAATTTTACACTTCAAAAAGTTATTTTCGCTCTTTAATTTTGATACCTCCACTTTTAAACCAACATTTTCTTTTATTAACTCATCTATAGAATTTTTTAGTTCATTCATGTCGTTTTTAGTTGCTAAATTACTTAACTTTTTATCCAAAAGCCTTCCTAATACCGCTTCCATATCCTTTACTGAAGCCTGTGTCGTTCCAGAAGTTCCTGATCGCGAATCCGTATCTTTTGCGGTTTTCTTCTTTTCTTGAGCCAAATTCTCAGGTGAATTTAACGACCGTGGGCGCTTATTCGGTGAAAAATAATTTTCAAGTGCGTTCGGCATTCAAAAATACACCAATTGAATATTCCCAAAAAAAAAAACAACACAAAAATAAACGAAAATGCAAATACTAATGAATATAAATACAATTTTTCACTAACCTCCTGCCCGAATTACTTAAAAAACAAGTTTTAGAAATAAAAAATGTTTCTGCTGCGAAAAACGATTTCGATAAAATTGACAAAACATCACTTTGGGTTAAGTATTACCAAGTTTACCCCAGTATATAACAGCAAGCGGCAGTAATTGTAATTATCTTTATCAAGCACCTATCTGTCCAAAAAAGTGTTTTCAGCACTTGTTACAATAAAAACAAAGCATCGGTGCAATGTTGGTTTTATCAATGATTTACGTTGTGCACTTTCTAAAAATTAAACTTTTGTTTTTAAAAAAATGCAAGGTCATCCATCCACTGATTTATTTTGTCTCTTGTTAGAATTAAATTGCAACTTCTAATGCTATAAAAAATAAAAAAAATAAATGTATGGTAATTCAATGTAATACGTGATTTTTCATTGCCCAATAAAATTGTGTAAGGGGGCGTGAGAAGTTTTCTTTTTGGCAGAAGGGGGCGTAAAAGATAGAAGTTTGGGAACGGCTGCTTTAGACCAAACTTTTAAATATTGTTTCGGCAATGAAAGGGTTAAGGAGAGTCGGTAGTCCAAAAATTTAATTTTTAGACTTTTTTACATTTTATAATATTTCAAAATCTTGTGATTAATTTGGTATGTTTACTGCTGTTCTACGGCACACCTTTCTATTTTTAAAAATCTGGTGTGAAACACTCACACGACTTTCTCTTGTCAATGCAAATAATGACCAATATAACCTAACATTAGTAATAAACAAAAAACCAACCTCTAAAAACATAAACTTATTTTAATCATGAGTGAAAGACGTAAAATGAATATCGACTTCAGTTTGGCTTAAAAATACGCAAAATCACTCTTTCACGCTAAACTAGGCTATGTAAAGAAAAATGCTAGAAATAAAAGTTGTAGATCTTTTAATTTCCTATAAATTTGATAATATACACTTTTGTCGTTAAATGCATACTAAGGCTGAAATCTTACAAAATCGATTTTTCACACGTTTTCGTGAGAAAAAAACAGAAAATTGCTAATTACTGCTAAACTGAGCGTTATACAAAAAATTCCTTGATAAAATAGTTCTACGATTTTAAATTGCCTACAACTTTTATTAGACTATACATTTTTGCGCTAAAATGCATATTAAAGCCGCAATTTAAAAAAAACAAAGTTTTTACGTGAAAACAGCTTCACCAAGAATTTTAGCAACATGGCGCCTACCCTATCTAGTAGAGCGTAAAAAATTGAGTAAACCAGGCGATTTTTAAAAAAATCGTAGGACCAGTTTTAGAGAAAATCGCAAAAAAGTTAAAAATTACACGTATAAACTACTACTTCCGGTTGACCGATTTTGATGAAAATGTTCGGGTCGGATCAGGGGTATGTAACTTAAGTTTCAAGTTTCAAGTTCGTACAATGTTCCGTTCTTGAGATATTCTTTTCACATACACAACACACACACACACACACACACACACACACACACACACAGACTAATCGCTAAAAACATGTTTTCTGGGTTTAGAGGGTCTGAAAACGTGTAGATCAGGTGAAAACTCGATTTCGAATAATCGACATGAAAACAATACTTTCCTTCCTATATATTCATATAGGCAAGGAAAGTAAAAAAACTGCTCAACGTTATAAACAGTACAAGCTGAGAAAATGTTTTTGAAGTATGGTGAAGTAGCCTATAGGGCTCCCGTGTAGGGCCTACCCTTAAACCAGTGTTTCCCAACCGGTGGTCAGTGACAGTCCCACCGGTGACTACTTATAAAAAATCTGGTGTGAAACACTCACACAACTTTCTCTTGCCAGTGCAAATAGTTAACAATAAACCTAACATTAGTAATAAAACATTAGAAATAACCAAAGAAACTAACCTCAAAAACATAAGCTTATTTTAATCATGAGTGAAAGACGCAAAATGAAAATCGTACTCAGTTTGGCTTAGAAATATGGAAAATCACTCTTTCTCTCTAAACTAGGCTCTGTAGAGAAAAATGCTTTAAATAAAAGTTGTAGATCTTTTAATTTTCTATAAATTAAATTATATACACTTTTGTCGTAAAATGTATAGTAAGGCCGAAATCTTTAAAAAATCAATTTTTTACACATTTTCGTGAGAACAAAAACAGAAAATCGCAAATTACCGCTAAACTAAGCGTTATACAAAAAATTGTTGGAAATAAAAGTTGTAGAATTTTACATTCTCTACAACTTTTATTATATAAAGTTTTACGCTTAAATGCATATTAAAGCTGTAATCTTAAAAAACAACGTTTTTACGTGAAAACAGCCTCACCCAGAATTTCAGCAAACATGACGCCTACCCTATCTTGTAGAAAATAAAAAATTGAGTAAACCAGGCGATTTTAAAAAAAATCGTAGGACCAGTTTTTGAGAAAATCGCAAAAAAGTTAAAAATTACATGAATAAACTACCACTTCCGGTTGACCGATTTTGATGAAAATGTTCCTGTCGAGTTCGGTAGTGGTATGTAACTTAAGTTTCAAGTTTCAAGTTCGTACGATGTTTCGTTCTTGAGATATTCTGTTCACATACACACACATACACACACACACACACACACACACACACAGACACACACACAGACCAATCGCTAAAAACATGTTTTTTGGGTTCAGGGAGTCTGAAAACGTATAGATCCGGTGAAAACTCGATTTCGAAAAATCGATATGAAAACAATACTTTCCTTCCTATATATTTATATAGGCAAGAGAAAGTAAAAGTAATATTTTCCCTTGATTAAATCAAAGTTACGATTTTCATTGAACAAGATTAAGTAAATACATTCAAGATTCAGATTAAGTAAAGGTAGAAGAGTCGTGGTGTAAGAAAGCCCTGCCTGCGCTTCCCCAACATTCACCAAGTAGCTTTGCGGTATCTTATGATTTTTTTCAACCACTTATTTGTGTGAGCAGGGGTTATCTAGTTTATTGTTAATTAAAAACAAACAACGAAATCGGCTAAGTGTAAGCAGTGATTTGAGAGTAGCTCTTAGCAAGAGCCTAAAACCTAGAATTCCTCAGCTAGTCAGAAAAATTCGTGCAAAAAAGTCGCATTGAAATTTTCATTTCATTTTTAATTCATTTTTTAATTTTCATTGTTATTTTCGACTAAGTAAATTCTGTATTCCTTATTTTATTAAAAGACAATTTACAATAATTAAAAAAACATTTAAAAAAAAAATTTAAAAAACGCTTTTATTTAACACTTACTTAAAACAATTAACTAAAAAGAAAAAAAAATTACAAAAAAAATTTACAAAAAAATCACAGAAAAAAAATTACAAAAAAATCAAAAAAAAAATTTAAAAAAAAATATTTTTAAGAAACGCTATTATTTAACATTAATCAAAAAAATGAACTAAACATAAAAAAATAAAAAAATTTACAAAAAAAATTACAAAAAAATCAAAAAAAAATTTAAAAAAAAATTTTTTTTAAGAAACGCTATTATTTAACAATTAATCAAAGAAAAATGAACTAAAAAGAACAAAAATAAAAAAATTTACAAAAAAAAATCACAGACATTACAGTTAAAAATAAAAGCGTGGCGCATTAATATATATAATATTTATTGTAAAATATTCGTTGTAAAATATTATATATATTAATGCGCCACGCTTTTATTTTTTAACATTAATCAAAAAAATGAACTAAAAATAAAATAAAATGTAAAAGTTAAAAATAAAAGCGTGGCGCATTAATATATATAATATTTATTGTAAAATATTCGTTGTAAAAATATTATATATATTAATGCGCCACGCTTTTATTTTTAACTGTTATGTCTGTGATTTTTTTTTTTTGTAAATTTTTTTCTATTTTTCTTTTTAGTTCATTTTTCTTTGATTAATTGTTAAATAATAGCGTTTCTTAAAAAAAAATTTTTTAATTTTTTTTTTTGATTTTTTTGTAATTTTTTTTGTAAATTTTTTAATTTTTTTCTTTTTAGTTCATTTTTTTATTAATTGTTAAATAATAGCGTTTCTTAAAAATTTTTTTTTTATTTTTTTTTTGATTATTTTGTAATTTTTTTTTTCTGATTTTTTTGTAAATTTTTTTTTGTAAATTTTTTTTCTTTTTTTCTTTTTAGTTAATTATTTTAAGTAATTGTTAAATAAAAGCGTTTTTTAAATTTTTTTAAAAAAAATTTTTTTAAATTTAAATTTTTTTTTTAAATTTAAAATTTTTTTTTACAAACACCTCCACAGCGTATTGTCATCGAAGATAAACAAGTGTGCAAAGTTTAATTCATATTAATACGGTAGAAGTATTAAAATTTTAAGTTGCAAGATTTGATGCTTCCAAGAGTAAGTTAAATAAAAGCGTTTAAAAATATTTTTACTTTTTGTGATGTACAATGTACCCTACTTTCTGAAAATAACAATTAATTATATGTTTGTAATAATAGTTTCTTAATTAATAATAATAGTTTGTTTGTAATTATATGTTTTATTTAATCACCTTTTAATTTGGTGATGAACTGATAAGATATATGCAATGTTGTGTAATGGGTGGTTCGTGGTAGTTGACTTTCAGGCTGAGTGGTCCGCAGACCACTGCGGGTTGGCAACCACTGCCTTAACCCTTTATGAGGCAGTAATACGGGGAAAAATATACAAGTTGTAAAAAAGGGTAAATTTTGTTTTACATAGACTTAAATAATGTATTTCTAGTACCAGAACAGTAAGATATTATTTTTATGTTATGCCCTGGTAAGTATTTTTACCAAGGAACGTTTATTGAAATGGGAATCACATAATTTTTAGTGGTAAGAATGTTTATTTAAACAACTTGTATTCCTATATAACAGAAAATGTGGCGAATAACTTATCTTAACTTCAAAATATGAGCGTGAATGCTTGCTTTCCCGTAAAAAAGTCAAATATTTAAGCATTGTACAAAAGTAACAACAAAACAACACAGTTGTGTACGCTGGCATGAATCCTTCCTTACCACATTTATGTAACTCATGAAGCAAATGGTCGCTGCGCACTAATTTCAATATGTGGATAGCCTACTGTAATATGAGACACATACACAGCCACACAACACACAGTACACACATTAACAACACTCAAACGTAAACATAAACATAACTTTACAGCATCAACACACATACCAGATGACCTCACCTACAGATGTGAGAAGAAAATTTTGATCTAAAGATGTGAGAAGAAGTAAAAAGAAAATTTTATTAAATTAATAAAATTGGATTGTTGCCTCCATTCCATTTTAAACTTTTAAGGAATAAAGTGGCTTAAACAAGTTTTATAAAAAAAAAATAATTTTGAAAGTTTATTAATATTAAAGAATTATATTGAATTTAGAACATATATTTTTAGAAGATTTTCTGATAAAAAAGATTCAACGTTTTTAATAAGTTTTTAAGGAATTTAAAAAATTTTAATTGTTTTTAAATGTTTTAAGAATTTACCTACAAATTTTCTTAAATAAACAAAGTTGAATTTTTAAAGATAAAACCTTTCGGATTTCTTATTATTTATGAACCTGGGACACTACAGTATAATACCGATTATCCGTGGTAACTGGGGGTATAACTATACCGGATAACCGGAAAACACGGATAATACAACCCAATTCGGTCGAGACCACTTACGCCATAAACAAAACCATCAGTTACGCGTATGTTTTATACTACTGATTAATACATGTTAATACTATCGGATATCGGAAATAAATAAACAAATTGTATTGAAATAAAAATATTTACTACATAAATTTATACAAGTCTTACCTTAAACTATGTACCAAAAAAAATTCTCAAAAAATCTGTTATTTTACTTTGTTTCATTTTATGTCGCAATATTTTTTCTTTTATTTTTCTTATATAACCACCAATATGTAAAATGTCCACGTAATCTGTGTCATCCTGATTTTCCATGAAAGTTAGTAATGTTTCGGCACCGGTTAAAGCTTCTTTGCAACTTATTTTAGGAGCTGGTAACGTGCTCGCCTCTCATCACGCGGTCTTGGGTTCGAATCCCACTCGGGCATGGTATTTTTTCAAACGTTACAAAAAATTCATTTCATCCTTCACCGTCTGCATTAGCAGCAATTTGCAAAACAGTCGGACGTTAAACCAAAAAAAAAAATTTCTAGTGATCGCACGGTTAATCCAAACCCCGGTTAAACGATCCACGGAAAATCGGTACTCTACTGTACTTACCAGAGAACATCTATAAAAACATAAAATGCCAATAGGGTTCAACTGCATAGCTTATGCTTAAATAAAATCGACCTTATTGCCAGTGGTAAGTATACTTACCAAAGACCTGTAAAGGTTTAAACATATGACGATGTGTTCAGCATGAAATGAATGGGCGGTAAAATCTGAAATGTTTTAAAACGGCCGCTACAAGAATCATATTAATATTAAAATAAATTTATCGGTCACGATTATTAAATAAATAATAGAAACAATGATAGATAATAGATAGTTTTTTTATATCTTGTCACGCATCAGGTAACTGTAAAAAGGTCTTTTCAATTTTTAATTTGAATGTTGTAATCTTTGAACGCATTTTCAGTTTCTAAAGGCGGAAATTTTATAAATAATTTAACGGAAATATCCGTAGATAGGTTATTTTTGTTACTAGAATCTTTAGATATTGTATTTACGTTTATTTTAAATAATATAAGACACTTTTATAATGGTTTCTTTTTGTTTTATATAGTCATACCTATTTTTTACAGTTTATATATAAAACTATAAAACTGTTCTGATAATTTATAATAGGTTTTAGTTTTCTTTGGAATAACAACGTTACTTATATTATCTTTGTAAAGTTATTTCGAGAAAGAAAAATATTTTATATTAAATAATATTTGTTATGTTTATTCCATAATTTAGTTTTTTTTTTTTTTAATAGAAACGAACTATCTGGTAATTTTTTTTGTATTTACGGTAATTGATACATGAAGGGGTTAATAAAATTACTTACAAAAATCTGGTGTGAAACACTCACACAACTTTATGTTGCCAATGCAATATAACCTAATAATTAACAATATAACCTAACATTAGTGATAAAACATTTGAAACAAACAAAAAAACTAACCTCAATAAACATAACCTAATTTTAATCATAAGTGAAAGATGCAAAATTAAAATCAACCTCAGTTGGGTCTAAAAATACGGAAAATCACTCGTTTACGCTAAACTAGGCTCTATAGAAAAAAATGCTTTAAATAAAAGTTGTAGATCTTTTAATTTTCTATATTTGATTATGTACACTTCTGTCGTAAAATGCATGCTAAGGCTGAAATCTTTAAAAAAAAATCGGTTTTTTACACGTTTTCGTGAGAAGAAAACAGAAAACTGCTAATTACCGCTAAACTAAGCGTTATAAAAAATAATGTTTGAAATAAAAGTTGTAGTTTTTTTAATTTTCTACAACTTTTATTATACACAATTTTTCTCTAAAATCCATATTAAAGCCGCAATTGGAAAAAAAAAATTACGAGAGAACAACTTTCTCAAGAATTTCAGCAAACAGGGCGCCTACCCTATCTTGTAGAGCATAAAACATTTAGTAAATGAAGCGATTTTCAAAACAATCTTAGGAGCCGTTTTTGAGGAAATTACAAAAAAGTTACAAATTACACGAATAAACTACTACTTCCGGTTGACCGATTTTGATGAAAATGTTTGTGTCGGATCCTCTGGTATCTAACTTAAGTTTCAAGTTCGTACGATGTTTCTTACGGGTAGGTCCAATGCCTGCTGAAATTCTTGGGAGGCTGGTTTCTCGTAAAAAATAGTTTTTTTTAAGATTGCGGCTTTAATATGCATTTTAGCTCAAAAATGTTTTAATAAAAGTTGTAGAAAATTTAAAAACCTACGACTGTTTTTTAAACATTTTTTGGTATAACTCTTAATTTAGCAGCAATAAGCAATTGTCTGTTTTTTTTCACAAAACTGTGTAAAAAATCCATTTTTTAAGATTTCAGCTTAGTATGCATTTTACGACGAAAGTTTATATAATAAAATTTATAGGAAATTAAAAGATCTACAACTTGTATTTAAGCATTTTTCTCGAAAGAGAATAGTTTAGCGTGAAAGAGTGATTTTCCGTATTTTTAAGCCAAACTTAGGTTGATTTTAATTTTCCGTCTTTCACTCATGATTAAAATTAGGTTATGTTTATTTTTTTTTATTTTACTTTTTATTCCTAATTTGTGACGTTACAATCCTTTCAATTTAGAAAAATAAGCAACCCCTTGGCCCAATGAAATGAGGATAATGTGTATGACGTGTAAATGAGGTGTTGTCTTGTATAGACCCAGGCTGACCATTCCTAAGAGGGTATGGTTAATTGAACCTAACAATCAAAGTACACCGGTAACCACTGCCTAGTATCCAAATCCGTATAAAAGTAACTACCTTTACTAGGATTTGAACCAGGATCTTCGTCTCCTGTTTATTGAGGTTAATTGAGGTTAATTGTTTATTGAGGTTAATTTTTTTGTTTATTTCTAATGTTTTATTACTAATGTTAGATTATATTGTTTATTATTTGCATTGGCAAGAGAAAGTTGTGTGAGTGTTTCACACCAGATTTTTGTTTCAGTCTCCCAGCAACTGTAGCTGAACCATGGCTCATGATCCCTTTATCCCTTCGTCTTATGATTGGGGTTTTTTTAATTTATATAATTTGTTTCAGGTGGTAATACAAACAAAAAATGAATAAATTTTTTAATGAAGCTGAAAAGATATTAAATCAATTAGGTTATGACACGAAAACAAACAATTCCCTTGATGTAATTAGCAGTAGAATTGTAATATTTATTATATACGTAACGTTGTCAGCAGTGAGTATCACGTATAATGTAATAAGATTATGGGAAAATATGGAGCGAAGAATTGTGACATTGAAATCATTAATGTTTCATGGATTTTTCTTTATATATACAATTGGTAGCGTTGCCACGTGGAAACATATGGTAAATTCAATCAATTCATTCAAGAAGGGGCTATTTAATTTTCCGTATTTGGCAACATCGAAACGCGTTAATTTAATTGATTCGAACAGTGTAGATTTAGAGAACAATGGAAAATGGATATATAAGTTTTTATTATTACATTATATTTCATACATATATCCACTTTGGCCAACTGTTACAAAAATTATCCAGTCTGGATATTCTTGGAGAAATATCAACGAAATTAAAGCGAATGATTTATTTTTGTTACATCCGTTTTATTTTCCAGAAGTTGTTGATTCCATTTATTTTTATCTAGTTATATATTTATTGCAATCTGCTTTTGGTCTTTACGTGGTATCGTTGTCCTACTGTTACTACATTATAATTTTCAATCCGATGAAAATTTTGGAGTGTGAAATAAAACTGTTTTGTTTGACATTGGATGAAATGGATTTATTGTTGTCTGAAGATTCTAATAAAAAGCTAAATGGAAAAAATGAAATTATCGCGAAAAAATACATAAAATATATTTGTCATCATCATCAATACATATATAGGTTTGTGGTTTTCAATTTCATTAAAATTTATTGGCAATTTTTACTTTCTCTTGCCTATATGAATTGTCGCCGAGCGGGGCCAACGACAGGTGGTGAAACCTTGTCTGTAAAATTGGTGGCCCTGAAAAGAGCCGTTGTTGACGGTCGGAAGCGGTAAGCCGGCGTGGTAGAAGCGGAGCCCGAAGAGTGACGGCTCGTCTACCGGGTTCAGGCCTAGCCTCCCTCAGCGGCAGTTGGTTCCCCACTGCAGCGTGGCAGTGGTGGCCCCCAGAGCCCCGCAGTATCGGGTCAACGTAGGCCGTCTGCCGGTAGCGCGGCCGAGGCGGCTCTCTCCTGGCCGGCGAAGGCTGACCGGTGCGGGTATGTAGCGTCCGCTACCGGTAGCGTAGACCAGGGATGGTGCGTCTGGTCTCGGCTGGGCTCGTCTTCTTCTATCAAGCTGTTCTATCTTGCGCAAGTCGTTTCATATCTACATACCTGTAATACCCTACATCTTTTGTAATTTCCTTTATATATTCTAATCTTTGCCTCCCCCTACAATTTACTCCCTCAATATTCATCATCATCATCACCCAAACACGGATAGGCCTAAAGCCTGTTCCGGCACCCATCTTCGTAGCGGTCTGCCTCTACCACGTCTACCCCGTGGGGCATAACTTAATATTTGGACTGGTAGTCTTTCCTCTCGCATTCTATTCACATGTTCTCACCACCTGGAATTGTAGCGCGCAATGCCGTCTAATAGTGGTTGGACCTGTAATTCTGCTCTAATACTTTCATTACGTTTCATGTCCAGTCTGTTATAGCCTGCCGTCGGCCTTAAAAACTTCATTTCTGCACTTTGTATTAGAGTTCTCTCTCGTTGCGTCATGGTCCAACTTTCACTGCCATACAGCAAAACCGGGACTGCCATAGTTTTGTACAGTTTAATTCTTGTACCCTTTCTTGTCTTATTTTTCAAAGTTCGATGTATTGTCCCGCAAATTGTTCTAAACTTATTCAGTTTATTCATAACATCGTCATCTTTTAAAAAGCTTACGTCACATCCTAAATATTTAAAATGCGAGACTTGTTCTAAAACTTTATCATTTATAACGATTTTCGTTCTGACTGGATACTTGCCCTTAAAGGCCATAGTCTTTGACTTAGCGGCAGATAGCTTCACTCCATAACCCTCACAGATCTTTTGTAGTTCAAACTCCCTCAATATTACCCTCCATTATTGATAGCCCGATACTTGGATGTCTTAAGATATGCTCCACATACACTTCCATATACTTATTTTTCCATATGCTTCCACATACAGTATAATACCGATTATCCGTAATAATTGGGGGGGGGGGATAACTATACCGGATAACCGGAAAACACGGATAATACAACCCAATCGGTCGAGACCACCTACGTCATAAACAAAACCACCAGTTACGCGTATGTTTTATTCTACTGATTAATAGATGTTAATACTATCGGATATCGGAAAGAAATAAACAAATTGTATTGAAATAAAAATATTTACTACATAAATTTATATAAATCTTACCTTAAACTACGTAACAAAAAAAAATCACAAAAAATCTGTTATTTTACTTTGTTTCGATACGAAACAAAGATACTACGATACGAAATTAGTTTATGTCTACATTAATGTACCTGCTCATTGTTGTCGTAATCGAACAATATTATCGTAGTAAATCACAATAATTGTGATAATTACAATGACGAAAATGTCGGGGGTTGAAAAGTTTTAATTTGTAAAAGTTATACAGTACATACATAATTAATTTTTCTAGCCGGCCGCCTTGGCGTTGTTGGTAACGTGCTCGCCTCTTATCACGCGGTCTTGGGTTCGAATCCAACTCGGGCATGGCATTTTTTCATACGTTACAAAAAAATAATTTCATCCTTCACCGTCTGCATTAGCAGCAATTTGCAAAACAGTCGGACGTTAAACAAAAAAAAAAAAAAAATAAAAAAATTCTAGTGATCGCACGGTTAATCCAAACCCCGGTTAAACGATCCACGGAAAATCGGTACTCTACTGTACTTCTTTTTACATTCCCTCGCCTAAGAACCTCTAAATTACTTATTTTGTCCACCCACCTAATCTTTAACATTTTCCTATAACACCACATTTCAAAAGCTTCTATCCTCTTCCTTTCTACATTTCTTATCACCCACGTTACACTCCCGTATAATGCTACACTCCAAACATAATGTTTTAAGAAATTTTTATTAAATCTGTAAAACAATGTTTTTGTCCACCTTCCTAATCTTTACCATTTTCCTATAACACCATATTTCAAAAGCTTCTATCATCTTCTTTTCTACAGCCTCTATCACCCACTTTTCATTCCCGTATAATGCTACTCCAAACATAAAGAAATTTTTCTAATCTGTAAATCAATGTTTGTAGTCAGTAAGCTGTTTTTTATTTCAAAGGCTTTACTAGCTTGAGCAATTCTGCTTTTGTTATCACTTGTGCTTCTACCATCCTGTGTTATTTTACTCCCTAGATAACAGAAATTTCCAACTTCCTGTATGTTTTCGTTGCCTACTTTTAAATTTCCCATCCTTTCTAAACCACTCTTGCGGCTGCACAACACTTTCGTTTTGTTCTTATTAATTTTCATGAAGTAATCCTGAAAATTAACTAGAACAAAACGAAAGTGTTGTGCAGCAATTTTGGGGAAACAAAGAGAAATAAATTGTTATTTTTCTTTTTTAGGCAACATGTCGTAGCTCGAAAAGGAGGTGAAGTGATAGCCTTAGTCTACCACTCTGGCATCTCTTTGTACTTCTGCTTCGCAATCGACTATATAGTGCAGGTAAATCAGCCAGCAGAGTATATGAGATTTGTGGCGGGGTGGATTTCTGTTTAATGTACCAGTAGTTTTGCCAGAAACACTACACGGTATTTTTACTTTCTCTTGCCTATATAAATAAATAGGAAGGAAATTATTGTTTTAATGTCGATTTTTCGAAATCGACGTTTCACCGGATCTACACGTTTTCAGACCCCTGATCCCAAAAAGCATGTTTTTAGCTATTGGTCTGTGTGTGTGTGTGTGAGCGCGCACGCGCGTGTGTGTGTGAATAGAATATCTCAGGAACGGAACATTGTACGAACTTGAAACTTGAAACTTAAGTTACATACCACTACCGGACCCGACACGAACATTCTTATTAAAATCTGTCAACCGGAAGTAGTAGTTTATTCGTGTAATATTTTTTGAAACATAGAAGCGGTAAACATTAAAAGTAGACAAAAATTGTTTTGTTTAATGCAATGGTTAAAATAATTAATTACGGAGTCTCTTTATGAAACTAAAATAATTACAAGTAATCTGAACGGTATAATTGAAAATGCTTACAGGATAATGTTTATTTTAGCTGGATGTACATACTATCTTAATGATGGAATGTAGTGCAAGATAATTGTCAGGGGGAGAGGTAGATACGCGCCAACTAGTGTAAAACGTTCGTTTACAGCAGTGTTTCCCAACCGGTGGTTCGCGAACCAAAGGTGGTCCGTGACAGTTCTGTGACTACTTATAAAAAAAGTAATATTTTCCCGTGATTAAATCACTGCTTAATTCACCGGCAAGCATTACCATCGAAAACCATACCGGAAGACTTATTGAATACCATAAAATTGGCCGTAAAGATGGTGAACTCTGTTAAAGGCATTGCAAAACACACACGTATTTTCAAAAAGTTATGCGCAGAATTAGACTCCGAGCACGAAACACTACTTTATAATAACTGAGGTGCAATGGCTGTCAAAAGGCAATATGTTAGCACGCTTATATGAGTTAACAGAGGAGTTAAAAGTATTTTTTATTGAGACTAAAATGCAACATTTCTTGGAACAACTAACTGATTGAACCAAGCTTTGAGATTCGACTCGCGTATATAGTGGATGTTTTTGGCCACTTGAACTAACTAAACTTACAACGAAAAGGTTCTGGAAACGAAAATTTGGACGAAATTTGGAAGGTGTTGGTAATATATTTCGAGGACAAACTTTGTGCGTTTTTGTGTAAGCTTGATAGTCAAAGTTAAAGAAAAAAACTTTCAATCGTTCGCGAATTTCAAAGCTCTTGCTAACCAACGAGGATTATGCTACTGTTACAGACCAGGTGCAGCACAACATATTCGGCCACTTGTTAGGCAACCTCAAAATTGAATTTGCTCGTTATTTTCCAGAATATGGAAGCAGTGAGACATAATCTTGTTATTTTTGATAATTGTTATTTTCGACTAAGTAAATTCTGTATTCCTTATTTTATTAAAAGACAATTTACAATTAAAAAATATTTTTACTTTTTGTGATGTACAATGTACCCTACTTACTGAAAATAACAATTAATTATATGTTTGTAATAATAGTTTCTTAATTAATAATAATAGTATGTTTCTGAAAATTTGTTTAATTTAATCACCTTTTAATTTGGTTACAACTGATAAGATATATGCAATGTTGTGTAATGGGTGGTTCGTGGTAGTTCACTTTCAGGCTGAGTGGTCCGCCGCAGACCACTGCGGGTTGGCAACCACTGGTTTACAGCCTATAGGCGCTTGCCTCGCGCGGACAACTCTTACAGTAGATAGACTATAGATCCAATGTAATCTCGATTTCGAAAAATCGACATGAAAACAAAGCTTTCCTTCCTATATATTCCTGTTGTTGTTGTTGTTTAGGTCATCAGCCGAAAGGCTGGTTTGAACCTGTAGAGGTTTTACTAAGTAAAACGAGGAGTGAGGTGGTTTACCATGCCTTCCTCACTGAGTGGAAAAGTACGCTTATCAGCATGCCGGGCCCTCTGAAAAGCACATATTTTCCACTCTGCAAATGACACCTTCACTTCATTCACCA
This sequence comes from Catonia carolina, assembly GCA_035578175.1. NCBI lineage: Eukaryota > Metazoa > Arthropoda > Insecta > Hemiptera > Achilidae > Catonia > Catonia carolina. The sequence continues at coordinate 1,578,867 of JAQMRL010000040.1, forward strand.
CAGGGTCTGGCTGTATAATGAAATTCATTACTTTTAGAGGAGATAACTCTGATTGGTGTCACAGTACACCTCTACCTCTTCTGTTCTTAAATGATTCAGTCATTTAATTGGCTGACCATGTGACAAGAAACAGAACTATTTATTTATATATTCCTATAGGCTACATACAGTAAAAATTAGCCTGAATAAATAACGGGTTTTTCAAAAAGGACGCACTTCGAAGTTTAAGGGTTAATATTTTCTGCATAGGGAATATTTTTTCCTCCAAATAACAGTTGGCACTACCGTACTCATTGTTGACCCATTGTGTATTACTGACATGTACTAGAGCTATCCCAGTATTCATTTGTGTCTGTATAAGTTCAAACATGGTTTTTTCAAAGGATGAAAGTGTTTTTATTATTGAAAGTTATTGCGCATATAAATCTTACGAACGAGTGAAAGACGAGTTCCAGTTAAAATTTCCCGATTCTGAAGTACCTAATAACACCACAATATCGCGTCTGATTAATAAATTTCGTGAGACTGGCAGTGTACAGGATCGGAAAAGCACAGGTCGACCATCAGTGATAACAGAACAAGTTTTGGACGATGTGAAACAACGTTTGACTACCTCACCCGGCAAATCACTTAGAAAGTTATCTTCACAGGCTGGATTATCACTATCTTCCGCTTTAAGGGCTACAAAAAAATTAAATCTGCATCCTTACCGCATCGGTGTCGTTCATGAACTGAAAGAAGTTGACAATGGGAAACGTATACAGTATTGTCGTTGGATACGTTCTCTTGTTAATGACAACGGTGTTGAAATATTGGATCATGTTTATTTCAGTGACGAAGCATGGTCCCACTTGGATGGTTACATCAACAGCCAAAACTGCCGAATATGGAGCGCTCATAATCCTCACACATTTCATGAACGTCCACTACACGCACGTAAAATTGGTGTTTGGTGTGCGATCTCCCGGCGTCGTATTATTGGGCTTTATTTTTTGACACATCTGTAGATGGTGTGGTGTACCGCAACTTAATTGAACAATTTATAGCGTTGTTAGAATTACACGATCGAGATTGTTGGTTTCAGTAGGATAACGCAACGTGCCATACTTCTACTGAAAAGCTGAATATGTTACGAGAATTTTTTGGCCATCGTGTGATATCAAAAGGATTGTGGCCACCAAGATCCCCAGATCTTACTCCTGCGGATTTTTTTCTTTGGGGGAATTTAAAGAGTAAGGTTTTTAAAAACAATCCTCATACAAATTGAAGAATTGAAGGCTAATATTGAAAGTGAGATTACAAACATTAATGAGCAAACACTATGAAAAGTGGCTGCAAATGTTATGAAACGTGTCCGAACTTGCATTACAAGCGGAGGAAGTCATTTTGAACATTTATTGTGAAGTTTTAAAGGTAATGTGAACGTTATAAAGGTAATAATTTCATACCGTATAATTTGTAATTACTTAATGTAATAAATTAGCGTTCTCAAACTTCGAAGTGCGTCCTTTTTGAAACACCGGTTACTATATTAATTCCATTGTTCCGGGACAGCGCGAACGCAGTCCCGACTACCAAAAATTCTGCGCCCAATATATCCACATTAGGGATATTTGCAGAGTTCAGCCAAACCGGAGTGCAATGGTAAGGCCTCACCCTGGAGGAACCGCCATCATGATCACGGTAATCTCCACGCCAGGTAAGTATGATCACCTTTAAATACAGAAGTAACCTAACCAGAATTTTACCAACTAGCACTTTGAGAAGTTTTGTAAATAAATTACATTTAATTCAACTAAAATTGAATAAATTAAATACATTTTCATAAAATATTGATAAATAAAATTTATTTATTTATTTATTTTTTTTTAGGCCCTCATTGGAGCAAAATTAATCGATTTATAGAAGATCCCTAGTTGTTTCTCCTATCCGCCCAGTAGTTCTTCATCCTTTGCGACACTCTCGCCCTATCCTCCACAGTCCAATGTCTGTTTGACTGCCTTTTAGGTACTTCTGGAAATTTCGTGTTTGGATTTTTGATCTTATATCCTTCTTCTCTGTTCAAAATCTATTTATTTTATTTATTAGAATGAATTAAATATTATTTATCACCGTTTTTATTGTTTATTTAACCAAATATTAATGTATAAATTGTTAGTTCAGAAGTTCACCGCAATGAGACCAGCGCTGCTTGACATTAAGACTGCAGATTATTAAGAGTACAATTCTTAGGCAGTTACTTCTCAAAGAATACGCTCTACATAGTTTGTTTAAAACAACATGATTTTATTTTTGTTGCCAAAATTAATATTTTTATCATAAAATATATTATTATTTTTTTTTAATTTATTTATTTAACGTCGCATCAACTGCTGAGGTCATTAGCGACGACGTTGGGGTGTAACTGTGCACAATGAAGGATGAAATAATTTTTACTTTCTCTTTCCTATATAAATATAGGAAGGAAAGTATTGTTTTCATGTAGATTTCTCAAAATTGAGTTTTCAACGGATCTACACGTTTTCTGACCCCTGAACCCAAAAAAACATGTTTCTAGCGATTGGTGTGTGTGTGAACAAAATATTTCAAGAAAGGAACATCGTACGAAATTGAAATTTGAAACTTAATTTAGATACCACTATCTGACCCGACACGAACTTTTTCATCAAAATCAGTCAACCCGAAGTAGTAGTTTATTCGCGTGATTTTTCACTCTTTTGAGATTTTCTCAAAAACGGGTCCTACAATTTTTTTAAAATCGCCTCATTTACTAATTTTTTTATGCCTTACAAGATAGGGTAGGTGCCAAGTCTGCTAAAATTCTTGGAGAGGCTGTTTACACGTAAACAAACTGTTTTTTTTTTAAAGATTACTGCTTAAATATGTATTTTACCGCGAAATTGTATACAATATAAGTTGTAGCGAATTAAAAATCCTACAAATTTTATTTCAAACAATTTTTTTGTATAACGCTTGGTTTAACGGTAATAGCGTTTTTTTTTCTCACGAAAACGTGTAAAAAATCGACTTTTTTAAAAATTTTAGCCTTAGTATGCATTTTAAGACAAAAGTGTATATAATGAAATTTATAGTAAATTAAAAGATCTACAACTTTCAATTGAAGCATTTTTCTCTAAAGTGCCTTGTTAAGCGTAAAAGAGTGATTTTCCGTATTTTAAAGCCAATCTGAGGTTGATTTTCATTTTGCGTTATTCACTCATGATTAAAATAAGGTTAGGTTTATTTGAGGTTAGTTTTTTGTTTATTTTTAATGTTTTATTACTTAGGTTATATGGTTCATTAATTACATTGGTAAGAGAAAGTCATGTGAGTGTTTCACACCAGATTATTTATTTTTGTTACGTATGAAAATATGCCGTGCCTGAGTGGGATTCGAACCCACGACCGCATGATGACAGCTGAGTACTTACTGTTATAATTTATTTTTATTGTCAATATAAATAATGACAATTCTCTGTAATCATGAGTAAACGATGTAAAATTAAAAACATTACTTAAATTTAATCGTGAGTGATTAAAATTGATTTTTAATAGATTTAATTTCTTATAAAATACGTTATTTGCTTTTAAAGATAAAAGTAATATTCGTGTAATGTTTCAGAGTGAAAGTTTAATTTCGGTGATTCCAGAATTAGCTTCAACAATGGCTATGGTGTACATGGTGTACATTTTTGGATCTCATGGTGAAAGAATTATAACTCAGGTAAGTTCAACGACATAAAAGTTTCCATTGATGAATCACTACTATCTGTTTCATAATCATAGACACCCGAGTTTGAACGGTTGCACCTCAAAAACTGTGAGTCAGATTTCAACAGGGCTTCGGGCCAGCCCAGTCAGTCAGCTGGTAGAAAGTCGCTAATATTTGTTAAGTAACACCGGTTGGGCAAGCGACTTTGTATGGTGACCAGTTGACAGCCATCCATGAACAAACTCTACTGGGGGTCCCTGTTCAAACTCATGTCTAATCTACGCCAAAAAAATACAGCAAAAAGCAGCGATCAAATTGGGTAGTTGTCAACAATGTACAGTTCCCGATAACAAATTAAAGCTAAAACACAAAAAAATTTCAACATACTTTACATTAACATTTAGCTCATTTTATTCTGCGTTCACCTAAAATAGTCCTATATACGATGCTATAGGGTGATTCAAAAAGAGCGCCGGTTTTGATATATCAAATTAAGAGATTTATTTTATTGAAAAACTGAAAATAAATACATCAACAAGTTCATCTTACCTTCCGATTTCATGTATGAAAAATGATGTCATGCATGTGTCCTCCTCTACTGCGCTGGCACGCATCAACTCTGTCCATGAAATTGGATATTACTGCACGACAAGTTTCGACTTCCATTTGCCCGATAACCCGTCGAATTTCCTCCTTCAAGTCATTGATGTTCTGTTTATTAACAAAACCGTTTAAGTGGAAGTGCGCCTCATCACTGAAAATGATTTTGTTTGCGAAGGTGTCATCATCCTGCCGTTTTCTCAATACCCAGTCAACAAACTGTCGTCTCTTCTGGTGGTCTGCCACTTTCAAATGTTGCGTCAACTGAATTTTATACGGGTGATATTGGAGATCGTACCGAAGAATTCTCCGTACAGAAGAACATCTTAAACCCAATTGTTGAGAACGGCGACGTATTGATTTTGCTGGGCTAACAGCCACACTGTCACGAACCAACGCAACGTTCTGCTCAGTTTGGCCAGAACGACGACGTCCAGAACTTTTAAGGTCGACTGTTGAACCCGTCTCAAAAAACTTTTTCATGAGCCTGCGAACTGTTGATTCATTCGGTGCGTCATTACGTCCTAGAGTACCGCGAAGTCGCCTGACAGTAGCCGCATAACTCTCTCCACTCTGGTAAAATGTTTTGACGATTAACACTCGTTGTGCAATAGTAAACTTCTCCATGGTTAGACAACACAGACTGCGAGAGTACTACACTGCGAACAAGAGAACCTACAACTGAATCGTCAATCGGAATGTTCTCCGAAATAGAAATGAGGTCTAACAATGTTGCCAACCGATAAACAAAAATTTACCAGCCGTTTAAAAACCGGCGCTCTTTTTGAATCACCCGTTATTTAAAAGTTGCCATATCGAGGTTGGAAAACAAAAAGACCTGGTTTTTTGCTACCGTAACAAATTTCATGCGTTTAGAGGCGTGTAAATCGATAATATTATTTGACCAAAAAGTTTGCAATTTTAACACAACATAGACAATTATATTCTTACAGCGTGTACGAATTTTAAAATTCGTACGTTACTTAAATTTTGATTGTATTAACAATATTCTGAACTCTTGCTATCTCGGTAACCGGCCGATCGTTCGGCACGGGCAAACTATCGTTTTATTCAGCGTAAAAACTTAGTACAAATATGTTAATAACATGAAATATTGATTGGCCAATGTTGTGGTAAAATTTTAAAAATTTTGAAAAATAGACTGGGTAATACAGGGGGTGGGTGCTACTATCCATGTTGCCTGAATCTGACTGTCTACCTGAATTGACAATGCAGTCAATTAATTCAGGTAGACAGTCCGATAGGATTTTACGTACACAAACTGGCAACATAGGTCGTAGTGCCCAACCCCACATTAGCCAGTCTATTTTTCAAACATTTCACACAAATCGCTAAAAACGTGTTTTTTTTTTTGGGTTGAGGGGGTCTGAAACGTGTAGGTCTATATCCGGTAAAAACTCGGTTTCGGAAAACGACATGAAAACAATATTTTTCTTCCTATTTTGTATTCATATTTTTTTTTTTGGCATCAGTCTCTCGACTGGTTTGATGCAGTTCTCCAAGCTGTTCTATCTTGCGCAAGTCGTTTCATATCTACATACCTGTAACACCCTACATATTTTTGTAATTAGCTTTATAAATATTCTATTCATTGCCTCCCTCTACAATTTACTCCCTCAATATATATTCATATAGGTAAGTAAATGGTAATGGTTTGCTGGCATTTCTCCCACCACCTCCCCTCCGATTAATAGTCCGAAAGCAGAGACCCGGAGGGAGTTCCGAAGAACTCTTATATTTCGTGACTGGCAACTCTCACATATTTAATTTATTACTAAACTAAAATTTTCGAGAGTGAGGGTGAACCTGGTCGGCAACCAGAGGGTTGCGTGTTGCTCGCTCTCTTGTCAGGGAAGCCTGTTGACGCCCAAGGCACCCATCATCGAGAACATTAAGAATAAAAGGTAGTCCTAACAGTCTAGAAGAAAAGGTCAGAAGTAAAATATAAATTAAAAGTTAAATTTAGTTAGGACCTGTCGCCATAATATATTTGTACCAGCAAGTGCTCGACACCATTAATTTGTTCCCGGATGGGAAAAATTTAGTGAACAGCACCAGAGAATTAGACCTATTTCAGGATGAAACCCTTATTAAACTAAAGTCCAGCCTTTCTTAGTTTGCTCCTAACGTTAACAAATAATGACGTCACTGAGCATGCGCATTATATAAAAATGTGTACACGCTGATCAAAAAGTAACAACAAAATACTTCCAAAAGTATTTTTATAAATGAAATTGTTAGGCCTACATCAAATCATGACTGATAATTTAAGTGGTTTAAGTACTTATAATTTAAAACATAGTTAACTTAATCGGAATACGACATCCATAAAGTCGTGGACCCTAGGGTGCACCCTGTAGTAGCTGTCTTTGGTTTGTTTACAGTAGGAGCAAACTAAGGACGGCTGTACTGTACATGATGCCGGTACAATGAAGCTACGTCGTCAAGGAACTCCCACACCGGACAGCTATGCACCTCAAGGTACAAGCTCCCACGTGCCGGGAGGAGCCAATTTTCCCCTTGGCCTGGAACCCCCACCACCAGAGTATTTATCTGTACACCCCTCGGCCAGCCACGCCCATTCCGAAGGAATTAAGCAGCCTAGTGGCTCTGGAGAGGTACCCAGGAACCCACAGCCCAACCCAAATGAGTGGGTGCACCCCACTTCCCTCACTACTCGTGTAAATGTTGAACTAGTCGCCGTCGAGCTTGTTACTCAGCTAATGCTTTGCACGTGGCTGTACCACTTATGGAAGTAGGCCTACTACCGCCAGCACCCGTTAACCTCGAAAGCAGGCGAGTCTAGAGTAGCTAAACCGCAGTGTTATGGGCACGCACGCTCTGTGTGTGGTCTGGGGCGTGCCCTCCCACCAGCCCACCTACACGCGTATTTATCATTTCACTCCTCTGCCGACCACGCCCATTCCTGAGGAATTTAAGCAGCCTAGTGGCTCCGAAGCGCTACCCAGGAACCCACAACCCCTGAGAGGGGGCTAACCCAAATGAGTGGGTGCACCCTACTTCCCTCAGTACTCGTGTAAACGTTGGACGAGTCACCGTCGACCTCGTTACGCAGCTAATGGTTTGCACGTGGCTCTACCACACATGGATCTACTACGAATAGTACACGGAGGGGCTACACCCAGCGCCCGTTACCTCAAAGCAGGTGAGCATTAGGTAGCAAAACTGCAGTTCTATGGGCACGCTCTGTGTCCCCAGAGCGGGACAGTCGTACAAAAGATGGTCTCGTGTCTGTACCGCCCCACAGACGTACGAATCTTCATCCAGCAGACGGAACCTATTCAAATTAGCCCGGTACTCACTTTAACCAGTGAGGATCCGGACTTATAGGCAAGAGAAAGTAAAAAAAAAAAATCTGGTGTTAAACACTCATACGACTTTCTCTTGCCAATGCAAATAATGAACAATATAACCAAAGTAATAAAACATTAGAAATAAACAAAAAACTAACTTCAAATAAACCTAACCTTATTTTAATCATAATTGAAAAACGCAAAATGAAAATCAACCTCAGATTGGCTAAAAATACGGGAAATCACTCTTTCACGCTAAACTAGGCTCTGTAGAGAAAAATGCTCAAAATAAAAGTTGTAGATCTTTTAATTTCCTATAAATTTTATTGTATACACTCTTGTCGTAAAATGCATACTAAGGCTAAAATCTTTAAAAAATCGATTTTTTACACGTTTTCGTGAGCAAAAAACAGAAAATCGCTAATTACCGCTAAACTAAGCGTTATACAAAATATTTTTGGACTAAAAGTTGTAGAATTTAAAATTTTCTATAACATTTATTATATACATTTTTGCGCTGAAATGCATATTAAAGCAGCAACCTTTAAAAAACTTTTTTACATGAAAACAGCCTCTCCAATAATTTCAGCAGACATGACGCCTACCCTATCTTGTAGACCACAAAAAATTTAGTAAACGTGGCGATTTTAAAAAATATCGCAGGTATTTAAGAAAATCGTAAAAAAGTGAAAAATTACACGATTAAACTACTACTTCCGGTTGACCGATTTTGATGAAAATGTTCTTGTCGAGTCCGGTAGTAGTATGTAACTTAAGTTTCAAGTTCGTACGATGTTCCGTTCTTGAGATATTCTGTTCACACACACACAGACCAATCGCTAAAAACATGTTTTTTGGATTCAGGGGGTCTGAAAACGTGTAGATCCGGTAAAAACTCAATTTTGAAAAATTGACATGAAAACAATACTTTCCTTCCTATTTATTCATATAGGCAAGAGAAAGTAATAATGGTTTGATATGGTCATTTATGTCGAATGAAAGACGAAATGTGACCGAACAGGATCTTCAACTACCGGTCAGCCTCTCGGAGGAAGAGAGGCAGACTCTACGGAACTTTGGAAGAAGGGGCGACGGAGACTACGTGACAGAAAGCGCGGGAAGAAGAGGACTGTTGGAATAGATCGAGGTGTGGGATGGGGCAGCATCCGTAGTATGCCCCCCTTAAAGTAAAGTAATTTGTTAATTGTACATTTTGGAAAACAAATTATGACATTTTAACTTGATTTATTGGTTTCAGCAGAATGAAAATTTATTGAAAGCATTGTACTGGTCTCAATGGTTCGACAAGTCAGACTGGTTCAAGAAATCTCTCGTTCTTATGATGAAAAGGTGTAACACAGGATTAGAAATCAAGCCGTTTGGATTGTTCGTTTTCAATTTGAGAACCGTTGCTGTGGTCAGTAATCAATATTTTTATTACTTTTTACCAAAGGAGGTATGTCATTATCAATATCATCATCGGTCAAGGATTAGGCTCAATGCCCTGTTCTGGGATGCATCTCTTTTTACAGTTCAGCCGTTCTTAGTTTGCTCCTACTGTCAACAAACAAAAGCCAACTACTACAGGGTGCACGCTAGAGTCTACAAATTTACGGATCTCGTATTCCTATTAAGTTAATTATTTTTTAAATTATAAGTACTTAAAGTACTAAAAACATCAGTCATTATATTATGTAGGCCTAACAATTTCATTTAGAAAAATACTTTTAAAATTATTTAGTATTTAAATACTTTTGAAAGTATTTTGTTGTTACTTTTTAATCAACGTGTAGGCCTACACATTTTTATATAATGCGCATGTTCAGTGACGTCATTATTTGTTTACATTAGGAGCAAACTAAGAGAGGCTGTACTTTAGATCTTCCCATGTCTCGCTTCTCTCTAGGTTTATATTTCCATGCTCGTAAAGGAAGTCCGTGTGCTTGCATATTTATTTAAATCGCAGACATTTTCCCCCGAATTTTGTGCTCACTAATCGGCTTTCGAGAGCGACACAAATGTCAAAACGATAACCGCACGAACACAACACAACGAGTAATGAGCACTACTTTAGAGGCAGCCTGTATCTTTAGTTGATAGGCTACGGCGCCTTGGTGGGGGATCTACTTACTGCGCATGCGCGGCTTGCACGCCACCGTAATTAGCGAACATTCTACAATGCAGGGAATCAGAAGACGTCAAATGAGGAGATCTGCAAAAAAAAAATTCGTGACATCAGTTGACGGGATCAGCAGTGAAAGTGTTAAAACAAGGCCTTTTTTTACATTGTCAAGAGAAATGCGTGTGAGTGTTTCACATTAAATTTTATTTAATGATTATATTTTGTTTTGTTTCAGACATTCCAAGCAGCGTATTCTTACTACAACGTGCTGAAAACATTGAAACGTAAGCAGTTGTAAGAAATTGTGAAAAAAATTATGTATATTTTCACCTAGTAAAATGTATGAAATGATGTAAACAAATATACATACAGGGTGTCTCACGAGTAACCCGACAAACTTCTATGGTGGTTTCCTCTCATCAAATTAATGAAAAAAATTACATAAACATGGGTCTGGAAACGCTTCGTTAGCGAGTTACAGCTAGCGAAAGATTTCACCCTGGGTTCAGAACATACCCCTAAATAAAGTCATCCTAGAGGTCTAGGAACCCAATTTTATGAGTAGATTTGATGGTTTCTTATGTATCTCGACCCGAAAAATTGAATAAAATAAGTTCCAGAACCATATCTCCAGTAGTTTTTGTAATATCCAATGAAAAACGCACTAATCTGTGCATAAAAATACGTTTTTTTAGGTTTGAAGAACAATAACTGTGTTAAATGGCTAATAAATGAGTAAATTTATTTAGCAAAACTTGTAGAGATTTTAATTTTGAAGAGAATGATGTAAAATAGGCCAATAATAAACAAACACAAAGTTTAAAACATTTATGTTTAATTAAATCAACACATACGAAAAATAAGACAGAAAATGCAATATCTTTTTAATGAACGTTCTTCGTAAACACAAAACATTTTAGCCTCATTACTGAATCTTTTATTTCAATATCCATATCTTACAAATGATGTTCAAAATGATTTCCTTGGTCATTTGTGCACAATCTAGGGCGTTTAATGAAACGACGTGTAGCCTTTCTGATACCATCTCGGTTGTTCTGAAGTAGTTCACACGCGTTTAAAATTCGGTTCAATAATTCTTCTTTGGAATTAACTGGTTCTGCGTATACAAGCTACTTTAAATGACCCCAAAGGTAATAATCCAAGGGATTTTAATCAGGGGACCTAGGAGGGCAATTAATTGGTCCTCCTCGACCAATCCATCTGCCCGGAAAACTTATCTGCAAGTGCTCTTTAACATTTTGTGAATAATGTGCCGGTGCACTATCATGACATTTTTTAAACTTTGTGTTTGTTTATTATTGGCCTATTTTACATCATTCTCTTCAGAATTAAAATCTCTACAAGTTTTGCTAAATAAATTTACACATTTATTAGCCATTTAACACAATTATTGTTCGTCAAACCTAAAAAAAACGTATTTTTATGTACAGATTTGTCCGTTTTTCATTGGATATTACAAAAACTACTGGAGATATGGTTCTAGAACTTATTTTGTTCAATTTTTCGGGTCGAAATACATAAGAAACCATCAAATCTACTCATAAAATTGGGTTCCTAGACCACTAGGATGACTTTATTTAGGGTATGTTCTAAACCCAAGGCGAAATCTTTCGCTAGCCGTAACTCGCTAACGAAGCGTTTCCGGACCCATGTTTATATAAACTTTTTTCATTAATTTGATGAGAGGAAACCACGTTAGAAGTTTGTCGGGTTACTCGTGAGACACCCTGTATATATTTAGTGAATTATTTAATTCCTCAAATTATTCTTTTTATGTTTTGTTTATAACCGGGTCTGTAAGGTAGAACGCTCGCCAAAATAAACTTCTTCTTCTTTTTCTTCATACTACTACTGAGTAAAGACACTAACGTACGTTAGGTTATACGAGGTTCGGCTATTATATAACGAAACTGACGTTGTAAAAAATTGTATTTTTATTTTATACATAATCACTTATTGTCACCTTTAATATACACTTCTCTATCCCTACAACGCTCCACGCAAATTTTCCATCGTTGGAAACAGTGCTGGAAGTCATCTTCTGTCAGCTCCTTCAGGACACGTGCCGCTTTCTCTTTTACAGCGTCAACAGACTCAAATCTTGTCCCTCTTAAAGCAGATTTCACCTTAGGGAACAGGTAGAAGTCACATGGTGCAAGATCTGGTGAATAAGGTGGATGTTCTAGCACTGAGATGCTCTACTTGGCTAGGTTATTTTGTTCATAATTTGCATAGGCAAGAGAAAGTCGTGTGATTGTTTCACATAAGATTTCTTTATAAATTTTTCCGTAAATTGATTTTTTTTTAAAGAATTCAGCCTTAGTATGCATTTTTACGACAAAAGTGTATACAATCAAATTTATAGGAAATTAAAAGATCAACAACTTTTATTTTGAGCATTTTTCTCTACAGAGCCTAGTTTAGCGTGAAAGAGTGATTTTCCTTATTTTAAGACCAACTGAGGGTGATTTTCATTTTGCGCCTTTCACTCATGATTAAAATTATGTTATGTATTTGGAAGTTAGTTTTTTTGTTTATTTCTAATGTTTTATTACTTTATTCTTAGGATATTTGTTCATTATTTGCATTGGCAAGAGAAAGTCGTGTGAGTGTTTCACACTATATTTTTTTTAAAGAATAGCTTCTTCACATCCTTAATTTCCTTCTTTATTTTTTAAATTGTGGAAAGAGAAACATCACAGTAGTTAACCGCTCGCTCACGGCTTTTGTTAAGAGGCACGGATAAACATTTTTGTTTAGCTTCAACTTCACAACATTTTATTACAATGCGTTCAGCACTGTAAATAGTTCGACCACGTTTTCGAGAAAAGGACATTTGTTTTTACGGTAACAAACAGTTATATTCGTACAGTTAACCTACAAAAGGTTCCTACAAAAGGATATATAGTACGTATATGATCCGGGTATAGTACAAGTTTTTACTTTCTCTTGCCTATATGAATATATAGGAAGGAAAGTATTCTTTTCATGTCGATTTTTCGAAATCGAGTTTTCACCGGATCTATACGTTTTCAGACCCCCTGAACCCAAAAAAACATGTTTTTAGCGATTGGTCTGTGTGTGTGTCTGTGTGTCTGTGTGTGTGTGTGTCTGTGTGTCTGTGTGTGAACAGAATATCTCAAGAACGGAACATCGTACGAACTTGAAACTTGAAACTTAAGTTACATACCACTACCGGACGCGTCACGAACATTTTCATTAAAATCGGTCAACCGGAAGTAGTAGTTTATTCGTATAATTTTTCAGTTTTTTGCGATTTTCTCAAAAACTGGTCCTACGATTTTTTTTAAAAATCGCCTATTTTACTCAATTTTTTATTCTCTACAAGATAGGGTAGGCGCCATGTTTGCTGAAATTCTCGGTGAGGCTGTTTTCACGTAAAAACGTTGTTTTTTTAAGATTACGGCTTTAATATAAATTTTACCGCAAAAACTTATATAATAAAAGTTGTAGAGAATTTAAAAACCTACAACTTTTATTTCAAACATTTTTTTGTATAACGCTTAGTTTAGCGGTAATTTGCGATTTTCTGTTTTTTTTCTCACGAAAACGTGAGAAAAATCGATTTTTTTAACATTTCGGTCTTAGTATGCATTTTACGACAAAAGTGTATATAATTAAATTTATAGAAAATTAAAAGATCTACAACTTTTGTTTAGAGCATTTTTCTCTACAGAGCCTAGTTTAGCGTGAAAGCGTGATTTTCCGTATTTTTAAGCCAAACTGAGTTCGATTGTCATTTTGCGTCATTCACTCATGATTAAAATAAGGTTATGTTTTTGAGGTTAGTTTTTGTTCATTTCTAATGTTTTAATACTAATGTTAGGTTTATTGTTAATTATTTGCATTGGCAAGAGAAAGTTGTGTGAGTGTTTCACACCAGATTTTTTATGTTTGTCGTACTAAAATTAAAGCAGTTGTGCATGCGCACTGATGCTTTCCCCCTTTACCCCTCATTGCAAACAATGGCAAACTCGTTACTCAAGTGACTATAACTGTGAAATGGGAGTACGAGTGGAGTTGACATTACGCAAGAATATTGCTAATGAGATTGACGCAGTTAGACGCAGGAGTGGGAGAATTGTGCAACCCTTCAGGGAAATCGGATTTGATACTGGCATACAGAAAGCTGAAAAGACCCCAAAGTTGCTTGCCCAACCGGTCTCACTTAATAAATAATAGCGAATTTTTACCAGCTGACTGACTGGGCTAGCCCAAGGGCCTATACCGGGTGATTCAAAACTATACGCCAATATCTTGGGATCTCATTCTATAGATAAACATAACAAAAATCTGGAGTGAAACACTCACACAATTTTCTCTTGCCAGTTCAAATAATTAACAATAACAATAACATTAGTAATAAAACATTAGAAATAAATAAAAAACTAACCTCAATAAACATAACCTAATTTTAATCATACATGAAAGACGAAAAATAAAAATCGACCTCAGTTTGGCCTAAAAATACGGAAAATCACTCTTTCATGCTCAACTAGGCTCTGTAGAGAAAAATGCTCTAAATAAAAGTTGTAGATCTTTTAAATTACTATAAATTTTATGATATAAACTTTTGTCAAAAAATGCATACTAAGGCCGAAGTTTAAAAAAAATCGATTTTTCACACGTTTTCGTGAGAAAAAACAGAAAATCGCTAATTACCGCTAAACTAAGCGGTATACATAAAAATGTTTGAAATAACATTTGTAGGATTTTAAATTTTCTAAAATTTTTAATATATACATTTTTTCGCTAAAATGCATATTTACGCCGTAATCTTAAAAAAACACTATTTTTACGTGAAAACAGCCTCACACAGAATTTCAGCACACATGGCGCCTACTCTATCCTGTAAAGAATACAAAATTGAGTAAACCAGGCGATTTTTAAAAAATCGTAGGACCAGTTTTTGAGAAAATCGCAAAAAAGTGAAAAATTATACGAATAAACTTCTACTTCCGGTTGACTGATTTTGATGAAAATGTTCGTGTCGGGTCCGGTAGTGATATGTAACTTAAGTTTCAAGATTCAAGTTCGTACGATGTTCCGTTCTTGAAATACTTTGTATACACACACACAGACCAATCGCTAAAAACATGTGTTTTGGGTTCAGAGGGGGTCTGAAAACGTATAGATCAGGTGAAAACTCGATTTCGAACAATCGTCATGAAAACAATACTTTCCATCCTATATATTCATATAGGCAATAGAAAGTAAAAAAGTATATATAAACACATGGCTGAAAACGCTTAGTTAGCGAGTTACGGAATTTAAGAATTTAATTCTGAAAAGATTGTGCGTCTGTTTTGATTTTAAATAAAGCGAAATTTCAATATCTATTAGTCATTTTTTTCCTGAGTAATTCACATAAATCTTTTCAGAATTAAATTTTCTACAAGTTTATTTAAGAAAACATACGCCTTATTTACCATTTATGGAAGTAATCTTACATTAAACACAAAAGTGTGTTATTTCTTTGGACCAATTCTTGTGTTTTATGTAAGATATCTCTAAAAGTATTACATTTATATCTCTGGAACCAATTTTATTCAATTTTCCAGATTAAAAAACATAAGAAACAATCGTATTTGTATTTTTGTAACTACCTTTAACCTTTTTATACGGCCTTACTTCACCGAGAGTACAGAGTTCTAAGTGAAATTTTTCGCTAGCCGTAACTCGCTAACTAAGCGTTTTCAGGTATATGTTTATATGAACATTTTTTCTTATTTTTATCTATAGAATGAGATCTCAAGAGATTGCCGTATAGTTTTGAATCACTCGGTATATTTTATATTTTATATTGATAAAATATAAAAATTCTTTTATTCTCAAGGTTATTCAAAGCTGAGACATTATTAATAATAAATTGATATATATTTCCAAACATTTCATTAAGGTAAATTTTATTAATATACAGGCGAACTTAGTAAATCGGTATTTCAAGATAATTTGGTAAACACGTTGAAATATGAATACGCAGTATTTATAACCTGAAACAAAAAAAAACTTATATTTATTCTTGTCATTAAGAAACGTAGTAATAATTTATTTTTCCCCATAACGGGCAGGTGGAGTGTTAAAGTAATTGCACTTGATCTGTTGGTTCCAGGGCTACAAAAAATAGTTCTGCTTCTTATCACATAGTCAGCCAATTATATGACTGAAGAATTTTTTAAGAACAGAAGAGGTAGAGGTGTAAAAGACACTAGTCACAGTTATCTCCACCGAGAGTAATGAATTTCATTATACAGCCAGACCCTGTGGTGAATGAAGTAAAGGTGTCATTTGCAGAGTGGAAAGTGGATGCTTTTCAGAGGGCCTGGCATGCTGATACCTTTACTCTTTCAACTCATTTAGGAAGGCAACAGTAAACCAGGTCACTCCTCGTTTTTACTTAGTAAAACCTCTAAAGGTTCAAACCAGCCTTTCGGTAGTTGACCTAAACAACAATTTATTTTTAATTTATTTTACGAGGGTCATCCGGAAAGTAAATAGCGGTTACATCTGAAAAGTTGTGCAGTTCTCCCACCACCACTGCTGTCGAATCATTGACTTTCCACTGACCTTAGGCCATTATGGCGCTAACAGCGAGCCGTTACAGTCGTTTTTTGATTATTTGTAAGTCTTTAACTGACAAATAACGGGAACTGCACTGATGCTTCAATTTGTTCTAAAGAGTTGTTCAGTTCCCCACCACCACTGCTGTCGAATCATTGACTTTCCACTGACCTTGGGCCATGATGGCGCTAATAGCGATCCGATACAGTCGTATTTTGATTATTTGTAAGTCTTTAACTGACAAATAACGGGAACTGCACTGATGCTTCAATTTGTTCTAAAGAGTTGTTCAGTTCCCCCACCACCACTGCTGTCGAATCATTGACTTTCCACTGACCTTGGGCCATTATGGCGCTAACAGCGATCCGATACAGTTGTATTTTGATTATTTGTAAGTCTTTAACTGACAAATAACGGGATTTGCACTGATGCTTCAATTTGTTCTTAAGAGTTGTTCAGTTCCCCCACCACCACTACTGTCAAACCATTGACTTTCCACTAACCTTGGGCCATTCTGGCGCTAACAGCGAGCCGTTACAGTCGTTTATTGATTATTTGTAAGTCTTTAACCGACGAATGACGGAAACCGCACTGAATCTTCAATTTGTAGAGGGCAGAGTGAATGCACATTAGTTCTTTATCAATAATTATAGTTACATCGATACGCAAATCAATTTATTCTCAATAAAACGATATGCAATCTAGTATGAAACTAAATATTTTTGGTTTATTTTCACATGGTTTGGTAGCAGTGGAAAGAGAGAGAAGAAAAAGCAAGAATAGACACTTTTTTTGTATAAAAAGTCGTTTCCTTTTAAACAAATGAACACTTGATATCGCATGTAAAAGTTTATCTTGAAAATAAAGTGTTTTATTACGGTTTTGTTGACGGTTGTGAGAAAATAACGACATTATAAATGGACCTCACTGTTTGGATAGATTATTTCCAACCTAAAAATAGTTTTGTCATTTTTCTATTATTATTTTTTACTTGTTCTTGCCTATATGAATATATAGGAAGGAAAGTATTGTTTTCATGTATATCTTAACAAATACACTCTTCACCCGAATATACACCTGAACAGACCCCCTCAACCCACACCACAACATGTTTTTATCTATTGGTGTGTGTGTGTGTGTGTGTGTGTGTACGCGCGCGCGCGTGTGTGTGTGTACAGAATATCTCAAGAACGGAACATTGTACGAACTTGAAACTTAAAACTTAAGTTACATACCATTACTGAACCCGACACGAACATTTTTATCAAAATCGGTCAACCGGAAGTAGTAGTTTATTCGTGTAATTTTTCACTTTTTTGCGATTCTCTCAAAAACTGGTCCTATGATTTTTTTTAAAAATCGCCTGGTTTACTAAATTTTTTATGCTCTACAAGATAGGGTAGGCGCCATGTTTGCTGAAATTCTTGGTGAGGCTGTTTTTACGTAAAAACATGGTTTCCTTAAGATTACGGCTTTAATATACATTTTAGCGCAAAAATGTATATAATTAAAGTTGTAGAGAATTTAAAATCTTACAACGTTTATTTTAAACATTTTTTTTTGTATAACGCTTAGTTAAGCGGTAATTAACGATTTTCTGTTTTTTTCTCTCGAAAACGTGTGAAAAATCTTTTTTTTTAAGGATTTATAGGAAATTAAAAGATCTACAACTTTTATTTAAATTATTTTTCTCCACAGAGCCTAGTTTAGCGTGAAAGAGTTATTTTTCATATTTTTAAGCCAAACAAGTCGATTTTCATTTTCCGTCTTTCACTCATGATTAAAATAAGTTTATATTTATTGCGGTTAGTTTTTTTGTTTATTTCTAATGTTTTATTACTAATGTTAGGTTATATTGTTTAAATTAATTGCATTGGCAAAAGAAAGTTGTGTGAGTGTTTCACACCAGATTTTTTTAACAAATTTTTACCAGAGCAAAATTTCTCAAGTCGACGATAAATATTCCAAATGGTTTAACCTCAATCGGTTTACTGGATCTTGTTAACATCAGAAGTAAACATTTTTTAAGCCACGGTGGTTGATCGATCCATGGAAATTCAGTTATAGATTTCCGGATATTTTCTCCCTGCAAACAGATCAATAAGTTCTTAATACCTGAGCCAACGTCGATACTACCCGGTTACAATTCATTCTTGTCTACGCGTGCTGCCATTCAAATAAATGTACACACCTTGGCTCTCTTAAGGCTGGGCATACACGTTACGGTATACCGGAGAGGTTTACCTGCACAGGTCACCTGTACAGGTAAACCGGAGCGTGTATGCCAGCTGCTGCAGTCAGAACTGTGCAGGCGTAGTGACCTGCGCAGGCGACCGGAGAAGAATCGAAATTTAATTCTTTCAACCTGCGCAGGCGTGCTCACCGGAGCGTGTGTGTGGGATCTTCGGTATGCCTGCGCAGGTTTCAGTCCAGTTTTAGCTTGACACGGAAAGCGTCGGTTGTGTTTACTGTAGTGATTTACTGTACTGTTCTTTTGTATTAACACGTTGACTGCCACATTAAATTTTGTGACACATCATACTTTTTTATTTTTTCACATTCTATTCATTTTTACTTTTTCTTGTTATTTTACTTATTTTATTTAATAAAGAAATGCTAACTATTTTGTAAAATAAAGTTGTGACACACTTTTGGGTCACATGGCCTGCTAAAATGATTTTACATTTCAGAGCCATATGATCCATTTTTGTGTCAGCATGAAAAATGTAATAGACAACTGGGTTTAGTTGCAAAGTAGGCCTACTATTGACTTTTTTAATCAACCAAAATAAGCAAAAGAAATAATAAAATTTAAACCAATACAGCATTCTAAATCAGAGCAACAAGATACCCAATATACCTGTATACCCAATATCCTATTACGAGAAAGGCCAACTATTTGAAAAAGCTAAGTGTACAATGTCACTCTCTGAAGCTATAGCTTCTGAAACCACATTAGTAACACACGACTTAAAAATGAGTAATGTAGGCATACTGTGACTCAGTTTTGATGCACATGGCCAATTTTTAAAGACAAGTGTGACACATATTTGGGTCACATAGCAGTCAACGTGTTAAAAGAGTTACCATCGACAGAAATTTCTGGTAGACATCTTCCTTCATCCTCAAGTAATTATGGTAATCTAATGGTTCTGAAGTTAATTCTTGGATTAAAATCGTGTGAGTATATACATTCCGAGGCTTGTTATTGAATCGGCTGCACAGATGGACTTCTGGAGACGCAGTTGTCATGTTTCGAGGATGGACCATATACGAAATGAAACAATCTGGCAGAGAGTAGGAAAACCAAGTAGGGTATTGGATGAAATTGGGAAAAAAGTACTGTTTTGGTATGGGCACTTGAGAAGGATGAGTGAGAGCAGATGGCCCAGTAGGATATGGAATTGGACCCCAACAGAGAGAAGGAAAAGAGGCCGTCCAACGAGACGGTGGATGGAGGAGGTGATGGAAGCAATGAGCAAGAGAGATCTGCAGGAGGGTGATTGGCTGGATCGGGAGGCTTGGCGATTGAAATGCGAAAGACGGCTTTAATTGCTGTAGAAATTCGCAAAAAAAAAAAAAAATACATTCCTCTTCAAAAGCCAGTCTTTACACCAGTTTTCGCGTTTTTTTCTTTGCTTTTTACTCTTAATGACCAATAATAACCCTAAAACAGCAATCGCGTCGTCTTGTTGCGTGGTCGTCATCTTTTTTTGAACTGAAACAACTATCTGGTTTACCGTAGCGTGTGTGTGCTCTTCACTGTACAGGTAGACCGGTACAGTTAACCTGCTCGGGTATACCTGCGCATGCGCAGGTATACCGTAACGTGTATGCCTTACCTAAGGCCGGGTGTATACTGGAGCGCAGTGTTCAGGGCAGGCAGGGCAGGAGCGAAAACTGTCCACCCATTGTTGCCTGTAGCATACCGTATATTGGGAGGCAGACATTTTTTTTTTTGCCCCCCGGAGGTACTTAAAAAGTATTGTTTACCGTAATAAGCTCTGAAATATCAATGAGCTACGAAATAAAATTGAAGAAGCAGCACAAACCATCACTGAGGAGTCATTAAATAATGCGGTATCATCATTTTATGAAAGACTGGCACACTGTCAAACGAGAGAAAGAGGGCATTTCGAGCATCTTTTAAATTGAAATGTAATAAATAGTAGTAAACAGATTACTAAATAAATAACCAGTTTTTTTCAATGTATTTCGTTATTCATTCAAAACAATTTTGTTCTAAGTTTCATTATTTTGTCAACCATTTCTTTTAAAACTAAAATTTCAATCAGCCGCCATTTTGGATACAAGTAGGCTAACATAGAGAATTTTTATTTATGCCGTTTTTCTTGTATTTAAAAGATCTTTAAAATGAAGTACCCCACAATGGGTGTTCACATTTAAAATATTTCAGTTACAACCCCTAGGCCACCCCCTTAGAAGGGGTTGAAATTCAGTTGTACGACAAAAGGTAAAGTATTTGACCAATAACTTATCCTGAAAGTTGCAGTATTATATCTACAACAGTTTCCAACTTATTGATGGGTTCCCATCCATACATATGCGTCACCCTGTATAAGAATCACACAATGTATCACTACTATCAACAAAGAAATTCTTGTACGCTATAAAAAGTTTCACCGATCAAGTAATTTTTCAGATTTTTTTTAAAGGAATTCAAATCCTCACATTTTAAAAATTGGGGGTAATTTATTCTTAAATTTTCTCCCTGCATAAGTAGGTATTTGTTCAAACAAATTTTTGGAGTGATTAGCCACATAATAATCATTTCTGTTTCTCGTGTTATGATTGTGAATATTGAAATTCTGCATAAAATTATTTTGCTTTACATACATAATCACCTGGAAAATGTAAAGAGAGGGAACTGTAAGCAATTGTAAGGTTGTTAAATAGTGGTGTGGATGAGGTTAGCTGGTTAGCTCCCACCATACACCTAATATAATAGCTTTCTTTTGAATTTTAAAACCCTAACATGTCTGGCACAGCAACGTGTCTGTGTCAAGCAGCCACAGTTTGTAGTTGAGGCAAAGTTTTAGTACACGCGTTGAGGAGGAAACATGTTGGTCTAAGAGAAGCTAATAAAATTTGTGCTGATTACATGAAAAACTCTTCAGTTGTAAAACTAGTATAATTCTTGAATTTGGTATCGTCAAACTTGTGTTAACTTGAATTTACCATGCGGTTTACGTTTTTTTATAAAGTCACTTTGCTATAAAATTTTCTCCCTACGCTTTGAAATACAATACAATTATGTAATTCAATACAATAAAAGTAAAATTAATTCTTCTATATTGGAATCGGACGAATCCGCTACTAACATATCACTCACACTAAAATGATCCAATGTGCTAAATGGTCAAACATTAGCTAATATTTCTGAACGTGAAAAAAATATTCGCCTGTCCTGCATCTCCATAAATATCTGCTGTGCCTGCCCACCCCTCCCCTCCCCTGCCCTGCTCGTGTCCGTCTCAAACGGCCTGTGCCATCTGCGCTCCAGTATACGCCCGGCCATATTGGGAGGCAGACATGTAGCCTATGGCACAGCAACGTGTCTGTGTCGAGCGGCCACAGTTTGTAGTCGAGGCACAGTTTTAGTGCACGCGTACAGCAGGAAACATGTCGGTCCAAGAGAAGCTAATATATTTTGTGCGTACCGATACCTTATTGTATCATACCAATCATTCTGATTACATGAAAAACTCTTCAGTTGTAAACCCAGTATAATTCTTGAATGTAGTGTCATCAAACTTGTGTTAACTTAAACTTACCAAGCGTTATAAAGTCACTTTGCCATAAAATGTTCTCCCTTCGCTTTGAAATACAATACAATTAAGTAATTCATACAATACTAATCCGATACTAACCTATCCCTCTTAATAAAATGATCCAATATGCTAAATGGCCAAACATGAGCTGATTTCTGAACCTGAAAAAAATATTTGCCCGTCCTGCATCTCCAGTGTACGCTGGGAGAAGTATCTGCTGTGCCTGCCCTGCTCTGCCCTGCTCGTGTCCGTCTGAAACGCACTGTCCCACCTGCGCTCCACTATACGCCCGGCCTTAAAGTGCGGTTTCGTTTGTTCGACTGACGCATAGGCCGGGTAGTTTCGTTTGTGTGATCCAACTGCACTTCCGGGTTAACCGAAACGTAAAAAAATACTCAGTCTATTAATTGTAATTTTTCTACAAATAACTGTAATAAAAACAATAAATAATAAATACTGTAAATTTTATTTCTGTACCAAAATAATGTAAAGCAAACTGAACTGTAAATTATAGCACGTAAAGTATGCCTACATGACATTCAGCATTGCAGATAGGATTTTTACCGACAACATGAGTATTTTCCTTGGAGCGGTAGCTACTAGGCATACTGTGTATTTTGGCTACATCACCTTTGCTACAAACAGCCAATTAGTAGGCCTACTGTATTGTGGTTAAAAGGGTACGGTAGTGTCTTGGCCTTAATGTAGTTTTCATTTCGTTTTGTGGCTAATTAGTGTTACGTACTGGTAGTGGAAGTGAAATGATATTTAACAATGTCGTGTAAACGTAAACGCGTGGTCAAAACCATTGAAGCGTCGCCCACTGATGTAATTTTTGTTAAACGTTGGAGGGACATTTCGGTAAAAAAGCGAATGGAAAATAAAACCAAAAATTTTTTTTTGACTTTTCAAAGAAATAATTTCAATTTATGGTAAATATTTGACAATTAAATCGTACAAATAAAAGTTTTAGGACACAGTAATATTTTTTTTAACAATAAAACACAATTTTCTTGTTATTTAAAATCCTACCTTATCCGAAATCGGCTCACCCTAATTATTTTGTACTAGCGGGAGTTTACTGTATTTATTAGACGATGAAAGCAAGTTTGAAGGATCAAATAGTTGTAGTTTTTCTGCAACTAACTCAATGAGTTTTGCGTCATCGTCTTTGGAAAACTCATTTTCAACTTGCAGACGCATGCGACTACTACAGGTGACTGGTTGCCAAAGCAGTCAATGCAGCCGACGCATGGGATCTCTTGCGTCAGACGCATAAACGGAACCACTTCTTAAGAAATCCATTTGATGAGTAATGGCAGTGATCCATGCGGTAATCGCATCCGACGATCACACAAACGAAACCGCAACTTTAATTTCGCCTTATATGAGGTGTGGCTATTAAATAGCGAGACTGACGTTGTAAAAATTTAATTTTTATTTTATACTTAATCACTTATTCATCTTCAATATACACTCCTTTTCTATCCCTACAACGCTTCATGCGAATTTTCCATTGTTGGAAACAGTGCTGGAAGTTATCTTCTGTCAGCTTCTTCAGGACACGTGCCGCTTTCTCTTTTACAGCTTCCACAGACTCAAATCTTGTCCCGTTTAATGCAGATTTCACTTTAGGGAACAGGTAGAAGTCACATGGTGCAAGATCTGGTGAATAAGGTGGATGTTCTAACACTGAGATGCTGTACTTGGCTAGGAACCTCTTGACAGATAACGCGAAATGAGCTGGTGCATTGTCTTGGTGGAGAACCCATGTTTTCTCCTTCCACATTTCGCGGCGTTTTTCCTTACTCTTTGACGGAGTGTAGAAAGCACCTCAAGGTATAATATTGATTAATTGTTTGACCTTCAGGAACCCAGTGAAGGTACACAATCCCATCGATAGGAAAAAAAACAATCATCATTGATTTAAATTTTGACTTGCTCATTCGAGTTTTTTTGGCTCTCGGTGAAGTTCGGTTCTTCCAGTTCATAGATTAGCGCTTCGCTTTCGGATCATAAGTAAAAAACCAAGTTTCATCACATGTTATTATCTTCTACCTGTTCCCTAAGGTGAAATCTGCATTAAAAAGACAAGATTTAAGTCTATGGAAGCTGCAAAAGAGAAACCGGCACGTGTCCTGAAGGGGCTGACAGAAGATGACTACCAGCACTGTTTCCAATAATGGAAAATTTGCACGGAGCGTTGTAGAGATAGAGAAAAAGTGTATATTGAAGGCAACAATAAGTGATTATGTATTAAATAAAAATAAAATTATTTACATCGTCTGTCTCGTTATTTAATAGCCACACCGTGTACATGCATTTAAAATAAATCTACATCATAGACGTACCTCATCTTTTAAGTTTTGTCCATTCGCTGAATAAAAGTACACAATTATTAAGCTAGGTGCAGCTTCAAGAAGATACTTCATCTTAAAAACCGAATCAGTGCCCTGGAATCGAAAATGCATCATAATTAATTAAATTGTACTAACTATAGTCACTCGAGTCACGAGTTTGCCCTTGTTTGCAACAAGGGGTAAAGGGGGAAAAGTATCAGTGCGCATGTGCGACAAACATAACAACTTATACTAGGTATACTCAGAGCATATTCAGTCTATCGCGGAACCTTTTCTAAGTTGACTGTACTAATATAACTGTTTGTTAACGTAAACACAAATGTCGGTTTCTCAAAAACGTGGTCGAACTATTCACAGTGCTGATTGCAATGTAATAAAATGTTGTGAAGTTGAAGTTAAACAAAAATGCCGAACCGCGCCTCTTAACAAAAGCTGTGAGTAAGCGGCTAACTACTGTGATGTTTCTTTTTCCACAATTCGAAAAATTAAAAAAGGTAATTAAGGACGTGAAGAAGCTATTCTTTAACAGTTTTGTTGACAACTGGTAAAAAAATGAAAACGGTTAGGTAGATATTAGAGAGACTGATAATGAAAACGCTGATGACAGCGATAGTAAAGAAGGCGATTCATTCGTAATTACAATATTTCAAACGTTTCTAGTCGTGTAATTAAGCTATAGGCAATATTACAGGTCATATTTATTTCTTATAAGATTTAATGAAGAAAACATTTTCTCGGAATAAACCACAGCTTACAAAATTTATTTATAAACTGCACGTTAGTGAAACGTACGAGTAGTGTTTCACTGTTGAGGTTGGCAGCACTGCAAATATTTCACTTCCCTTCCTCACAGCCCACACACACACACACAAAAGGCAATCTCGTGACTTCAGAATCTATACCTTTTTTATTATATTTATATTTTGTTATTTTAACGACAATACTACTGGACAATTAATATTGACAAAACGTTTTGGCAGTCTTTCTTGACTTAAAGAAAGCTTTCGACAATGTCTCGCATAAAATCCTGCTACGGAGATTACAAAAAGTGTTTGGAACTGCAGCCCGGCGGCCGTCGCCATACTACTCTCTCCGAAAACATTGACTCCTTTTAATACGAACGCCTACTATCGGTTTCATAATCATAGACACCCAAGTTTGAACCTTTGCATCTCCAAAACTATGAGTCAAATTTCAGCGTACTTTAAATTGAAATTTAGCTCATTTTATTCTGCGTTTACCTATAATAACCCTATATTTTTAATGTTGTTTAAAAATTACCATATCGAGGTTAGGAGACAAAAAGACCCGGTATTTTGATACCGCAACAAATTTCATGCGTTTAGAGGCGTGTAACTCGATAAACATTTGACCGGATAGTTTAAAATTTTAACACAACATAAACAATTATTTTCTTACAGCGTGTACAAAATTTCAAATTCATACGTTATTTAAATTTTTGATTTATTAAGGCTGGCCTTCGGGCCAGCCCAGTCAGTCAGCTGGTAGAAAGTCACTATTATTTGTTAAGTAACACCGGTTGGGCAAGCGACTTTGTATGGTGACCAGTTGACAGCCATCCATGAACAAACTCTACTGGGGGTCCCTGTTCAAACTCATCTCTAATCCACGTCGAAAATACAGCAAAAAGCAGCGATAAAATTGGGTAGTTGTCAACAATGTACAGTTCCCGATAACAAATAAAAGCTAAAAAAAAGGAAAGATTTATTAACAATATTTTGAACCCTTGCTATCTCGGTAACCGCTCGATCGTTCGGCACGGGCAAACTATCGTTTTATTCACCGTAAAAACCTTAGTACAGATGTGTTAATAACAAGAAATATCGATTGGCCAATGTTGTGGCAGAATTTTTAGATGGGTAATGCGGGGGTGGGCACTACTGTCCATGTTGCCTGAATCTGACTGTCTACCTGAATTGACAATGCAGTCTGTCAATTCAGGTAGACAGTCCGAACGGATGTCACGTACACAAACTAGCAACATGGATAGTAACACCCGTCCCCTGTATTACCCAGTCTATTTTTCAAAATTATAAAAATTCTACCACAACATAAGTTAGGCCAATCGATATTTCATGTTATTAACACATCTGTACTAAGGTTTTTACGCTGAATAAAACGATAGTTTGCCCGTGCCAAACGATTGAGCGGTTACCGAGATAGCAAGGGTTCAGAATATTATTAATAAATCAAAATTTATATAACGTATGAATTTGAAATGTTGTACACGCTGTAAGAATATAATTGTCTATGTTGTGTTAAAATTTCAAACTTTTCGGTCAAATAGTGATACTGTTTTTAATTGTACGCCGGTCTATAGTTCATATTTTGCTCACTATGGCGCTGTGATGGGGTTGCTGCTGCCGATAGAATGCGCCAGCGGTCATACCTCTCACAGCGCATGTACCAAGTGGCAACATATGGGTCTATGCACTAGCGATGCAAGAGAAGGAGAAGGTGACATTATCGATATTCTCTGTGTGCGAGAATCGATACGGGGAAGTTGACATCTCAACATTGAGTATTCAATCCGTCATCTGTACCTCCATCCCCTACCCTCGCTTCACTGGCGACTGCTTCCCTTCGGGGGCAGCGGTGAAAGGTGGTCGCTGCGTCGGCGGCTGCTCCTAATCTTTTAGGCAGCGGCGAAGACGACCTCCCCCTTCGATGTTTCATTTTTGAACCACGCTGCCGGATGCCCGGCCCGGCTCGTCCTATGAGCTCAAACGACTGCGCTACTAGAAAGCCGGTGGCGACAATAGTTATCGAGTTACACGTCTCTAAACACATGAAATTTGTTGCGGTACGAAAAAAACCGGGTCTTTTTGTCTTCCAACCTTTATATGGCAATTATTAAACAATATTAAAAATGTAGGTTTGTTATGGGTCAACGCAGAATAAAATGAGCAAAATTTTGATGTAAAGTATGTTGAAATTCGACTTATAGTTTTGGAGATGCTTTGGGTTGAAACTCGGGTGTCTATAATTATGAAACCGACAGTAAGCATTTAGTCAAACATATCACGTTAAACTAATCCATTTATTTGTTTCATTTGCTTTAATACCTACGCTCAGTTAGTTTTTGTTACAATAAGTCGATTAACCCTTTTCAATCCCAAATTTTTTAACTTAACACAAACAAATATGCGTACATTGTTTCATACACTTTACTGACATTTAAGTGAAATAAAATCATTTTTATTTTGTATAATTTATTTCAATTATTTTGTATAGTGAAGCCATATTTCAAGACGCCATAACAGAACTGAGTGATGGAATCTCTGTGGGTGGAAGGATAGTAAATAACATAAGATTCGCTGATGACACCGTTGTGATGGCAGACACCCTGGAATCGCTGCAAGAATTGGTGAATAGAATTAACGATCATTGCATTGGATATGGACTTAGAATAAATGAGAAAAAAACTAAATTTATGATTGTATCGAGAGCAGAACATGGAAATGAAACATTAACAATAGAGCAAACCCAAATAGAAAAAGTAGAGGCATACAAATATCTGGGAACCTGGGTTGATGACAAGAATGACCAAAGCAAAGAAATTAAAGTAAGAATTGAAACTGCAAGGCAAGCATTCTTAAAATTGAAGACAATGCTAACAAACAAAGACCTTCACATGCCTCTCAGATTGAGGGCTCTAAGATGTTACGTATTTTCCATCGTACTATATGGAATGGAAGCTTGGACATTGAAGAGACAACACATAAAGAAGATAGAAGCGTTCGAAATGTGGTGTTACAGGAGAATGTTGAAAATTCAGTGGGTCCAAAAGGTTACCAATGTTGAGGTGCTACGACGTTTAAATAAGGAGTTGGAAGTTATGAAGAGTATAAAAACAAGAAAACTAGAATATTTGGGTCACATAACCAGAGGAGAAAAATATGAGTTGCTGAGAATTATTATGCAGGGAAGGATCCGAGGAAGAAGAGGCGTAGGAAGAAGACGCATCTCCTGGCTGAGGAATCTTGGAGAGTGGTTCAACTGTAGTTCATTGCAACTATTCAGAGCGGCAGCCAGCAAAGTGACCATAGCCATTATGATATCCAACCTCCGATAGGAGATGGAACTTTAAGAAGAAGAAGAAAATCATTTTTAGACCTTCAGCCTTTTTTTGTTGGCGTGACAAAAAAAGTGTGACACATATGTCACATTGGGCTTGATGGTATCAAAGTTCCCAACAATATGAATAAGTAAAAATCATGTGCAGGCTTCCTAAACAAAATTATCTTGCTTAGATTTGTAGCAAAGCATTGTTTAAGACTTAAATAATGTTACAATTCAAAAATATTGGTAAAATGGACAAAATCAGTATTTATAGCCTAAAAAATATACTTATATGTACATTCAACAATCGAAGAAATGCTAATTTATTTTAGTAAATGAACACGAATATTTAAGACTAAAACTAACTTTAAAAAGAAACTAATGGTCGCGTCCGTGGCGTAGTGGTAAGCATCTTACACTGAAAAGCGGAGGTCTCGGGTTCGATTCCTGGTTAGGGTACAGAAAATTATTACACTTCACATCCAGCGCTCTTTAATCAAAAATAGTCGCTAACAATTAAAGTTTTTATGTCTTGTATTTCACTCCAATGTGACTTCTATGCCTCACTGTCACTGGGTAAGAAAGGTTAATATGTGTGGTCAATTGCATACAAATAGGATTAAATATTTACATAGGAAGTAACTTTACTGCTTAAATTTGATTTAGATCTACATTTATTGATATAATCTGGTGTGAAACACTCACACAACTTTCTCTTGCCTATGCAAATAATGAGCAATATAACCTAAAATTACCATATAATTAGAAATAAACTAACCTCATAAAAACATAAGCTTATTTTAATCATGAGTGAAAGACGCAAAATAAAAATCAACCTCAGTTTGGCTTAAAATACGGATAATCACTCTTTTACGCTAAACTAGGCTCTGTAGTGAAAAAGTCTCTAAATTGTTATAGACCTTAATTTTCTGTAAATTTAATTGTATTTTTTTGTCGTAAAATGCATAATAAGGCTGATATCTTAAAAAAAGATGTTTTACACGATTTTGTGAGAAAAAAACAGAAAATCGCTAATTACCGATAAACTAAGCGTTGAACAAAAAAATGTTTGAATTAAAAGTTGTGGGATTTTAAATTTTCTACATTTTTTGTAATGTAAATTTTTGCGCTAAAGTGCATATTAAAGTCGTAATCTAAAAAAAACAATTTTTTTATGAGAAAACAGCCTCCCCAAGAATTTCAGCAGACATGGCGCCTACCCTATCTTGTAGACCATAAAAAATTTAGTAAATGAGACGATGTGCAAAAAAATCATAGAAGCCTTTTTTGAGAAAATCGCAAAAAAGTAAAAAATGACACGAATAAACTACTACTTTCGGTTGACAGATTTTGATTAAAATGTTTGGTTCGGTTTCTCTACTGGTGTCTAACTTAAGTTTTAGGTTTCAAGTTCGTACGATATTCCGTTCTTGAGATATCCTGTTCACACACACACACACACACACACACACACACATTCACACACACACGTGCGCGCGCACACGCATACACACACATACAGCGAGAGAGAGAGAGAGAAATTGCTGAAAACATGTTTTTTTGGGTTCAGGGGGTCTCAAAACGTGTACATCCGGTGAAAAGTGGATTTCTGAAAATCGACCTAAAAACAATACTTTTCTTCATATATATTCATACAGGCGAGAGAAAGTAAAAATAATTATAACAGAAATTATAGTTATTTAGTAAGAGAAAGTAATGTGGATACAATCCAGTGGATAGGTGAAGAGGGTCTTCACGTACCTGAATAACCACCGCTGCTGTGATGTGGTCTAAAATAAACAAAATCTATAAAATAAAATTGAATAAATAATAATAAATATTTACCTTCACAAATGAATATAGACACATACATATAAAAAACGAAAGAGCGCCATTGAATAGGGTTATAGTAATGTTTATATTTGCATTCAACCGCTGCACTTTGCTGGAAAATAAAAAAAATTCACTTAGCTACGAATTACAAGTTTAAGTAATCCTTGTACAGTAATCCCTTGTTACCCGCGGACTTTGTCCGTGGGCCTAAAACCTTAAGGGGGGGAGTATACCATAAAAATAAATGTTTACATCTTTCAAGTTAGAACCTTCACTACTTTTTACTTTCTCTTGCCTATATGAATATATAGGAAGGAAAGTATTGTTTTCATGGCGATTTTAAGAAATCGAGTTTTCACCGGATCTATACGTTTTCAGACCCCCTGAACCCAAAAAACATGTTTTTAGCGATTGGTTTGTGTGTGTGTGTGTGTGTGTGCGCGCGTGCGTGTGTGTGTGTGCGTGCGTGCGTGCGTGCGTGTGTGCGTGCGTGCGAGCGCGTGCGTGTGTGTGTATGCGCATGTGTGTTCGCGTGTGTGCGTGTGTGTGTGCGTGTGTGCGTGTGTGTGTGTGAGTGTGTGTGTGTGTGTAAGTGTGAGTGTGTGTGTGTGTGTGTGTGCGCGTGCGTGCGTGTGTGTGTGTGTGTGTGTGTGTGTGTGTGTGTGTGTGTGTGTGTGTGTGTGTGTGTGTGTGTGTGAACGGAATATCTCAAGAACGGAACATTGTACGAACTTGAAACTTGAAACTTAAGTTATGTACCACTACCGGACTCGACACGAACATTTTCATCAAAATCGGTCAACCGGAAGTGGTAGTTTATTCGTATAATTTTTCACTTTTTTGCGATTTTCTCAAAAACTAGTCCTACGATTTTTTTTAAAATCGCCTGGTTTACTCAATTTTTTATTCTCTACAAGATAGGGTAGGCGCCATGTTTGCTGAAATTCTGCGTGAGGCTGTTTTTACGTAAAAACATTTTCTTTTTAAGATTGCGGCTTTAATATGCATTTTATCGCAAAATGTTATATAATAAAAGTTGTAGAAAATTTAAAAACCTACAACTTTTATTTCAAATATTTTTTTGTATAACGCTTAGTTTAGCGGTAATTTGCGATTTTCAATTTTCAGTTTTTTTCTCACGAAAACGTGAGAAAAAACAATTTTTTTAACATTTCGGCCTTAGTATGCATTTTACGACAAAAGTGTATATAATTAAATTTATAGAAAATTAAAAGATCTACAACTTTTATTTACAGCATTTTTCTCTACAGAGCCTAGTTTAGAGAGAAAGAGTGTTTTTCCGTATTTCTAAGCAAAACTGAGGTTGATTTTCATTTTGCGTCTTTCACTCATGATTAAAATTAGGTTATGTTTATTTCTAATGTTTTATTACTAATGTTAGGTTTATTGTTAATTATTTGCATTGGCAAGAGAAAGTTGTGTGAGTGTTTCACACCAGATTTTTCATTTTATAGCCTAAGATTAGCACATTCTTTTCATTATAACACATGTTAAAAAAACTACTCCTAGGCCTAAAGAACGGGGTGGGTTTTCAATTACAATGGTTTTTTGGAAAATGGATTTTTTAAATACTATTCAGCCGATTTACTTGAAATTTCGGTTATGTGCTAAGGACATGCATATTTATTGTCTAGATATGCTTTTTGACATATATGAATGAAGAAAAAAAAAATTATTATTTTTTTCATTTAGAAGCCTAAAAGATGTTATTAGCGCAAAATATATTTAAAAAAACTTTACCAGACTTAGGGTTAAAAGCATATTACAGTCAATAAAGCAGAAAATTCTGAGTATTTTGATGTAAAATTTATTACTGTAGCTGAAATAGAACTCAAATTACACAGTTTCTTGTGCAACACGACATGAAAAAATTTATTTGCGGGAAAACACCATTCAACTAAATGATATTTCTTGTAAGTATAATACCTATTATCTCAAAATAGAGCAATCATAAAGCAAGAACGATACAGTAGAGCAATCTAGTGGTGTTATATTGAAAACAGAATGAAATGCGCTTCAAATTTTAAAAAAAAACTGCAATAGTTTAATATCTGCAATCAGTCTTGAGTTATTTTACATAGAAAAACACGATATTTTTGCTTTTAAGCACAGAAAATCGAGTTGACACTTGCAACAAAATAATTTATTTGTAACATTTCTATCAATCCATTTTACAAAGTAAAATGACCCTCTTTTTCAGAACATTCCACACAATAAAAAAATGCAAAAAAAAATGTTTGGGGAAAAAATTTATTTTTGGTCATTTTCATGGTATACTGCCCCCTTAAAATACTTACGTAATCTCAACTTGTGTACACCGAAATTGGTGGGAGGTGGGAAAGTCATACAATTCCGAAAACATGTGTTTGAATAAATGTTTTGGCGTTCGTATTATGTTGAGTCAAACACTAGCATGGTGACAGCTGCCATGAGCCAAGCTAGATTTCCACGTTCTGTATGTAGTGAGCGTGTCACTACACGTACTTCCCCCCCCCCCGGCGCCCCACACGTACTTATTCGTACGTACGAACGAACGTAGTTTTGTTTGTTTGTTTGACATTCCTAAAACGAAGCCAAGCATTTCTTCACAAACCATCAATGACATAATCAGCGTGGCAACGCAGCTCGCTGATCACGTGTTGGAGACGGATCCCGTCATGGAAAGGGCCCTTCAATTCAAAAGAGGACTCCAGGAGCTGATGATACCATACGAAGATGTCCACAAGGAGAGTTTGGAAAGAAGAGGAAGCAAACAGCCATAACTAACTATTTTAAAGCAACTTAAATTTTGTGTGCGTACAGTACTACATATATTTTTTAAATATTCATAGATTATAATAATGGAAAATGTTTCTAAAACTATTAAACACTTAAAACGACTACAGGACTTTTCCTTCAGAACCTAACCGTTCATATAAGGAGGTATCATTATCTGGGGTTTAAGCCTCCGGAACTTAACCCCCGCGGATACCAAAGGCTTACTGTGTATTAGTTGTAATAGTGGCCAACTACGGTGGCATGCGGGCCGCATATGCGCAGTAATTAGATTCCCCACTACGGCCTCGTAGCCTGTCAACTAAAGATACAGGCTGCCAAATAGCCACGTACTTCTATTTCCTTATACCGGGTGATTTTTTAGTCCTGTTACCCAATTGTTAATGTCTGGTAATTTTTTTCTAAGGAAGGGATATTTTGTTTTGTGACACAAAGTTGGTAGCCCTACTCAACCGGTATAGATACGACAGTTTGAGTTGATTCTCCTTAAGTTGCATAACATTTTGTGCTGTTTCCAGTTGTGTTACGAACAGAATGTCCTTTACCCTAGAAGCACGGGTTTGCATTCTTGAACAATATTTTGCTACGAAATCGTACGCGAGTGTAAAAGAATCATCTCAAATTGAATTAGTTGGTGTTCCTCCACCAGAAAAAAACGTCAATTTCTAGTCTAACAAACCGATTTTGAGAGATAGGTAGTGTTTGCGACAGAAAACGTAGTGATCGACCAACTCTCTTGACAGATGACATTTAGAGAATGTGAAAACACGATTGCTCAATTTTCCACGGAAAAGTTTACGAATACTTAACTCGCAAGTTTGGTTTGTCATATTCGAGTGTTCAGAAAGCTGCTAAAAAATTCAAATTGTATCCGTATCGCGTACGATTAGTCCTACAGCTTCAATCTCCAGATTTAAACAAGCGATCGTTCTAGGATAAAAAAAACATTCTGTTCGTAACACGACCGAAAACGGTACAAAATTTTACACAGCTCAAGGAGAATCAAGTCACACTACCATATCTATACCGGTTGAGTAGGGCTACCAACTTTGTGTCACAAAACAAAATTTCCCTTTTTTAGAAAAAAATTACCAGAGATTAACAATTGGGTAACAGGACTAAAAAATCACCCTGTATAATTACTAACATATAAATGATATAAAATGAACAGCCCAAACAAAACTAATTCTATATAACACTCACCTCAGAGTATTACATTCATTCGAGGTCTTTCGTCTCTCTCGGAGACATCCTCAGGAATTATATACTAAACTCTAAACAAATA
Organism: Catonia carolina; assembly: GCA_035578175.1. Taxonomy (NCBI): domain Eukaryota; kingdom Metazoa; phylum Arthropoda; class Insecta; order Hemiptera; family Achilidae; genus Catonia; species Catonia carolina. The sequence continues at coordinate 1,613,388 of JAQMRL010000040.1, forward strand.
TAACATTACAATAAATATGGTCGAAGATCAACTCAATTATTTACTATTTCGCCAATCATACCGCGCACGGTTATTCGGCCGAATGACGGTATAATCATTTGTTCCAAGTTTTATTTCTTATCGCGACTTTGTAACAGTTTGAAATAATTTGTCGTTATCAAAGTCTGTCTGGCTGTTCATTATTAATTTATAAATTATTATATATATTTATTATTACTTTCTCTTGCCTATATAAATATATTGGAAGGAAAGTATTGTTTTCACGTCGATTTTTTGAAATCGACGTTTCACCGGATCTATACGTTTTCAGACCCCCTGAACCCAAAAAACATGTTTTTAGCGATTGGTCTGTGTGTGTGTGTGTGTGTGTGTGTGTGTGTGTGTGTGTGCGCGCGCGCGTGTGTGTTTGTGTGTGTGTGTGTGTGTGCGCGCGTGTGTGTGTGTGTGTGTGTGTGTGTGCAGAATATCTCAAGAACGGAACATCGTACGAACTTGAAACTTAAGTTACGTACCACTACCGGACTCGCCACGAACATTTTCATCAAAATCGGTCAACCGGAAGTGGTAGTTTATTCGTGTAATTTTTCACTTTTTTGCGATTTTTTCAAAAACTGGTCCTACGATTTTTTTTAAAATCGCCTGGTTTACTCAATTTTTTATTCTCTACAAGATAGGGTAGGCGTTATGTTTGCTGAAATTCTGGGTGAGGCTGTTTTCACGTAAAAACGTTGTTTTTTTAAGATTACAGCTTTAATATTCATTTTAGCGCAAAACTTTATATAATAAAAATTGTAGAGAATTAAAAATTCTACAACTTTTATTTCAAAAAATTTTTTTATAACGCTTAGTTTAGCGGTAATTTGCGATTTTCTGTTTTTGTTCTCACGAAAATGTGTGAAAAATTGATTTTTTTAAGATTTCGGCCTTAGTATGCATTTTACGACAAAAGTGTATATAATTTAATTTATAGAAAATTAAAAGATCTACAACTTTTATTTAAAGCATTTTTCTCTACAGAGCCTAGTTTAGAGAGAAAGAGTGATTTTCCGTATTTCTAAGCCAAACTGAGGTTGATTTTCATTTTGCATCATTCACTCATGATTAAAATAAGGTTATGTTTGTTGAGGTTAGTTTTTTGTTTATTTATTATGTTTTATTACTAATGTTAGGTTTATTATTAATTATTTGCATTGGCAAGAGAAAGTTGTGTGAGTGTTTCACACCAGATTTTTTTATTATGTATTGATATTCAAATATATATATTGGACGGATATAGTGGACGGACAGGGTCACAAATATGGAGGTCCTCAGAAGAATAGGGAAAGAGCTGGAAATCCTGCAGAGCATAAAGATAAGAAAACTGACATACATTGGACACATCATGAGGGGGCCTAAATACGAGATTCTGCATCTCATAATTCAAGGGAAACTCGTTGGTAAACGCTCGGTTAGACGCAGAAGAATATCCTGGTTAATAAACGTGAGAGAAGCGTTTAACTGGTGGCCGTCGCATGACCTTTTCAGAGCACCAGTGGACAAGGTACGACTGACCATGATGATAGACAACCTTCCTAATGGAGAAGACACCTGAAGAAGAAGATATAATATATATATATATATATATATATATATATATATATATATATATATATATTTATATATATATATATATATATATATATATATCTCCAAGAGAGACGAAAGATCTCGAATGAACGTAATACTCTGAGGTGAGTGTTATAATATAATTAGTTTTTTTTTTTTTTTTTTGGCTGTTCATTATATATATCATATATAAATTGGTGCAAACAAAGGAAAAATAATGTTTAATAAAAAAATATTTACTTACATATATACTTACTTATAGATAATTTGGTGATGCAAAACAAATTGTTTAAAAATTGATTTTAAATCAATTTTATCATCATTTAATTTACTTTGATAATAATTCCTTTTAATCGATTGATGAAAATGATTGAAATTAATTGTAAATAATTTAGCATCAGATACTAATCTTTGAATAGAAAACGTACAAGATGAATAAAAACTATACGAAAACATCAATATACCGAAATAATATATTATTTGACTTAAATATATTAAAAAATATGTAATTAGATTTGTATATCGATATCCATTTGATAATGGCAAAGGTAAATCCTGAATTGAAAATTTATTATCAGAACCCATTAGTATTTTATGTAATATAAAAACAATCGGTGAAAATGTTAGAGTTGCTACACCAATATTTAATGCCAATCTTAAAACACGTGACAAAGAATTGATCTCTCTAATAGTTTTATTAATCAAAATTTCACTTTCATTAAAATTATCAATTATATTATATTTGAAATAACTTTCCTCCGATAATTTTAGTAAATTATGTACGTTTGATGGTCGTAATGCATATTCCAATAATATTAAAGTTACACTCAATGTTATTGTTAAATGTTCAATAGCTAAAAATCTTTTTTGTAAATTATCCCAATTTATTATCATCGCGTATATTGTTTGAATACATGAATACATTGATAATATTATATATAATTTCCCTCGTAATCTTGTCCCGTACGGTTTGTGTATTTTATATCCTAATTTATTCAAAAATTCTTTTACTTTCTTTGTGTACTCCATTTCTCTGTAACATAAAAAAAATCTGATGTGAAACACTTACACAAATTTCTCTTGCCAATGAAAATAATGAACTTTTGGTTTAACGTCCGACTGTTTTGCAATTTCTGCTAATGCAGACGGTGAAGGATGAAAAGATTTTTTGTAACGTATGAAAATATGTCGTGCCTGAATGGGATTTGAACCCAAGGCCGCATGATGGGAGGCAAGCACGTTACCAACTACGCCAATGCGACCGGCTAATGAAAATAATGAACAATATAACCTTACATCTATATAAATAAAATTGTGATTTTGTCTGTACATTTTTCAAAATGGCCCAAATTTTGTTTCTATGTCAAATCTATCAAGTAAACACCGAAAATAAGTTCAGCTGAATTTTTGTCTGTTTGTATGTTACGGCTTATACATAATGATAAACATCATTTTTTTAGAATATTAACATTCAGAATAAACAGAACAATAAACATAAGCCTACGCGCCAGGAAACCCGTATTCATTCAGTCAGTTACCTAGCTACCCATTCCACCAGTATCCTGTACACCCATTCACGGTCACATTGTCAAAAAGGAATCAGTATTCTTAATAGCTCGTTAGTTAACCATCGTGGTGTTCCTATTTTGATTTGTTTTTCATTTATTATAAAAATAATAAAGCTTTGCATACCTTAATTTAAATATACTAAGATCTCGCTTTTATTTTACGTCAAACTATTTTTTTCCATCAATAATAATGCTGACGTTGAAAGGAGGTACGAGTTGATAACAATGAATAATTGAAGAACATCGGACCTGACAGGGATCGAACTCGGTACACCAACAGACCGTCCACAGCACCAAGAACACCGTTCGAAGAACGGGTACATTAGCTAGTTAGTAATAAAACATTAAAAATAAATAAAAGAACATAATCTTATTTAAATCATGAGTGAACGATGCAAAATGAAAATCAACCTTAGTTTGGCTTAATAATAGTCTACGGAAAATCATTCTTTGACGCTAAACTAGGCTCTGTAGAGAAAAATGCTCATAAATAAAAGTTGTTTTTTTATCTCTTTTTAGAAAATTCACAATCTGTTGGAAACAATCAGAGAATGTGATAACACACAATTTGGGAAAAATTAACATGGTATACAAACGTGAGTGGAGACACAGCCCAATGGCAGAACTCCGACGTGAAGTCGGAGCATCAAGTGCTCCGACTTAAGTGTAGCATCAAGTGTAGCATTTAGAACACTGTAATGGATAGTCAATTACAGTCCTACGTTAACTGATGAAGTCCCAGCTCCATAGACTTTTTAGACGTCTTATTGGATTGTTTGGGAGAGTCTGCGGAGAGCCAGATTTGAGATCAATGGGTTATGGTAGTTCACGAGTTTCTTCCTAAATTTTGTACATAGTTTTAAGAAAACGTCATTTACGTAGGGTACGTTTAGGTCTGAGTGTAGCGTTTTATTGGTTACATAATATGGGGCGTTAACTATCCTCCGTAAAAGCTTTGATTTGAAACGCTGAATTTTTACTAATACCGATGGTTTTGTACAGCAGTAAAGCTGACTGGCATAGCTCCATATTGGTCGAAGGTAGAAGGGAGTTGTAAATGGTTAATTTGGACGCAGTTGGTAACTTTGATTTGCGTGAAAGAAGTCTGTACAACTGTTTGAACCTGTCCTCGAGTGCCTTTCTCGTAAAAGTTGTAGAGTTTTTAATTTCCTATAAATTTAATTTTTTTTTTTTTGAGTGATGATGCCTACATAAGCCTTGGCCTTGTTCGTAGGTAATGATATGTGGTGTTTTAAAGATGAAAAAATGCCAGACCTGACCGGGAATCGAACCCGGGACCCCGGCATAGTAGCCAGTTGCGCTGACCACTACACCACGGGCCGGCCCGTGGTGTATAAATTATATACATTTTTCTCGTAAAAGACATACTAAACCCGAAATCTAAAAATACATTTTTTTAGATTTTCATGAAACAAACAAAATCATTAATTACCGCTTAACTAAGCATTATACAAAGTAATGTTTATAAAGAAAAGAGTCCTGAGGGCTATATAATAGCAATAACATGATATCCAACAGGCGGTGTCCCTCCGGAATTACTTAAAATGATAACAAAAGCGAACCCGCTAGGTGAGACGGCAGCCTGTTATGTTTAATGGTTTCCGAGAAAAATGTACCTAAATATTAAAAATCTAAATTTACGGAAACGGACAAAAACACAAAAAGGCACAAAAAACAATATGTACACAAACATGTAAATTTCCTATCAACATTTGGTTAGAAAGCTGAACCAACAGCTGAGAGAATTAAAAACAGTAATACAGATATTTTAAAAAAACTAAAATTCCCTTTGCTCTAAAACGATCGGAATAAAATTATGAAAAAAATTCGTTTTGGTGACACGATAATTTTTCTGGGTAAACCTCCTAAAAAGTTAATTTTTTCATTTTACTAATTTTTTTCACGTAATCTAATGTTTGTGCGGTGATTTCGGTCTGAACTATTGAAAAAAATAAAAAACTGAAATTCGAAATTTTCATACAGTCTCACCTTAAAAAATATTCTGTTCGTAACACGACCGGAAACGGCACAAAATTTTACACAGTCAAGGAGAATCAACTCACACTGCTGTATCTATACCGGTCGGGTAGGGCCACCAACTTTGTGTCACAAAACAAAATTTTAATTTTTTAGAAAAAATTCCTAGACATTAACAATTCGGTACACGACTAGAAAATCACTCTGTATATTGTTATCTGAAATTGTTACCTTGATATTCCGTAAACCCGACTAACGTAAAAATAATAAAAATTTCTTTTAAAACTTCTTGAAATAAAATCATTAATAATTAAAAGAATTTTCAAACTGTATTGTTATTTACAATAATGACAAATAAAAACCTAAAATTAGATAAGAGAAACAAATAAACTATAAAATCGTGTCAGAAAATAGAATGAGAGCATTGCGTGATCAAAATGGATCAATAATTTCAATTTGATTCAAAATTTTTGGTTCCTCCAGGGATTAATAAATAATAAGTTAGAATATTTTTCAAATAAAATTTAATACTGATTTAGAACTAGAAATATATTTTATTTTGATTTTTTTTATGTAGTAGGCCTAGATTGATTTTATACATTTTTTTACGTATTACACTTTCTCTTGCCTACATGAATATATAGGAAGGGAAGTATTGTTTTCATGTCGATTTTAAGAAATCGAGTTTTCATCGGATCTACACGTTTTTAGACCCCCTGAACCCAAAAAACATGTTTTTAACGATTGGTCTGTGTGTGTGTGTGTGCACGCGCGCGCGCGCGAACAGAATATCTCAAGAACGGAACATCGTACGAACTTGAAACTTGAAACTTAAGTTACATACCACTACCGAACCCGACACGAACATTTTCATCAAAATCGGTCAACCGGAAGTAGTAGTTTTTTTTTTTTTTTTTTAGGCCTCATTGGAGCAAAATTAATCGATTTATAGAAGATCCCTAGTTGTTTCTCTTATTTGCCCAGTAGTTCTTCATCCTTTGCGACACTCTCGCCCTATCCTTCACAGTCCAATGTCTGTTTGTCTGCCTTTTAGGTACTTCTGGAAATTTCGTGTTTGGATTTTTGATCTTATATCCTTCTTCTCTGTTCAAAATCTGTGTCTCTGAGATATCCAGGTCCTGCAGATCCTGTTGAACTTCCTCAAACCAGGCGTACTTGACTTTGGTTCTCAAAAAGAAATCCAGTACCTGTCTGGCAAATCTGGATTCTGGCAGTCTCCTAAGATGTCCAAAGAACCCAACTCTTCTCTTCCTCATTATCTCGGAAATTTCCTCATTTTCCCTGTACAGAACCGAATTTGGCAACAACCTATACTCATTGTCTACTCTGTGCTTTTTGTTTATTATTGTTCTGAGGATTCTTCTCTCTGTCTTTCTAAGGTCCTCCATCTTCCCACAGTGCCTCAACCTGCCCAAAGTCTCACACGCATACATTACCACAGACTTCGTGACCGTATTGTAGTGCCTCAATTTGGATTTTATGGACATTGACTTCCTCTTATAAGTGGACCATGTCAGTCTTTGAGCTCCCTTGAGTTTGTTTACTCTTGATTCCATGTTTATTTTTTCGTTTAGATTATATGTGATCACCTCTCCCAAATACTTAAATTTTTAACTATCCTAATTTTGTGATTGGCTGCCTCCAGATATCTTGGTGTTTCTGTATTTGTGGACATTATTTCCGTCTTCTCAAAGGAGATTCGCATACCAACTCCTGTTGCAATTTCCTGCAGTGATTCTATCTGTTCTTTTGCGTTTTCCCAGTCATTGGAGAAAATTGCCAGGTCGTCGGCAAAGGCTAGGCAGCCCACTTTGATTTTCGTCCCAATTTTCACGCATTTGCAGGTCTTCTTCCATTCTCGAACAATTTTTTCCAAGATGCAGTTAAATAGTAATGGCGAGAGGCCATCTCCCTGCCTTAGTCCAGTAATCACCTCAAATGGCCGTGAAGTCTCTCCTCGGAATTTCACTTTGGATTTTGTGTTCGAAATTGTCTTTTCAATTAAGTTTATTAATTTTTGTGCAAGTCCAAACTCTTTTAGTGTTTTTAGTAGAGACTCCCTGTGGATGCAATCATAGGCTTTCTTGAATCAACAAATGTGATTATTAGCTCTTTCCCACGTTTTTTGTGGTATCCTATTATTGACTTCAAGTTGTGGATTTGTTCGGGGCAGCTTCTTCCTGGTCGGAACCCTGCTTGATATTACCCTAGTTTCTGATCTAATTGATCTTGGATTCTCCAGAGTAGGATTTTTGAGAAAATCTTGTACGTTACATCCAGCAAGGCAATTCCCCTATAATTATTTGGATCCGTTCTATCACCCTTCTTATGTAATGGGTGGATTATTGCTGTAGTCCAAATTTCTGGAAGTTCTTCTGTTTCCCACACTTCTACTAACGTCACATGCAGAGATTTGATGGCGTTTTCTCCCGCATTCTTCCACAGTTCTCCTGTTAGCTGATTTTCTCCCGAAGCCTTGTAGTTTTTCAAACTTTTGATTGCCGCCTTCACTTCTTCTAGAAGTAGTAGTTTATTCGTGTAATTTTTCACTTTTTTATTGATTCTCTCAAAAACTGTCCTACGATTTTTTTAAAAATCGCCTGGTTTACTAAATTTTGTATGCTCTACAAGA